>QODF01000117.1:80527-109154 GCA_024372805.1 Oostethus manadensis | reverse complement strand
GGTGTTATATGGACAGTCCTGAAATTTTATTATATTATAATAGAAACAGACAGAAATACTAAATTAATAATAAATAAATAAAAACATGGCTTAGTACTTGGCAGAAAAACCCTTGTTGGCAAGCACAATCAGATGTTTCTTCTACATGGTTCTCAGATAACGTGCTCCCATAAATCATTACTGTAAATTATTTTTGGTCGGTAAAACAACATTGATACAGCGGCAAGCTAGTTGGATGGGTACAGTGGATGCATGCTCAGTTAACATTTTACATTTCATTATGCGCCAAAGTGCGCCAAAAAAAAAAAGAAAGCCATCGCCACGGAGGTGAAAATTATCATTATAAAAAGCTCAGAGAAAAGAGACACACCCACCAAAATTAGCCACTTTGTCTCAACCGACTGTCCTGACGATAAATAAGGATAAAGATTATTGGATTTTAATGAAAGCTAGACGGGTCATGGATTCCGGGCACTGTTACAAGAATATATGGGAGGAGAACAGGTAGTTATCAGGCGAGACATTTTATTTATTTATTTATTTGTTGTGATACACTCACTCTCTCTGTAAACGTAACAAAAATATCTGGACTGTTCAAATGCAGAAAAAAAGATAAATATGTGTACAATATATGTAATATACACTTACCTATGACTCCCAGACTTGTAAGTCGCAGATACTCAAATGGGCGTGTTTTGCTCACAGTGTGGAGAAAAGGATAAAGGAAAAGTGGAATGTGAGCTGCAAGAAAGGCCGACCTGGTGGGTGAAAATAACTGTGAAAGTCATTTGAATTCAGGTGACCACATTCGCTATAAGCTGTACGCAGTGGTGCTACTTGCATGATTCGACTGGTAAACCAACATTTTATTATGTATAAAGACGAAGTATAGAAAGTAAAACCACACATACATAACCAATTTGAAGACTTCTGTATTTTTTGTCAAGAGTTATGACATAATCAATTTCTATAGACAAAATGGGTTGATGCTGTTTTTCCCCCAGAGCGGTCAGGTATCTATTTGAGGAGTAGCAACAATAACCACATTCTCAGTTACCTTGTTTCTGGATGTGATGCAACACACTGCAAAAGTGCCAAGGCGTTGCACACTCTGTTGGACTGGTGAGCTGTAAGCGTTGGTGGGTTTATAGAGGGATAGATGTTAACTATTTCCTAAAACAAGACAAGAAACATCTTTTAGGAGAACAGAAAAACATGGAAAAAACCTCTCACCAAGAGGGCAACAGAAAAAACAATGACACATGACCATGTGTCATGCACAGAGCACGAAAAACAAACAAAACAAGTAAAATGTGTTATTAGAGACAAGTGCTACATAATTGTGCAAAAAAGGTGAGTCATGATTTCTAATAAAAAACACAATTAAACGTTACCGCAAAGGTGCTTATCAACTTACTTTCCCAAGTCCGGTTCTCGGTTTTGTGCTCAGTGCATGTTCACATAAAAGAAGGCATCTAACATGATATTATTTTACTTCCGTGAAAAATTAAGCAATCCCAGCTGGTGTATTTTACACAAAATGAGAAAGTATTTATTGTGGAGCATTATGAGGACTTCAAAATATTATTATTGCCAAAAAGCAACACGGTCACCGGTCACCGCCAATAGCGCAAGGGCGGTCAACTGTCTTTTTTTTTTTAATGATGTCTGCATTGTTTTGTTGTAAAGAGTGATCATTTAATCAGGGAACGCAAACGAATCAGCGCAATCTTGAAACAACTGCTCCAGTCGTAGTGCTGCTTGAACTATTCTTACTCCCTTGTTAATAAATGGAGATGCCATCTCCGAATTAGTTAATTATTAAACAACAGCCGTTTTTAAACCTAAAGAGTATGAATGTGAGTGTGAATGTTTGTTTGTCTGCCCTGCGATTGACTGGCGATCAGTCCAGGGTTTACCCCGTCTCCCGCCCAAAGTCAGCTGGGATAGGCTCCAGCATACCCGCGACCCTAATGAGGATAAGCGGTATAAAAAATGAAAGTCAACTTAGGTCTAAGTTGCCGCAGTGCTATAGCCGCCAAAGTGAGCTTTGTTGCACGGGCAAGCTTGGTTTTACACACCTTGCTAAGCAACTAAACGCGCTTCGCAGTATACGCTCAGAGTTTGTTTGTGAAGCAGCTTGTTAAGTAAAAAAGGAAGCTTATGTGGAGGGGATTACAACGTAACGTACCTGCAAAAGGGCAGCAATTGTGCCACAGGAGTGCCAGAGCATGGGTGCGAGGTCGGGCACAGATTCACGTTTTTTGCTGAGTTCCAGCAAGGCATTCTCTCTGGTCTCTGGGCTGGACAACTCATTGATCCATTGGTAAATCTTCTCTCGGTCTACCTGAGCCAAGGCTGTGACGTTTGTTACAGCCTTGGAAGGTAACAATAATAACACATTTACAACATGACGCTAATAAGCGTCAGTGCCTATCTGGGTAACATTACAATGAAATGGGCAGAAATAATATTAGATAGTATAGAAATTGCGCACAGTACAAAACACTGCCGTGCAATTATTTACTTATTTATTTAAAGTACTTACTGCTCCCGTAGCCAGCATTCTCGGAATCCTTTCTGGCGTTACAAACTTTGCTAGTACCAATTGAGCGCGCTAACCAAACATGCGACACGGACAGCTAACGTTAGCCGCAGCTAGCTGCTACTGCCTTTACACAGGAGCGAATGTTGTAGCTACATTACAAACAGCGGGGCGTATCTAGTCTAGAAGATTTAAATATCACGTTTGCTCGCAATTGTCTGCATCACAAACACACAAAAAATCCGAAAACTAACGTTATCAGTGCAATACTCGGTTTGCGTTTTAGTATTGTTAGGTGAGCCGTTGAACAACTAAAATATCGCGAGATGACACGCAGAGCTGTGTTTGACGCCACTTCCGGTGTAAATTTTTACGTTCCCGCCATCATCGCACTGCGCTGCGAGGCGTAGTGTGAGAGTCCTCTGTCAACAGGATCCATACAAGGGGCAGGTGAATGCCGGCAAAACAAACTTTGGGCCAACGGAGGACTTTCGAAAACGACATTTTGATAGGAAGATTTTAAGAAGAACGCATACCAATAGAAGGTAAACAACTCAAACTATGCGTTTGAACTGTGGTACTGTATTCATCACCAACATTACAACAAGGCAAATTAGCCAGTTAGCTAGCCCCCACTCCGTTAGCCTACTAGCCGACTTGCTAATGTCGGCCTCCTCCGTCCATTGAGCGAATGTAGGTGAGACAACTACATGACTTGTAATCTTGACATGTGCTTACTATAGAGAGGGATTGGTAGTGATTTCACAATTTTAAGTGTTATGTGACAGCTCTTGATACAGTTTTGCCATCTAAAGCGAGACGTGAAGAGTACGGTTGCTTCCACTCCCCTTTACTACGGCGGTCACAGACTGGTCACCAGGCTAGTTTGGTGACAGAAAATAACACATTGTACATTATTGACCTGGTTTGTCCCGTTACGCGGCATACACAATGGCTGTTACATTTTAAAATTCGATTGCAAATGTGCCTTAAATTGTATGTGAATGTCCGTATATCTATTTACATCTACTCTTAGCTGGTGCGCTACCCTACATGTGTTTGTTTGGTGGTTTGTTACAGTTCCATTAGTATGACTTATAGTTTTAAATGAACTGGGGTAGCGTAGTGATATATTGCTCATTAAATCCATTAAAATTGCAACGTTGTCGAAGCAAACTTTTCAAAAACACTTGACCCCTCGATGCAACAAAACCGACGCTGTATCAGGCTTGATGTAAATAAACGTTGTGTTTTGTGCGGGAAGTGGTGGAATATTTGTGGCTGTGACGTGCAGGTGCATCTCCAATAAATTTGAGTATATTTGAAAAGTTAAATTAATTAAGTAGTTTAATTTAAAAAGTAGAATGTTTATTATAAGGGCTACAGGATTCTGGAAAAATTGTGAATCCTGAGTTTCTTGTTTAGACTTGATTGCAATTTTCTGGAATTATTTATTTTGATTTATTTTCATTATCCATCAAGTCAAAAACATGACTCACTTAACAGTACATTCATGTATGTAATAGAGACAAACCAAAAGAAAGGCAATCTAATAAAGGCAATAACTCCTGTTCATCTCCTGCCCAAAGATGAACAGTAGATCTGCGAGCGTCACCCGACCATTTAAGTTTGCTATGCTGCCTTGGCTGGTGAGGCTCGCTTGGGGACTGGGAAATTTGTGAAGGAACTGTTGTCAATCATGCGAATCCCAATACTGTCTCACTCCTTAATAAAACATATTAAGTAATTATTTAAAAGATTGTTTTCATAATTTGGAAATTACATTGCATAAATCGAGAGAGCAATATTTTTCAATTTATTTTGTTTGTGCAATCGTAATGTGTAGATTCACAAGTATTTCAAAAATATATTTTTTCATTTTTTAATAATTTGCCAATAGAAAACTTCAATTGTCAAAAAGCATCGTAATCAAAAACTGAACTGAACTTTTTAGTTGGTCTTACAGTCTGAATTGAACTTATGAAATCAAATTTATTGAGATCCACCTGTATGTGCGGCCACTTAAGTTCTCCAGTCATTGCTGTTTGAAAAGACAATTTCCTGTGTTTCTTGTGTAGGATTGAAATTGATCCCAAACTCCGAAGTTCACTGGAAGGCACGCCATGGCAACAGTAGTGGCCAAGCTCTCCAGTGGTGGCGCTGTTAGGATCCGCTTTAGTGGTTTCGATTTTGGCACCACACGGTGGAGAGAAGGAACTTTTGAGATCCTGGAAAAGGACAATAAAGTGAACCTCTCCATAAGATTTAACTGTGGTGGGGCATCCAAAACCTTCCAGGTAATTTTTTAATTTTTTTTTTTTTTTTTCATTTTTACAAAATGCAAATGATAAAGTGCCTTCGCCCCCAATTTACCCTCGTCCTTCAGTATGCGGCCCTCATCTGTGGTTTTGACCACCACAGATGGATTTGGCATTACCTATTTGGAATTTTTATGCACATATTCTCAAAGACTCTTATTTTGAAACCTTTTAAGTTGCAAATGTCAGGGAAGTATTCTTAAAGTTCATATACAGTTTTGTGCTATCACAAAAGGTACTATAATCCCGAAAGAAAACATAGGCTACTGTTGTGGCCGTAACTCACTCCAAGCTCAAACTCTACTGTGAGCCTCCAAGTCTCTTAAAACCGGGACGCTTTTACAGCAACATATGAGCACCAGTCTTATATCTTTACTGGCTTGTTTTCTCTTACTATGTCTACTATATTGAGTAATACAAATGTAAAGGTGACTATATGGGGGTTATTTCATGTTTAGAAGGTTTTAATAATGTTAAAAATATTATTTAGATGGTCATAAACAGTTTTTAATGCTCTAACTTAATAAAATACTCAATTTATAAAAAAGGGATGCTAGTTTGCGGACAATAACTTCACGGTCGGGTCTGGAACCAGTTAACTGTGATAAACAAGGGATTACTGTATCCATAAATATTACATGCACACAGCCAATTATGATGGAAAGTAGACAATCACATCATCATTCTTTTAAAATGTGACCATTGTAAATGGGTTTTCTTGCCTTCAGCTGAATCAGAACGTGAAGAGCATATGTCCGAATATGACCCGAATCATCCTTACTCTGAAAGACAGCAGCGTTATCACCCTGGACAAAATGTCTCCATCTTTGGTTCAGAAGACGAAAGACTACCTGGAGAAGCTGAAGCAAGGAAAAACAAGTAAACCATCCCTTTACCAGTCACATAACTCAAAATCCTTTGGATTTAATGGAAGATTAGGGTTATGGTGACCAGAATAATGAAAGGCAAAATGCCATGTTTTTTTCAGATCCAAAGCATATTGCTTTTGCTATAATTATTTACCAATAATCTTCTTTTTTAAATTTTAAGCTGTTTTAAAATCATCCCACGGAAGTGCAAACTTCAGTGTGCTTAGCCGCCGCTCATTGAAAAATGAAACCAGTTCCCCTGGAGAGAGACAGGTGAGCTGAAACTCTAAAGTTTAATTCAAGGTACTGTTAGATATTGGCATATTTTTAAGCTAAATATCCAGACTCTGGACATATTCCAGACAACATCGAGGCGGCAGAGTGCAGAGGGGCGGGAAGACTCAACACCACGCAAACCTTTGGGTAGCCCGAGCAGAGCGGCTTCCACACCCGCTCGAACTGGACTCTCTGAGAATAGGTATGATATTTGTGTTAATTCTCATCATAACAATTCAGTGTTTAAGTTATACAGATAAATAAACATTAATTGTGTCCCCCCTGAGTTTACAACTTTGTGGGTGTGGCCAATGAGGCAGAGGGTTTTGGGGTAGCCGTTGTTGACAAGCACGTGCACACGTCGTAGAATGACTGTAGGGTGATCGCTCCTCGCCAGTAACACGAGTGGGGGCCAAAATTAAAACACCTAAAAAGATCATACAATATTGACCTTTTTTCCCCTTCAAAGCACGATTTTTTTTCATCATCAAGTGAAGTGAGTCCCTCTGTTTTTATCGACTTTTAGCTTTAATATTTGATTTGTCCACCTCTTGCTGCAATAACAGCAGCACATGTCTCTGGCTAGCCATAAAGTAGTGGGGTTTACGGTGCTCAAATAATTTAAACACGACTTTACTCACCACTAACGGGGGCCGATGATCTTTTCTGTTTTAGCTAATGATTTCTTGTGGAGTTTCCGGTGTAATGCCACTTCAACTGCACGATGAGTGTGGTCTTACTAAACGTCCCCCTGTTCTGTTCCATCATGACAAACTTGAGCATGACAAGTGTTGCACTCAGCTGGAACGTCTTTTTTTGGACTTTAACAAAAAAATACACACAGCCGACATCACTCCTACTCCAAGCTTGACATGTTGACACACTATATTGTTGTGATCACATGGGCTCTATCCGGCTGTAGCTGGATAGACTCCAAAATAATCCACAGTTGAAACCCACGACACGGCACTCAAGAAAAACGTGCTGAATATTTAAGGCAAATGAATTTTTTTGTGCTCTGGTGCTGTATAGAAACTGTACTGTACTGTCAAAAACTGCTGTATAACTACACAATAATAACAAAAAAGCCAAAAAAATTAAGTTGAGTTTTTATTGCACCCACCTGAATACAGTATGATGAGAGGATATGTTTTGGCACTGTTTGTCAGGACTGAAAAGAGAAAGCGACTCCTCAACTCTGAAAGTGACTTGACTGAGGACTACCCCAAGGAAAATGACTCCTCAAGGTAAAAGTAATATCAGTTTCTTTTACAGCCTGTGTAATATTAAAGAATCCATTTTTTTTCCAAAAAATGTTCAGCTGATACCAGTCTGAAACTTTGAAACCAAAAATGTGTATGGTGTTCTACTATTACATAACATACACTTTTTTTTTATAGCAACAACAAGGCCACTTCAGACCCAGCTAGGAAATTTTTACTAAGCTGCAAAGACAAGCTGAAGCAAACCGAGGACAACCGGAGTTTAGGTAAAAAATAAAATAAAAAGGGGATGGGGGAGTATATCTTTTGTAATATTTTTTTACTTATTTTAATTTTATTTTTTTGCTACTCTCAGGTCCGCTGGGGTCAGCTCCCCTCCAGCCAACTTCATTCTATAGCAGTCGATCGGTGACTAAAGATTATAGCCACAGCCACTCCTTTATAGAAAGGTGAGTTTTTTTTTAGTTGTCAAAGTGGAGTTGTGATGGACAATTATATTGCTATTGAAAGGCATTAGTTTACCTATGTTGGGGCATATTTAAAGACCCTTTTACAACAGTCTTCATTGTAGTAACACGTGTATGACCTTTTTGAAAACCTCAGGCCGTCAAGTACATCACAGACTTCCACAGCCAAGCGTAGTCTTCTACTGCCCAATCACTCCACTCCTTTCAAGAAAGTACGCCCCTCTCTAGATTATGGTGGCTGGAACAAGCAGAGACCCTCAACTACGGCCCAGCAGCAGCCTCCCCTGCAAGGGTAATTGCTTGCTCGTCTCTAGAATGTTGCCATATTTTATTGACATCTTTGTTGATGTTTTATGGATTTACAGTAGCTGTACCAAATTATGTACATTTACTGTTTCAAAACCACACCAATATTTCAGAAACAGAAGAAAATATTTTTTCCAGCCAATTGCTTGGCAAGTAATTTCTATCAGATGTTTTCTGCCTCATCAGTTCCAATGAAACAAATCACCATTACTGTTTTGGGCTGCAAAATGATCACTGAGTTAGAAAGCTATTCTGACAGCCAGCTAGCAAATCTGTGTATAAACACAATTTGTGGGAGCAGCAGCAAATATTTTCTTTTTTTCCACAGATTTTCAAATTTGGGCAACACATGCTATATGAATGCCATTCTGCAGTCACTCTTTAGCCTTCCTTCCTTCTCCAATGACATGCTGAGGCAGAGCATCCCTTGGAAGAAAGTGCCCATCAATGCATTGCTCAGGTACTGAGGCAAATTAAATCGTAACAGAACAATTTTATTTTAATGTGTTTGTCTTGGACTTCCAGGCGTTTTGCTCATCTACTGGCTAAGAAGGATGTGGGCTGCCCAGAAACACAAAAGGACCTATTGAGGAAAGTGAAAATTGCTATCTCCTCTACTGCTGAACGATTCTCTGGAAATACACAAAATGTAAGATTTGCTTGAGCAAATGTAGCATTATTTTAACTAAGAGACTGAATATCAACAGAAAATTAAGAAAAAGTATTACATGAATGTAACACAAGGCGATAACACACCCAATTACATTTAAAAGATGAAATATGACAAATAGTCAATTAAGGACCCTATGAAATCCGCTTTCTTCCCCAAATTTCTTTTTTTTTTCCTGAATTCGTTTTTTTACATTTTACATTAATTTTCACCAGTGTGGTATGTGTTATTTTTGGTTTAGTGATAAAAGGTCAGTTAATCAAGTGCCAAATAAACTTACATTTATTGATGCAATGTATCAATGGAGAGTTTAGCCCAGTAATTGAGAAATGGATGTAGCTTCACTAACTATTCTAATGGGACGTCAGCATCTGCACACATTGCTACAAAATCTTCAACAAACTGGTAAATCCGTGCTTGTGATTGTGCTTGTCACTCATGCAACTGCACATGTAAGATATTTTTATGGCACACTTATTTTGTTTACAGTTAGACATGTTTCAACCGGTGGTCTTATTTTGAAGGTCGGAAAGATGTTCTGTGTGTGAGAGAGTCTTTTTACTAGGTGCTAAAATAAATGTTATTATTTTTCCCTCAGAACCTTCACATCATCAGGCATTGTAAAAAGCTCCTTACATTAAAGCAGTGAAAATATACTCATCCAGTCCGAGTTGCACACACATCCGCACTATGCATGCTAGCTTCCATTCATGCTTCGTGAAGGGAAGGTAGCTAGCAGGAAGGAAGCAAAGCTAAGAGGAGGTTCCTGTGCTGGTGTTTGTCATTTTAAGATTGGAGCGAGTGGTTTAGTGTTTGTAATGAGATTCCGTCACGATGTATATACACGCCGGGTATATAATTCCACACACAAACCGTCCTTCTCCTCACGATGACAGCATTTCTTTTACATGATGCCAATTTCCGCAAGATTATGCGTCAAACGATAAATTCCGTTTTTATTGGCCAATTCTGCAATTACGTTAACGTGTTAATCATAGGGTCCTATCTTTTGTGCTTTAAAGGATGCACATGAGTTCCTCAGCCAGTGTCTGGACCAGCTTAAAGATGATGTGGAGAAAATGAATAAAAGCTGCACAAGTGATGCTGCATCCTCCTTATCTGGGATGTGTGAGGGTGGCCATGAGACAACAGCACACTCACCAGCAACCAAGGCAGACCCCAGTGAAGAAGTGGACACATCACGCATCTACACCTGCCCTGTGTCAGTTAACATGGCATTTGAAGTGCAGCACACAATCACCTGCAAAAGGTAAGACCAGCTACTTGATTCATCATCTGGTGGTGAGGATTTAGTCCATATTAACGGCTTGATTTTGTAGTTGTGGTGAAGTGGTGACCAAGCGCGAGCAGTTCAATGACTTGTCCATCGACCTACCTCGGAGAAAGAAGACCCTCCCACTTCGCTCTATCCAAGATTCTCTGGATCTGTTTTTTAGGGTGAGGCATTTGCCAAGTTTTTGTTGAGTTTAATCATTTCATAGTGAAACAATATTCCTAAGTGAAACACAGTAAAGGTTTGCACATGTACTAATTTTTTTTGTTTTTTTAACAGTTAGAGGAAATTGAATACTTGTGTGAAAAATGCAATGGAAAAGCAGCCATGGTTACACATAAATTCAGCAAACTACCCAGGTAAACTACATAGACAGACTCAGTCATTCATGCAAATGCAAACGTTCATAAAAACAATTTTTGTAGTGTAGCAGAAATGCAGTGCTGTTTATGCATAATATGTGGCCCTTTGAGTTCCAATACATGTAGATAATCTAAAAAATTAGTATGAAAAATAAAAGTACCCTGGTTACAAACGAGTGCCGTTCCCATATTGTGTGTCTGATTTTATAGGTAAAATTAACTCCTCACTTGTACTGTCCACAGAACACATGAAGGACACATACAGTACAGGAATAAAACAATGAAATACAAGCAATAAATAAAACTCTAATTTAAAATAAAAAATAAGTTCTTACCTTTTATTCTGTGGCTTATGGGGAGAAGGAAGTAGGAGAAGCAGGAGAACAAATAAAACAATAATGAGACTACTCCAATGCTTATTACTGTTGCTTTCATAGGAGCAGATGCTTTAACATCCCAAAGGATACACTTTTGATGATGGTTGTGAGTGGATTGTTTAATACCAAAATTGGTATGAGTTTGTCCTAGCCTGCCTTACACTTGGACATCATTGAATAAGTTAAAAAGAGATGCTATTCACTTTGTAGCTTCAAATGAGACAGTTTTCATTAGCGGTGCACAACACCAGTATAAACTGCATATTTTCCAGCGTGTATACATAGCGCGTGCTTAAAGTACTTGACCAGCAAGTCCAGTTGTTACAGACCAGAATTAAGTTTTTTATGAATTTATTGGAGCACTTACTGTATGTGACCTGAGTATGAAGAATCTCTGCGGTTTTTGCTAATCAATCTTCTTCTCATGCAGAGTGCTAATCCTGCACCTGAAAAGGTACAGTTTCAATGCCCAGCTGTCTCTGAACAGCAAGTTGGGCCAACAAGTAGTGATACCCCGCTACCTGACCTTGCTGTCTCACTGCACTGAAACTACACGCCCCCCTATCGGTCTGGGTTGGAGTTTGCAAACGTAGGACATTTACACAGAACATTACCAATATTTTGACTTCAACTGTCAAAATGAATAAATACATTTAAAAAAAATCTGTTCTCATAGGTTCAGACCGCATAAAACATCACAGTCCGTCAACTCTTCAACAGCACCACTCCGGTAAGACATACAAATGATATAATACATTCAACAATAATTCTGGGATGTGCATTGGAAATGTAATTAAAAACTCTTGAATGTTTGCAGGAGGGTTGGTGGAAAGTTAGTCAGTTCCAACAACACATCTGTACTAGGGGATTCGGACAGCGAGGAAGAGCTTAACAGAAAAGTGAGCATTAGCCGCAAACGACGACTCAGCAGCTGCCTGCCAGAAGATGATGAACGACTGGAAGAGGTGACTATTTCCTGGCAAGCCTGTATATTCTGGAGTTACGTTTGTGTTTCTTTCACACTTTTTTCTGTTCTCAGCGGGGAGTGTCAATGGATCCACCACCCTTCAGTGGTATAAATGACGATGAAATGTTAGAGGCTGTGCTGGAGATTAGTCGCCAGGAGGCAGGTCTCTCTGCTCCTCCTTCTCTGGAGGATGAGCCAACAAGCAGCCCAGACACAGGTTTTGGGGACACAGATGCACATGACCTCGCCTATCACACAGAGCTTTTGGACTCAGATACTAAACAGCCTACAGGTACTTACTGTATGCGTGTAAAAGAGACATGTTTTTAAGTTGTAATTATCCCATTTTGTGTAATTGGCTGTAACAAAGACAATCATTTTCTATTGAGCTTCATACTGAATGTTGCTTCACTTGTTTGCAATTCCCTTATTTAGATGTGTTGGATTCTCTGGACTTGACCATGGATGAAAACAAAGAGAACCAAACTCCTGAGAGCATGCAGCAACAGGGGGAACTTGATTGGGTTCAGCAGTACAATTTGGACCAGGAGAGAGAGGAGCAGGAGTTGCAGCAAGCATTGGCCCAGAGCCTTAAGGAGCATGTATGTGAGAGCAAGAGAATTTAAGAACGTGACGTTGAGTAATGTATCTTCATCAAAGATTGTAGCACCATTATAATTCAATCTAATCACTCATGGTATGCAATGTAAATGCTAATTATGATTATTATTATTATCTGATGAATATACTTGTTAGCAAGTAGACACCAATCAAAAAAGTTTACTTTGAGTAATTTCTTGGCCTGAAAATCCTGTTCTCGCTGCACTGCATACAGGAAGCCCAAGAGATGAGGGAGGATGATGATCTGAAGAGAGCCACTGAGCTCAGTTTGCAAGGTGAGACACTTGTCATTCATTACATTGGGTGTCTACACTGTTGGTGGAGTATATTTTAGACTTCCTCCTTGTAAGGATTTTTGCCTTCTGTTTCTTACTCAGCTTGTACCTAAGAAATTCACAACTTGAAATGTCAGTCTATATTGTGAATACAGCACGTTATTAGACATAATTTTCTTGTCGCCCAACAGAGTTTAATAATTCATTGCCTGAGCTATTGTGCTCAGATGATGATTCTGGCAATGAAGACGTGCTCGACATGGAGTACACTGAAGCAGAAGCTGAGAACCTGAAGAGAAATGCAGAGGTAGGTTACTTCCCTCTGCCATGAAACATCCAAGTCAGTTTTTAATTGTAAATTCAGTAGTTCTGTTGCTGCAGGCAAACACATTATAGTTAAAAAGAATTTAGCAATTGTATTCGACCCTTAATATCACAGTAATACAGTACACAGCATGTTTCCCTGTACACTGCCACAGACCTGTTCATTTTCTCAACTTTTATGAGTAAGCCGTTAATTATGGAGGATTTCTTTATATGTATAGTATTTTTATTTAATATAAAAATATTTATGTATTGTGTTTGGTCAAAGTGGTTCACAATGTGCAAAGTTTGCAACATCATTTTTGAAGCATCCTGTTACGTATTTACAGTGTGGCGATTTGGCTAATTCTTTTCGACTCATCAGTGTTGTCAGTCACATTGGGAGCAGCTCCTCCTCTGGTAAGCAATTAACTGAATTTGTGTCTCTTGTAGAAGTACAGCCACACTCGCTTCAGATTGAAGCAGTTTTTTAAATAAACATCTGTTGTTTCATATTTATGATCCTTGATGACATTTTGTGTTTCTGCATTTCTCCAACACATGGTGGCAGTAAAGTGCCAGTAAGGTGGATACTGAACTTGCATAATTGTTTTAAGATTGTACACAAGTCATTGCAGAGGGAAAAAAGTGGACAATAAGCCCACTTGAAGATTAATTTAATCCACATTTAAGGATGAAGCTGTTTTTGTTCATTTATGCTGCTGTTTTTATTTTTCCAACTATTTTAACTGTCTTCTTGTACATCTTCTTTTTATAATTATTGCCATACTATTTTTATACTTCATTCTTGTAACAACTTTTTCCACAATCTGATTTTCAAAAAAAGTTATGTTATTGTTTTTCATATTCATATACTTAAGAAAATAACGTTTTTCTTGAATATTTCAACTTTATGCTACTAAAATGGCATTTCTATCTTCATGTTTCAATGTTATATTTGTAAAATTATGACTTTTTCTTGTTAAAATGACTTTTTCCAATTTTTATTTTTTTTTTAAATAAAGTTTTTTTGTTAAATCACATTTTTAGAATGCGGTGTGGGCCACACTTTGGACACCTCTGCTTTATAGCCTTGAAGGCAGCATATCAGTGTCTTGTCTGTCCCCCTAGGACATTACATCAGTGATGTGTACGACATGAAGAAGCAGTCATGGCTGACGTACAATGACCTGGATGTGTCACGCACACAGGAAGCAGCCGTCCAAAGAGAACGTGACCGCAGTGGATATATTTTTTTCTACATGCACAAGTAAGTTGGCAAATTGTTTAGTGTAAAAATGTGTTGAAAGGGGAGTAGTATGGCTTTGTGCTCAAAAACTGTTCCAGCTATAGCAGTGGTAGTAGTTGTACGATGTAGTTTAATAAAGTTTAAGTCGTGGGACGCATTTTTTTGTTTGCACATCATCACTTTTTGCTGTTGCAAAGCACAACCTGCATTGATCATCTTATATGGTGTTTCCTCAGGGATGTGTTTGAGCAGCTGTCAGAAATGGAGAAGGCTGGGGGTAGTAGTACCTCGGATGTAGGAAGGAATGTCCTGCAGCCGCTCTGAGGTCTTTGAACACCAACGGTAACACCTGAACATCACTTGATTGGTGTTTCCACTCAACAACTTTACTACTGATTGCTGTCCCGATTTCTCAATTTTGGCACGTTTCTCAACGTGTCGAGTCTTGGCGAGTTACAGAAACACCCAATTGCTACCCAAGGTGCAAAACTGTCATGACCACGGGTTGCCAGAAATGTAGTTAAACTGTTCAATTGAACAATGTTTCCTCCACGTTTGGGGGGGTGGGGGGGCTTCAGTTCTTTTGATATGGTTTTATCTAACAACACTTTTGTAAAGGTTACATTTATTTGTTTCTTGATACACTTTGAACTTTAATGCAGCTGTAAGATAGCAGATGCTACTATCGGAGCTCTATGAATTATGTTTTTCAAACTTTATTTCCTTTATAAAGTAAATAAAAAAACCTTATGTTGGATTATAAGCTATTGTAGAGTTAGAGGGTTATTGTATTTAGCAGGTACTTTTGGTGCAATATCTATGTCTTGGCACAAATTCGACTTGCTGTGTGGATTTCTTTTTCCCAGTTGCTTTTTGTGCTTCACATATTAATAAGTCCCAGCAAAGTCCTGTCTTGAGTTTTGATCTTGTGCCTCTTCAATCTTTTAAACATGTATGTGACAAGCTTTACTTTGTTTTTCAGTATTTGTCAAATTTGTAACAATTTTATAGTTGTTTTTTTCTATTTATTGCAGTTTAGGGTTTATTTGTCCATATTGACCAGTCAAGTGGTCGATAGGGGTAAATCATACTAGACGCCCAGGGAAGCAAGATACAGTATGTTGTCATACTCTCAAGTCTCTTTGCCATCACATCAATCCCTTCAATTTAGTTTACCGATTACCATGACTCAACACGGTTGTGTCCAACTGCTGTCAGTTCATTGTTTAACACAAAGACAAGCATTTAGTGAGTTATTTCCACAACACCCTCTTTGAAAATGCAGTGTAAAGAAGGCTAAGTGAGCAGCTCTTTCAAGCCCCACCACAACCGTCTGATATATTCTTACAGCAGACTTTAATAAAATATTACAACAAAAGTACAGAGACTGTTTTTAAATGTTTAATACTTTACATGTATTCCGAAAGTTATCCAGACAATGAATAGCTTTACAGAGTAAAGTTCAATCAAAGAAAATCTTTGCACAAGAATGAAATCAGCAACATGACTGAATAAGCTTATTACAGTCTGTGTCACCTATCCTGATGGCATCTCTTCATCAGTGGCACCAAATGTTGCCCTGTGAGTCTGTTGTACTCTCTAAGAATGTAGTTTTCCTTCTGCAGCATCTACAGACACAGCAACACATTACTCAGCAGGTTATCAACGGTCATATTTAGGTGTTATCTGAATGTCTTACATTCAGAAGATGCAAACACACACCATTGAATCAAATTTCAGCCATTCAGTGCTTGAAATGAAATACTGTAATAAATAAATATTTCAAATGACAAAATTCCCACCCCACAGACAAGTTTTATGTACAATCGCCGCTTTTCGCCTGCCAGTGAATGGCGAAAATACGTGAGTAATCGATAAGCCCATACAAATAACTATTCGTAACATTTGCTCCTACCCCTCAAAACCCTCAATTTGATTTCGGATCAACATTTGTGATAAGTGACTATAATTATTAGATTACGTTCAGCTCCGGAACACTCTCTTCAATTACCCACTGTTCTGTAGCAACGGAAGCAAACAAGCTAAATGCTAAAACCAGGTTGAAGCCCTAAATATGCCTCATACGTACTACACACATTTTAAAGTATAAAATGTATAGCTACTCACCAATGAATCACCATGTAAGATGATCAATGCGCACAACTGTGGTGCCTTCAAGGATTGTGGAACAAAATGTGACATTTCAATGCTTGATGGAAAAAACTGTATAAAAATTATGGGCTTTTACTTTTACATTTTTACCGATTTAGGATGAATGAAATGCTACTTTTTGGGGCGGTCAATGCAGAATTGTTAATGTGCGGGGATCTACTGTGTACTGTAGAGACAGTAATAAGTTATTTAGTATTATTAATAGCATACTAACACTCACTGGATATGTTATACCTTTATATGTATTACGTTCACTTGCACTATACTGAGCTCCAATTTGAAGGTAAAATACAGCCACAATAAAAATATAAACACTTAAGATTTGTAAAGTGATGATGACTGATTTGCTATGGAGGATAACAGCATACTCACATCACATCAGCATTCTATAAACAGGTTTATTAATTTATTATGATGTCTCCACACATACCTCACGCCATTCCTCCTCTGTCTCGTGTCTGTAACCAAGCAAATGGCAGATACCATGGGCAACCATCACCTAAAACAACCAATCTTATTATACTGTTAACAACAGATGATTACTATCATTGGATTACCGTGTGTCTACCACAATCAAGATGTTGGTAAGAAGCACGTGGCATCTATGGCTACTCACAGTGAGTGTGCCATGCAGATCTAACGATTCCTCCTCGCACTGTCTCATAACAAACTCCACACCCAGGAAAATATCCCCAAGGTTCAGCTCATCTCTGTGAAGGGGGCACGGCATCTTGCCAGGTCTCAGTCCCTATTCAATATTTGGGGAGATGTAGGAATAGGTGAATAGGTTGTACATGCGTACGTGCAGTGAAGTAAATAAGGGATTAACATATTTTGTAAGTTCACCCCCCTTGCAAACATGTGAATTGTACAGAATTTTTATGGTACGTTTATTTACCCCAGCCCAGATGTACTAGGGATGATGGCGTTAATGATGCCAAGGGAGTTGGGAGCCACAGTTACCAAGAAAGGCTACAGCAAAGACTTGTTTCATATTTAGGGCTACTTTACGTTACCTCGTGAAATGGAAAGGAAAGGACATCTGTAGGTGTGTTTTTCTTCCTGTAGATGTGATTTATCTGCTGAATCCTGCGGTCGTCCACACAAATGATGCCCAGGTCAAAGTTCTGGATACCAAGAATGTGCCTCAGCGTGTTCACGTCTTTTCGCAGCCTGGCACGGCGTAGAGGCACCACCTTTTGAAGATTCCGCACCACTACACCCATTTCAAAACGCCACTCAAAAAGATGACTGAGAGATAAATGAAATGGTATACATTTTGTAGTAATTTAACAAGAGCCCCTTCGACTGCCACTATTCACAGTCACGCTACAACGGTCATTCCTGAAATCAAGGTGACACGCCGCGAGTATGACGTACAAAGCAACGAAGCCAGATCATTCATGAAACGTGGGGCTAATCATCCAAATACGCCAACACTAAAATAGCTTTTTTAAAGTATGGGTAAGCAGTTTTAGACTGCTCCGATCAATGAAACTGCAAAGGCGGAATACAACGTAAGGACTCGTGTGGCATTCAACAACACTGAATACGGTCGATTACATTTTTTTAACTACTTGCTGTCACAACACCTAGTATATAAATATGTTCACGTATAAAAACAAGCCACTGTTGTCTTATTGAGGTCGTCAGTAGGGTCTGGCTGAAACGGTTTGAAGTCTTAACAGCGTAATCTGCGAACGATATCAGGTTTCCCAGTAGCAGCAAATGCAACGGCAATTGTCAACCGGAACCGGAAATGCGAGTGAGTGAGGAGGTCTAGGTTGGCTATTTTGGATATACAGGAGTGCCTAAATTAAAAGGAACTAAAAAGAGAATAATACAAAATATACAAATGTGGTCATATTCTTTTTCCATTGTGGCATCGCTTTTCCTGTATTGTATTTGGGGTTTTTTTAAACCCATTTTGGCGTTTATTTTCCCGTTTTTATTTGTATTTTCCATTTGTGCATTGTGACGTGATAGTGATTTTACTTCTTGTCCGTGACACCAAAGGCTCGGTCCTTCTCCCGGGGTGATAAGTCCATACCTGACCACACGATTCCTTCTAGCGGTGGCTATGTTTAAATGTGTCTCTTAGCGCGGGTGACCGGAAGGGTCACAAACAGGAAGTAACATCACTGTCACGCCACCATGCACATCATTTGCGCAAATATCTTACACGATAGAGTTCATATCGAAGCTGCTGAGAAAGGCGGCTAACAGGCTGGATGGTAGTGATGTGTCGGTCGGGAATGAAACGGCTCTTCGAGCCGGCTCCTGATTGGGAACCATGTTTTTTCCCGCCTTCTCTCTGGTTCTCTGTGTGTTTCTCTCGCGCGCTCTAACACACACTCTCTCTCTCTCTCTCACTTTTTTTCTCTTCAAGCCGCACGTGATTGGTCAATATGTGTGCGCATGCGCCGAGCAGAAGGATGAGAAGGAGCGATTGTTCAACTCGCAGCAGCAATAGCAAGCGCAAGAGAGAAAAAGAGCCAGGACTAACAAGAGACAACATCGACAGGTAAAATGAGTGAGACCAGGAAAAGAAGTAAAATGTGGAACCATTTCAATTGTATTGACAATACAAAGGCAGAATGTAGACTCTGCAAGTAAAAACTGCAGTGTTCTGTGTTGGTTCACTTTAAAAATGTTTAAAAAGAAAAAGCTGAAAAATTAAAATAGTGAAAAGTTGAATTGTAAATCCTAGGTTTTTGTATATTAAAAAAACAACTGTTTTTCCATTAGTTGTTAGTAATTAATTTTGTGCATAGTTTAAACGAATCAGTTTTAACAAAAAACTATCTGAGAACCGTTTAGGAGTCGAAAGAGCAGGCTCTGTTTAGTGAGCTTAGCCGAAAGAGCCGGTTCTTTAAAAAAAAGCCGGAATTCCCACCGCTACTGAATGGGATAGGCTCCCTGGCAGAAGAACCCGCTGTCGCCCGCTGGAGCCATCCGGTAAATGCAATGAGAAAAAGCAAATAGAAAAGACAAAGACAAAACAGGAAAATAATAGGGAAAAAACGAAGACAATACATATAAGGCAATGACAAAAGAAAAATGCAAAGACAAAATATAAAAATAATATGACCGTATTTGTATATTTTTGTATTATTTATTCTCTTTATAGTTCCACAAATATTTCCTTTTAATTTATGCAGTCCTTTGATTCCATAAGCTGTTTCCCAAAGGTACAAATTGGTTGTTTGTATGTGCCCAGCGATTGACTGACGACCAGCCCAGGGTGTGCCCCGCCTTTTGCCTGAAGTCAGCTGGCATAGGCTCCAGCATACCTGCGCGATCCCAGTGAGGATAAGCGGCATACAAAATGAATGGATGGATATTTTTTTGTTTTTGTTTTTTTAAACAAGGCCATTTTCTGTCATTTGAATTTGTGTATTGGTAGAAGAATGACGCAGATAGTCAGGCCTCTCCAGTTACATTTTAGCAATGAAAATAAATGCTTACATTGTAGCTGTACCATACTGACACTGAAACAAAGATTCTTCTCGTAGTACAAGATGTTTTGTACTACAGTTATTAATCACACATCCAATTACTGGAATTGCATTATATAATTCCTATTTGCACATCAGTTTTACCCTTGATTACTTTTTAATTATGTATTTTTTATTTGTTATTATTATTTATTGTCAGTGTACTGTATATGTACAGTGAGAGCCAATTTAACCAAGTCAAAATTCTTGTTTGCCTATGCATACCTGGCCAATTAAGATGATTTTAAAGTTCTTAGATTGCAATCTTCTTATGTATTAATTTCATCAACTCATAAAACAAATCCTTAAGGGTTTGTTTCTTTGAATATATGCCTGCTTGCAAATTCAGCAACATAATGTGAACGCATGTAGAAATGATCGTAATAGCTCTCTGATTGGAGAACTGTACCGATGATCCGCCCAGATTAAGGTCCACACGGCCTGTGATTGGTTAACACCTCCTCTGGTCATGTCTCTCCATAGCAAGTGTTTTTCGAAAGATACCGCAATGTTTTCTGGGAAATGCAGTGTAAACTTTGTTCAACATTTCAGTCACGTCCCTTTAAAGCACTACATTTCCCAGGGCAGGCATCGAGGAGGCGTGACATTTGGAGAATCTGAACATTCCCATACCGTCATCGACAACTTCTACAACTTTTGGCCGATATGATGTAAGTTGGCGTGTTTTTCTAAATAAGACTAGTTAAGCCGAAAAATTTCACAAAATGTTTAGGTTAACACGACAGAATTTTGTTAGTTAATTTTAAACATGTTGAGAGTTTGTGAAAGATGTTGCTGTTGAAAAGTTAGTTTGTTTTTAAGCGTCTGTTTCTGACAATATGTATCATTAATAGTATTTACATTACATATAACGAATAGAATACAACATTTATAAGGTTTTATATACAGAGTATTATGTTCTGGGTCAGCCTTTGTTTTTAGTAGTTACAGCTCAGTAAGATGGTTTGCACAGTAACATGACCTAGTAGGCTCAATATTAAATTAAAGTAATTAAATTAATTTAATTTAATTTTTGAATCATTTATTTTTTATTTGGCAAAATGCAACTTCAGTGTTCTTTGTTGCTCCAGACATTTGAAATCAACATGATGATAGATTTGTTCTGGCTGAAAATTTAAATTGACTGAATCTCCCCCGCCCTTGACTTCCCTCTAGTCTTGTTCTTTACAACATTTGTGTTCTTGCATCTCTGTGATAAAATATTACAAACATTTCAAACACAATAATTCACAAATAATAAAGGCAGAATTTGATTGTTTTGTTTTTGTGAAATATATTTTATAATCCTAACTACAGGTATCATCAGATTGTATTTTACACATGTGCAGTGGAGGTTTATTGTATGATTCTCGCTGTCTCCTCTAGGCACCTGCGCAGGCGAGGTGGGCCGCACAAGACGGAACCAGCCACAGAATTGAAGCGATGGCGGCTGACCAATACTGACGGCAGGCAAACCTGGCATTACGTGGATGATGGGGAGACTCCAGAAAGAGCACAGACCATGCTAGAGGCTCATTCTTTAGGCTTGGACACGGTATGGGGCGGGGGACTAAATTGTTTCTTTCAGTCATTCATTCATTTTCTATACCGCTTATGCTCATTACGGTCGCGGGTATGCTGGAGCCTTAATTGTGAATGCTTTGATATAAATTTCAGTTTGAGATGGCAATGTGATTTTCCAGTTTAGTTGTAATATTTATTCCCTCAGGCGAAGTTTGTGTGTGACTCCCCACACGCCAACACTGCCGTAGATGCAGCCATGAAGGGGATGCTCTTCTACAGTCACCTTCAGGCTGAGGACGGCCACTGGGCGGGGGACTATGGTGGACCTCTCTTCCTGCTACCAGGTATGACATGTATGATGGGGGGACTAGTTGTTCTTTAGTACTTTAGTCCCAATAGAGTATTTTTGTAATGGGAGTAATAGTATTTAATGTGGTTACATTTTGGCTTTCCAGGTTTACTGATCACTTGCCATATAGCCAAGATCCCTCTGCCCGAGGCCTGGAAGAAGGAGATGATTCGATACTTGTGCTCTGTACAGCTTCCAGATGGAGGTTGGGGCCTGTAAGACAATGGCACTGCTATTATTTATTATTAGATTATTTTTTGCATATATACGCATTTAAAAGAAATATGTTTTAAGTCTGTGAAATAAAATGTTGTGCATTGTTTGTTGGCAGACATATTGAAGATAAGTCTACAGTATTTGGCACAGCTCTGAGTTACACCTCACTAAGGATTCTGGGTGTCGATCCAGATGATCCAGATATAGTTCGAGCAAGAAGCAACCTCCACAGCAAAGGTTCAAAGGAATTTGTCTAAATAAATAGAAGATTACATTTAACACCAGTTGTCCTTTACCACTTCGAATATGGCAGACAAACACAGTGATATTTGAGAAGTGAAATTAAGTTTTTAGGATTTTCAGAATGTGTGCAATAATTGTTTAAACAAAATTAGGCAGGTGCATAAATTTGGGTACCCCAACAGAAACATTACATCAGAATTTAGTAGATCCTCCTTTTGCAGAAATAACAGGCTCTAAACACTTCCAGTGAGGGTTTGGATTCTGGTTGACAGCATGTTTGACCTTTCTTCTTTTCAAAACAGTCAGGTTTGATGGCTTCCGAGCATGGACAGTCCGCTTTAAATCACACCACAGGTTTTCAATAATTTTCAGGGCGGGGGACTGAAATTCCATCCCAAAAGGTTGTACTTGTTCTTCTGCATGAATGCCTTCGTAGAATTGGAGCAGTGTTTAGGGTTGTTGTCTTCTTGAAGTATCTAGCCCCGGCGCAACTTCAACTTTGTCACTGATGGTAAACATTGTTGGCAAGAATCTGCTGATACTGACTGGAATCCATGCAACCTTCAATTTCAACAAGATAGTCAGTACCTGTACTGGCCACACAGTTCCACAGCATGATGGAGCCAACACCAAATTTTTACTGTGGATAGCGTTGTGTTTGTCTCGGAATGCTGTGTTCTTCATCCTCCAATCATCGCTCTTTGCTACAGCCAAATAACTCTATCTTAGTTTCATCAGTCCACAGCAACTTGTTCCAAAATGAAGCTGGCCTGTCTAAATGTGCTTTAGCTTACCTCAAGCGACTCGGTTTGTGGCATGTGCTTCTTCCTCATACAGCATCCCCTTGTGCAAAGTGTGTTGAATAGTTGACTGATGCACAGTGACACCATCTGCATTAAGATCTTGTTGTAGGTCTTTGGAGCTGTTCTGTGGGTTGAGTTTGACTGTTCTCACCATCCTTCGCCTCTGCTTGTCTGTGTTTGTTTTTTTTGGGCCGCCACTCCGGGTCTTAACCAGAACTGTGCTTGTGGTCTTTCATTACCTCACTGGGTTCCTCACAGTGGATTCTGACTAATGGAAGTTTTTGTATCCTTCCCCCAAACCACGATGTTGAATAATCTTTGTTTTCAGGTCATTTGACAGTTGGTTTGAGGCTCCCATGTTGCTACACTTCGAAGAAGACGCAAAGACAACTTGCAATTGACTACCCTTTCTCATGACTCGCATGACCTTTGTATGTAGTTTAGGTCAAGGGTCAGTGAGCTTACCAAATTCATTTTGTTTTCCAATAATTAGTGCTAATGGTATTCTAGTCAATAAAACAACAAGGGTGCCCACATTTATGCACCGGCCTAATTTAGTTGAAATAATTGTTGCACACCTCGTGTAAATCCTACAAGCTTCATTTCACTACTCAAATATCACCGTTTGTCTGCTGTATGATATATTTAACTGAAATTGCTGATCCAAACAACTAATCATTTATAAAGAAAAATATTGAAAATTATCAGGGGGTCCCAAACCTTTGCATACCACTCTATATACAGGTATGTGGAAGTGTATACTACACTAGTTACTAGATGTCTGTAATGTTACTGTATTGCTCAGTGTGCCAAACATGCGCCATATTTGATCACTGCAACAACCGCCTTTGATTGCAGGTTGGAATGACCTCACAACCGGGACAATGTACCCTAATAAAAATCACCAATAAAACATTGGCTACCATTTCAGTAGTAATAACAAAAATATATGATCTATAAGTAAGGAATTCTACTTCATTTACTGTATCACGGTCAGGTCAGAAGCCAATTCCTAATTATTAAGGGATTACTGTTTACAGATTAAATTGAGTCAGTAATATAAAAACTATGGCTGTTTATCACTTGGCACAGGTGGCGCAGTGGGGATTCCTTCATGGGGGAAATTCTGGCTGGCCATTCTTAACGTATACAGCTGGGATGGAATGAATACACTTCTACCAGAGATGTGGTAAGTAAACCTTGGTGTAATCTTTGATTGGGACCTTTAGTTGCCAAATACGACAAGTGTCAAGAACAGCATTCATTCATTTACGAAACAGCAAAACATCTGAGCCTGGGTTCTGTTCACTGTTTTTTCCCCAGAGGGAGTTTTTCCTTGCCTTTGTTGCCAAGTGCAGGCTCATTGGCGTTTCATTAGTCTGAGTGTGAACTTCATGTGTGAGGGGCCATGAGATAACTGTTATTGTGATTTGGCGCTATAGAAATTAACTCAATTGAATTGAATGTGTCATAACGTTAAAGACAATTTTGTGTTATTGGTTGCCTTTAACATAATTTTCTCTTTATATTGTGCCGTTGTGCTCTATTTTTCCCATTTTTGCTGTTTTATTTTATTTGTACAATGTGCCAAAAAAAGAAAAAGCCATGGGGCCATTTTTGGTCTGCAGTTTGGCGACCTCTGGCTTTTATTTTGGATACACTATTTAGTCACCGGCTGTAACCTTCCAATATAAGACGTGTGTGAAAATTTGTGTCGATATAAAAGTAGTTACATTGACGGTTATTAATTGTTGATGGAATGTTAATGTTTTATATTACATATTAAAAAATGTCCACAAGTTATAAGAGTTATATAGTTAGGAATTATATTAGAAATTGAATTTTAAAATAACTTTGGAGGCTACAGTATTTGAAATATTGTATACATTGTAACATAATTTCATATAGTCAAATATTTTAACAAGTGTACTCAATTTTGAGGCTTTCTGTTGTTTTTTAAAGAATTTGTTTTGGAATAGAATGCACACTGAAATGTAGTTAAATATTTCTGATCGGGTATTTCATCCATCATCATTATCTAACAAACTGTAGCTGCATCCATGTAATTCTGCTTAGAACAAACACAAATTGTTTCAGGATGTATACTCCCTCCTCCTGTTCTTTCTATATCACATGACCAGTTCCGTTTCGCCATTCTGATAGGTTGCTCCCTACTTGGATGCCAGCCCACCCCTCTACACTGTGGTGTCACTGTCGCCAGGTGTACCTCCCCATGAGCTACTGCTATGCTGTCCGACTCGCAGCCGAGGAGGACGCTCTGGTTCTCAGCCTCCGAAAGGTGCCATGGCGGTATCTTCCACTAGGGGGCGTCATTGTGCCAGGACTTCCCTGTGTTGTCTATGACGTGATATCAGGATACAACCACTTTTGAATACTCACACCTTTCTAATTGTACTTTTTTCATTAGGAGCTATATGTCCAGGACTATGCTAGCATTGACTGGCCAGCTCAGATGAACAATGTGGCACCATGTGACGTATACACACCTCATAGTACACTGCTGACTGTCGCTTACAGTAAGTATTAAGCATACATTTTGCTCTCTTGACTATTAAACATAGCCACATTTACCTGAAACCCGATAGTGATTGCATACTCTGGCCATTATTAATTAATGCAATTACAATGAAGTGCTTTTCACAGCAAAATCCCATAGCTGGCCTGCAACAGTGTCTCACTGAGGTTTCTCTTTCCTTGCAGTGCTGCTAAACGTGTATGAGGCTCACCACAGCACCACACTGAGAGGAATGGCTGTCAAAGAACTTTACGAGCACATTCAAGCTGATGACCGCTTCACAAAATGCATAAGCATTGGACCGGTAAATCTTAGGAAACTTACACATACAAGCACAGTAGATAAAATACAGTATACTTACCCTGCCTTAATCTGTACAGTACTCCTTAATTTTGTTTTACAGTATTCTTTCATTTATCGCAGTTATTTGATCCCGAACCTGACTGTGATAAAAATATAATATTTTTGTAGTTAAAGCATAGAAAACACACAAACATTGTTAGAACCTTCTAGACACAAAATAACACCCCTATAGTCACCTTTGCCCAATATAAAGGAAGCTATATTAACCAGAAATATGACATACATAGACACTCACATTAGCATTGGAAGAGTCCCTTTTTGTTTTTTTCTAGACAGTGTACTTCCTATGGTGGCTATTGTCTCATCAGTGTAACATTACTGACATCAAGTGACCGGTGTAGAATCCTACATGCATTTGGATGCATCTTCTGAATGTCTTATACTGTATTTGTATTTTCATTCTTCAAATTGTTTAATTTTGGCCAAGAACACAAAACAGCAACTTGCCATTTTATCTTAACTTTTGTTATGTAACCCTGCAAATTTATTAGAAGGGCTATGCAAAGGGTTACAGGAAGTGAACAAATAATAATGGATTAGATATTATATAGCACTTTTCAAGGTACCCAAAGCACTTCATAAAGAAGTGAACCTATTATGCATTCGCATACGAGCATTGGTTATCTATATCTGTAGTCACAGCTGCCCTGGAGTAGTCTGGGTCACAATGACAGTGCCTGGGTGGAGGCAGCAAGGACCAAAACTGCAGATACTGCAGCGCCATGTAGTACACTCAGGTATGCTCCTAGGTCAGGGTACTGCAGCGCTGCAGAATGTTATGCTAGCCGTTCTGGTTAGGGTGTTCCAAAACCTGATGGGTAGTGTACGTATTGTAATTTATGGCCTAGGACCAGAGATCCCCAACGATTGGTCCATGAGTGGGGCTGATGTGGACCGCAAAAACCATTCAGATGCAATAGAAAATTCATAGACCCATACCAACAATTTATATTTATGTAAATAAATACCTTGAAGTACATGAAAATGTACATTCATATTGGAAATTATGGGAATTTGGTAACTACAATAAGGTACAAAAAAGTACAGTAGTTAATGAGGAACAAACCTACCTATCCCTAACCACTACTCATTAGTTCCTTATTAGTTCTTCAGTAACTACTTTAAAGTAATGTGCTTTTGTTACTCAGTAACTACTCTACTCATCAATTCCTCAGAAAGTACTGTATTTTTATTTACCTTATTGTAGTGGGACCGTGATTTCTTATATATAATGTTTAAAATAGTAATCCTAATATTAATCCTAATTGCCCTGTGATTGACTGGCGACCAGTCCAGGCTATACCCCGCCTCCCGCCCAAAGTCAGCTGGGATAGGCTCCAGCATACCTGTGACCCTAATGAAGATAAGCGGTATAGAAAATGAATGAATAAATGAATAATCCTAATTTCTGATAATCCTGTTTCTAACATGACAATAGCATTAGATTACTATGAGATCTGGAGTGCACGTCCCTCAATCCATCATAGGTTTGACAGAAACCAGCCTGTTTATGGGCTCAAAAAGGCAGCAGATCCCTTACCGAAACAACATATAATTAACCATCAACAGGGAAAGAAAGATTGCTTCAGTAAGTAGATAAAAGATAGATAATATTCTTCTACGGCCACTCACATTTCAAATTGCTGTTGTGGCTCCCCCTGCTGATGACAGGTTGTCATTACACCAAACTTGACCAAGACGCCACGCCGATCCAGAGGTTTATGTGGGGCGAATACAAAACATGTATCGCTTTTCTTTGCATTCCCTCGCCCGATTTTAAAAACCTTCGACTTTTGCAGCACCCTCTTCCTGACCGCGTGCGGGCTTGTATGTCATGTTGATGTAAAGACGTGACAAATGGATGTACCGGCGGATGGTCCACGCAGCTCGTGTGGATGCGTAAAGCCTCCAAACGTTTCTCCAGTTCTTCCCGCAGCTCCGCGGACATCTTCAGGAAATAAACGTGATACTTAAAAGAAAGGAGAGTTCACACCGAAACCGTCAACGTGTAGACACAACTGCTCTTCTTCTTCTTCGCTTGCTGTGTAGTGATGGGAATTCCGGCTCTTTTTAAAGAACCGACTCTTTCGGTTCGACTCACTACAAAGAGTCGTTTCTCAAACGGCTCTTCAGATTGTTTTTTGTTCAAATGAATTACTAATAACTAATGAAAAAAGGGTTGTATTTTATGTTTATCATAGAAAAATATAATATAAAATACAAAAACCTAGGATTTACATTTCTTTTTAGACAAATTTGAAGTGAACCAACACAACTTAACTGAGTGCGTGAATTGTTTTCAGTTTGTGGAGCCGGCTCGATATGAAATTATTTTCTTGCAGTCTCCATTCTGCCTTTGTATCGTCAATAAAATTGAAATGGTTCCAAATTTGACTTCTTTTCCTGGTCCCACTCATTTTACCTGTTGATGTTGTCTCTTTTTCTCCGGTGTGTTTGCTGTTGCCGCTGCGAGTTCAACCGTTCAAACTGCTCCCCCTTCTGCGCATGCAAACACATATCGACCAATGACGTGCGACCTGAAGAGAAAAACAGTTGGAGAGAGAGCGAGCGAGAGTTAGAGCGTGCGAGAGAAACACAGAGAGCGCAAGAAAGAGAGAAGGAAAAAACACGGTTCCCAATCAGGAGCCGGCTCCCGTCGTTCACTTCGAAGACCCGGCTCTAAGAGCCGTTTCGTTCGCGACCGACACATCACCATTGCTGTGGTCGTCCTCGTGAAACGCCACCTACTGGGCTCTTGCCGCAACTGCACAAAAAAAACAAGGTTCGACTCCAACCTTGTTT
>QODF01000117.1:60159-80027 GCA_024372805.1 Oostethus manadensis | reverse complement strand
TCCAATTTGAAGGTAAAATACAGCCACAATAAAAATATAAACACTTAAGATTTGTAAAGTGATGATGACTGATTTGCTATGGAGGATAACAGCATACTCACATCACATCAGCATTCTATAAACAGGTTTATTAATTTATTATGATGTCTCCACACATACCTCACGCCATTCCTCCTCTGTCTCGTGTCTGTAACCAAGCAAATGGCAGATACCATGGGCAACCATCACCTAAAACAACCAATCTTATTATACTGTTAACAACAGATGATTACTATCATTGGATTACCGTGTGTCTACCACAATCAAGATGTTGGTAAGAAGCACGTGGCATCTATGGCTACTCACAGTGAGTGTGCCATGCAGATCTAACGATTCCTCCTCGCACTGTCTCATAACAAACTCCACACCCAGGAAAATATCCCCAAGGTTCAGCTCATCTCTGTGAAGGGGGCACGGCATCTTGCCAGGTCTCAGTCCCTATTCAATATTTGGGGAGATGTAGGAATAGGTGAATAGGTTGTACATGCGTACGTGCAGTGAAGTAAATAAGGGATTAACATATTTTGTAAGTTCACCCCCCTTGCAAACATGTGAATTGTACAGAATTTTTATGGTACGTTTATTTACCCCAGCCCAGATGTACCAGGGATGATGGCGTTAATGATGCCAAGGGAGTTGGGAGCCACAGTTACCAAGAAAGGCTACAGCAAAGACTTGTTTCATATTTAGGGCTACTTTACGTTACCTCGTGAAATGGAAAGGAAAGGACATCTGTAGGTGTGTTTTTCTTCCTGTAGATGTGATTTATCTGCTGAATCCTGCGGTCGTCCACACAAATGATGCCCAGGTCAAAGTTCTGGATACCAAGAATGTGCCTCAGCGTGTTCACGTCTTTTCGCAGCCTGGCACGGCGTAGAGGCACCACCTTTTGAAGATTCCGCACCACTACACCCATTTCAAAACGCCACTCAAAAAGATGACTGAGAGATAAATGAAATGGTATACATTTTGTAGTAATTTAACAAGAGCCCCTTCGACTGCCACTATTCACAGTCACGCTACAACGGTCATTCCTGAAATCAAGGTGACACGCCGCGAGTATGACGTACAAAGCAACGAAGCCAGATCATTCATGAAACGTGGGGCTAATCATCCAAATACGCCAACACTAAAATAGCTTTTTTAAAGTATGGGTAAGCAGTTTTAGACTGCTCCGATCAATGAAACTGCAAAGGCGGAATACAACGTTAAGGACTCGTGTGGCATTCAACAACACTGAATACGGTCGATTACATTTTTTTAACTACTTGCTGTCACAACACCTAGTATATAAATATGTTCACGTATAAAAACAAGCCACTGTTGTCTTATTGAGGTCGTCAGTAGGGTCTGGCTGAAACGGTTTGAAGTCTTAACAGCGTAATCTGCGAACGATATCAGGTTTCCCAGTAGCAGCAAATGCAACGGCAATTGTCAACCGGAACCGGAAATGCGAGTGAGTGAGGAGGTCTAGGTTGGCTATTTTGGATATACAGGAGTGCCTAAATTAAAAGGAACTAAAAAGAGAATAATACAAAATATACAAATGTGGTCATATTCTTTTTCCATTGTGGCATCGCTTTTCCTGTATTGTATTTGGGGTTTTTTTAAACCCATTTTGGCGTTTATTTTCCCGTTTTTATTTGTATTTTCCATTTGTGCATTGTGACGTGATAGTGATTTTACTTCTTGTCCGTGACACCAAAGGCTCGGTCCTTCTCCCGGGGTGATAAGTCCATACCTGACCACACGATTCCTTCTAGCGGTGGCTATGTTTAAATGTGTCTCTTAGCGCGGGTGACCGGAAGGGTCACAAACAGGAAGTAACATCACTGTCACGCCACCATGCACATCATTTGCCAAAATATCTTACACGATAGAGTCCATATCGAAGCTGCTGAGAAAGGCGGCTAACAGGCTGGATGGTAGTGATGTGTCGGTCGGGAATGAAACGGCTCTTCGAGCCGGCTCCTGATTGGGAACCATGTTTTTTCCCGCCTTCTCTCTGGTTCTCTGTGTGTTTCTCTCGCGCGCTCTAACACACACTCTCTCTCTCTCTCTCACTTTTTTTCTCTTCAAGCCGCACGTGATTGGTCAATATGTGTGCGCATGCGCCGAGCAGAAGGATGAGAAGGAGCGATTGTTCAACTCGCAGCAGCAATAGCAAGCGCAAGAGAGAAAAAGAGCCAGGACTAACAAGAGACAACATCGACAGGTAAAATGAGTGAGACCAGGAAAAGAAGTAAAATGTGGAACCATTTCAATTGTATTGACAATACAAAGGCAGAATGTAGACTCTGCAAGTAAAAACTGCAGTGTTCTGTGTTGGTTCACTTTAAAAATGTTTAAAAAGAAAAAGCTGAAAAATTAAAATAGTGAAAAGTTGAATTGTAAATCCTAGGTTTTTGTATATTAAAAAAACAACTGTTTTTCCATTAGTTGTTAGTAATTAATTTTGTGCATAGTTTAAACGAATCAGTTTTAACAAAAAACTATCTGAGAACCGTTTAGGAGTCGAAAGAGCAGGCTCTGTTTAGTGAGCTTAGCCGAAAGAGCCGGTTCTTTAAAAAAAAGCCGGAATTCCCACCGCTACTGAATGGGATAGGCTCCCTGGCAGAAGAACCCGCTGTCGCCCGCTGGAGCCATCCGGTAAATGCAATGAGAAAAAGCAAATAGAAAAGACAAAGACAAAACAGGAAAATAATAGGGAAAAAACGAAGACAATACATATAAGGCAATGACAAAAGAAAAACGCAAAGACAAAATATAAAAATAATATGACCGTATTTGTATATTTTTTTATTATTTATTCTCTTTATAGTTCCACAAATATTTCCTTTTAATTTATGCAGTCCTTTGATTCCATAGGCTATGTTTCCCAAAGGTACAAATTGGTTGTTTGTATGTGCCCAGCGATTGACTGGCGACCAGCCCAGGGTGTGCCCCGCCTTTTGCCTGAAGTCAGCTGGCATAGGCTCCAGCATACCTGCGCGATCCCAGTGAGGATAAGCGGCATACAAAATGAATGGATGGATATTTTTTTGTTTTTGTTTTTTTAAACAAGGCCATTTTCTGTCATTTGAATTTGTGTATTGGTAGAAGAATGACGCAGATAGTCTGGCCTCTCCAGTTACATTTTAGCAATGAAAATAAATCCTTACATTGTAGCTGTACCATACTGACACTGAAACAAAGATTCTTCTCGTAGTACAAGATGTTTTGTACTACAGTTATTAATCACACATCCAATTACTGGAATTGCATTATATAATCCTTATCTGCACATCAGTTTTACCCTTGATTACTTTTTAATTATGTATTTATTATTTGTTATTATTATTTATTGTCAGTGTACTGTATATGTACAGTGAGAGCCAATTTAACCAAGTCAAAATTCTTGTTTGCCTATGCATACCTGGCCAATTAAGATGATTTTAAAGTTCTTAGATTGCAATCTTCTTATGTATTAATTTCATCAACTCATAAAACAAATCCTTAAGGGTTTGTTTCTTTGAATATATGCCTGCTTGCAAATTCAGCAACATAATGTGAACGCATGTAGAAATGATCGTAATAGCTCTCTGATTGGAGAACTGTACCGATGATCCGCCCAGATTAAGGTCCACACGGCCTGTGATTGGTTAACACCTCCTCTGGTCATGTCTCTCCATAGCAAGTGTTTTTCGAAAGATACCGCAATGTTTTCTGGGAAATGCAGTGTAAACTTTGTTCAACATTTCAGTCACGTCCCTTTAAAGCACTACATTTCCCAGGGCAGGCATCGAGGAGGCGTGACATTTGGAGAATCTGAACATTCCCATACCGTCATCGACAACTTCTACAACTTTTGGCCGATATGATGTAAGTTGGCGTGTTTTTCTAAATAAGACTAGTTAAGCCGAAAAATTTCACAAAATGTTTAGGTTAACACGACAGAATTTTGTTAGTTAATTTTAAACATGTTGAGAGTTTGTGAAAGATGTTGCTGTTGAAAAGTTAGTTTGTTTTTAAGCGTCTGTTTCTGACAATATGTATCATTAATAGTATTTACATTACATATAACGAATAGAATACAACATTTATAAGGTTTTATATACAGAGTATTATGTTCTGGGTCAGCCTTTGTTTTTAGTAGTTACAGCTCAGTAAGATGGTTTGCACAGTAACATGACCTAGTAGGCTCAATATTAAATTAAAGTAATTAAATTAATTTAATTTAATTTTTGAATCATTTATTTTTTATTTGGCAAAATGCAACTTCAGTGTTTTTTGTTGCTCCAGACATTTGAAATCAACATGATGATAGATTTGTTCTGGCTGAAAATTTAAATTGACTGAATCTCCCCCGGCCTTGACTGCCCTCTAGTGGTGGTCTTGTTCTTTACAACATTTGTGTTGTTGCATCTCTGTGATAAAATATTACAAACATTTCAAACACAATAATTCACAAATAATGAAGGCAGAATTTGATTGTTTTGTTTTTGTGAAATATATTTTATAATCCTAACTACAGGTATCATCAGATTGTATTTTACACATGTGCAGTGGAGGTTTATTGTATGATTCTCGCTGTCTCATGTAGGCACCTGCGCAGGCGAGGTGGGCCGCACAAGACGGAACCAGCCACAGAATTGAAGCGATGGCGGCTGACCAATACTGACGGCAGGCAAACCTGGCATTACGTGGATGATGGGGAGACTCCAGAAAGAGCACAGACCATGCTAGAGGCTCATTCTTTAGGCTTGGACACGGTATGGGGCGGGGGACTAAATTGTTTCTTTCAGTCATTCATTCATTTTCTATACCGCTTATGCTCATTACGGTCGCGGGTATGCTGGAGCCTTAATTGTGAATGCTTTGATATAAATTTCAGTTTGAGATGGCAATGTGATTTTCCAGTTTAGTTGTAATATTTATTCCCTCAGGCGAAGTTTGTGTGTGACTCCCCACACGCCAACACTGCCGTAGATGCAGCCATGAAGGGGATGCTCTTCTACAGTCACCTTCAGGCTGAGGACGGCCACTGGGCGGGGGACTATGGTGGACCTCTCTTCCTGCTACCAGGTATGACATGTATGATGGGGGGACTAGTTGTTCTTTAGTACTTTAGTCCCAATAGAGTATTTTTGTAATGGGAGTAATAGTATTTAATGTGGTTACATTTTGGCTTTCCAGGTTTACTGATCACTTGCCATATAGCCAAGATCCCTCTGCCCGAGGCCTGGAAGAAGGAGATGATTCGATACTTGTGCTCTGTACAGCTTCCAGATGGAGGTTGGGGCCTGTAAGACAATGGCACTGCTATTATTTATTATTAGATTATTTTTTGCATATATACGCATTTAAAAGAAATATGTTTTAAGTCTGTGAAATAAAATGTTGTGCATTGTTTGTTGGCAGACATATTGAAGATAAGTCTACAGTATTTGGCACAGCTCTGAGTTACACCTCACTAAGGATTCTGGGTGTCGATCCAGATGATCCAGATATAGTTCGAGCAAGAAGCAACCTCCACAGCAAAGGTTCAAAGGAATTTGTCTAAATAAATAGAAGATTACATTTAACACCAGTTGTCCTTTACCACTTCGAATATGGCAGACAAACACAGTGATATTTGAGAAGTGAAATTAAGTTTTTAGGATTTTCAGAATGTGTGCAATAATTGTTTAAACAAAATTAGGCAGGTGCATAAATTTGGGTACCCCAACAGAAACATTACATCAGAATTTAGTAGATCCTCCTTTTGCAGAAATAACAGGCTCTAAACACTTCCAGTGAGGGTTTGGATTCTGGTTGACAGCATGTTTGACCTTTCTTCTTTTCAAAACAGTCAGGTTTGATGGCTTCCGAGCATGGACAGTCCGCTTTAAATCACACCACAGGTTTTCAATAATTTTCAGGGCGGGGGACTGAAATTCCATCCCAAAAGGTTGTACTTGTTCTTCTGCATGAATGCCTTCGTAGAATTGGAGCAGTGTTTAGGGTTGTTGTCTTCTTGAAGTATCTAGCCCCGGCGCAACTTCAACTTTGTCACTGATGGTAAACATTGTTGGCAAGAATCTGCTGATACTGACTGGAATCCATGCAACCTTCAATTTCAACAAGATAGTCAGTACCTGTACTGGCCACACAGTTCCACAGCATGATGGAGCCAACACCAAATTTTTACTGTGGATAGCGTTGTGTTTGTCTCGGAATGCTGTGTTCTTCATCCTCCAATCATCGCTCTTTGCTACAGCCAAATAACTCTATCTTAGTTTCATCAGTCCACAGCAACTTGTTCCAAAATGAAGCTGGCCTGTCTAAATGTGCTTTAGCTTACCTCAAGCGACTCGGTTTGTGGCATGTGCTTCTTCCTCATACAGCATCCCCTTGTGCAAAGTGTGTTGAATAGTTGACTGATGCACAGTGACACCATCTGCATTAAGATCTTGTTGTAGGTCTTTGGAGCTGTTCTGTGGGTTGAGTTTGACTGTTCTCACCATCCTTCGCCTCTGCTTGTCTGTGTTTGTTTTTTTTGGGCCGCCACTCCGGGTCTTAACCAGAACTGTGCTTGTGGTCTTTCATTACCTCACTGGGTTCCTCACAGTGGATTCTGACTAATGGAAGTTTTTGTATCCTTCCCCCAAACCACGATGTTGAATAATCTTTGTTTTCAGGTCATTTGACAGTTGGTTTGAGGCTCCCATGTTGCTACACTTCGAAGAAGACGCAAAGACAACTTGCAATTGACTACCCTTTCTCATGACTCGCATGACCTTTGTATGTAGTTTAGGTCAAGGGTCAGTGAGCTTACCAAATTCATTTTGTTTTCCAATAATTAGTGCTAATGGTATTCTAGTCAATAAAACAACAAGGGTGCCCACATTTTGCACCGGCCTAATTTAGTTGAAATAATTGTTGCACACCTCGTGTAAATCCTACAAGCTTCATTTCACTACTCAAATATCACCGTTTGTCTGCTGTATGATATATTTAACTGAAATTGCTGATCCAAACAACTAATGATTTATAAAGAAAAATATTGAAAATTATCAGGGGTGCCCAAACCTTTGCATACCACTCTATATACAGGTATGTGGAAGTGTATACTACACTAATTACTAGATGTCAGTAATGTTACTGTATTGCTCAGTGTGCCAAACATGCGCCATATTTGATCACTGCAACAACCGGCTTTGATTGCAGGTTGGAATGACCTCACAACCGGGACAATGTACCCTAATAAAAATCACCAATAAAACATTGGCTACCATTTCAGTAGTAATAACAAAAATATATGATCTATAAGTAAGGAATTCTACTTCATTTACTGTATCACGGTCAGGTCAGAAGCCAATTCCTAATTATTAAGGGATTACTGTTTACAGATTAAATTGAGTCAGTAATATAAAAACTATGGCTGTTTATCACTTGGCACAGGTGGCGCAGTGGGGATTCCTTCATGGGGGAAATTCTGGCTGGCCATTCTTAACGTATACAGCTGGGATGGAATGAATACACTTCTACCAGAGATGTGGTAAGTAAACCTTGGTGTAATCTTTGATTGGGACCTTTAGTTGCCAAATACGACAAGTGTCAAGAACAGCATTCATTCATTTACGAAACAGCAAAACATCTGAGCCTGGGTTCTGTTCACTGTTTTTTCCCCAGAGGGAGTTTTTCCTTGCCTTTGTTGCCAAGTGCAGGCTCATTGGCGTTTCATTAGTCTGAGTGTGAACTTCATGTGTGAGGGGCCATGAGATAACTGTTATTGTGATTTGGCGCTATAGAAATTAACTCAATTGAATTGAATGTGTCATAACGTTAAAGACAATTTTGTGTTATTGGTTGCCTTTAACATAATTTTCTCTTTATATTGTGCCGTTGTGCTCTATTTTTCCCATTTTTGCTGTTTTATTTTATTTGTACAATGTGCCAAAAAAAGAAAAAGCCATGGGGCCATTTTTGGTCTGCAGTTTGGCGACCTCTGGCTTTTATTTTGGATACACTATTTAGTCACCGGCTGTAACCTTCCAATATAAGACGTGTGTGAAAATTTGTGTCGATATAAAAGTAGTTACATTGACGGTTATTAATTGTTGATGGAATGTTAATGTTTTATATTACATATTAAAAAATGTCCACAAGTTATAAGAGTTATATAGTTAGGAATTATATTAGAAATTGAATTTTAAAATAACTTTGGAGGCTACAGTATTTGAAATATTGTATACATTGTAACATAATTTCATATAGTCAAATATTTTAACAAGTGTACTCAATTTTGAGGCTTTCTGTTGTTTTTTAAAGAATTTGTTTTGGAATAGAATGCACACTGAAATGTAGTTAAATATTTCTGATCGGGTATTTCATCCATCATCATTATCTAACAAACTGTAGCTGCATCCATGTAATTCTGCTTAGAACAAACACAAATTGTTTCAGGATGTATACTCCCTCCTCCTGTTCTTTCTATATCACATGACCAGTTCCGTTTCGCCATTCTGATAGGTTGCTCCCTACTTGGATGCCAGCCCACCCCTCTACACTGTGGTGTCACTGTCGCCAGGTGTACCTCCCCATGAGCTACTGCTATGCTGTCCGACTCGCAGCCGAGGAGGACGCTCTGGTTCTCAGCCTCCGAAAGGTGCCATGGCGGTATCTTCCACTAGGGGGCGTCATTGTGCCAGGACTTCCCTGTGTTGTCTATGACGTGATATCAGGATACAACCACTTTTGAATACTCACACCTTTCTAATTGTACTTTTTTCATTAGGAGCTATATGTCCAGGACTATGCTAGCATTGACTGGCCAGCTCAGATGAACAATGTGGCACCATGTGACGTATACACACCTCATAGTACACTGCTGACTGTCGCTTACAGTAAGTATTAAGCATACATTTTGCTCTCTTGACTATTAAACATAGCCACATTTACCTGAAACCCGATAGTGATTGCATACTCTGGCCATTATTAATTAATGCAATTACAATGAAGTGCTTTTCACAGCAAAATCCCATAGCTGGCCTGCAACAGTGTCTCACTGAGGTTTCTCTTTCCTTGCAGTGCTGCTAAACGTGTATGAGGCTCACCACAGCACCACACTGAGAGGAATGGCTGTCAAAGAACTTTACGAGCACATTCAAGCTGATGACCGCTTCACAAAATGCATAAGCATTGGACCGGTAAATCTTAGGAAACTTACACATACAAGCACAGTAGATAAAATACAGTATACTTACCCTGCCTTAATCTGTACAGTACTCCTTAATTTTGTTTTACAGTATTCTTTCATTTATCGCAGTTATTTGATCCCGAACCTGACTGTGATAAAAATATAATATTTTTGTAGTTAAAGCATAGAAAACACACAAACATTGTTAGAACCTTCTAGACACAAAATAACACCCCTATAGTCACCTTTGCCCAATATAAAGGAAGCTATATTAACCAGAAATATGACATACATAGACACTCACATTAGCATTGGAAGAGTCCCTTTTTGTTTTTTTCTAGACAGTGTACTTCCTATGGTGGCTATTGTCTCATCAGTGTAACATTACTGACATCAAGTGACCGGTGTAGAATCCTACATGCATTTGGATGCATCTTCTGAATGTCTTATACTGTATTTGTATTTTCATTCTTCAAATTGTTTAATTTTGGCCAAGAACACAAAACAGCAACTTGCCATTTTATCTTAACTTTTGTTATGTAACCCTGCAAATTTATTAGAAGGGCTATGCAAAGGGTTACAGGAAGTGAACAAATAATAATGGATTAGATATTATATAGCACTTTTCAAGGTACCCAAAGCACTTCATAAAGAAGTGAACCTATTATGCATTCGCATACGAGCATTGGTTATCTATATCTGTAGTCACAGCTGCCCTGGAGTAGTCTGGGTCACAATGACAGTGCCTGGGTGGAGGCAGCAAGGACCAAAACTGCAGATACTGCAGCGCCATGTAGTACACTCAGGTATGCTCCTAGGTCAGGGTACTGCAGCGCTGCAGAATGTTATGCTAGCCGTTCTGGTTAGGGTGTTCCAAAACCTGATGGGTAGTGTACGTATTGTAATTTATGGCCTAGGACCAGAGATCCCCAACGATTGGTCCATGAGTGGGGCTGATGTGGACCGCAAAAACCATTCAGATGCAATAGAAAATTCATAGACCCATACCAACAATTTATATTTATGTAAATAAATACCTTGAAGTACATGAAAATGTACATTCATATTGGAAATTATGGGAATTTGGTAACTACAATAAGGTACAAAAAAGTACAGTAGTTAATGAGGAACAAACCTACCTATCCCTAACCACTACTCATTAGTTCCTTATTAGTTCTTCAGTAACTACTTTAAAGTAATGTGCTTTTGTTACTCAGTAACTACTCTACTCATCAATTCCTCAGAAAGTACTGTATTTTTATTTACCTTATTGTAGTGGGACCGTGATTTCTTATATATAATGTTTAAAATAGTAATCCTAATATTAATCCTAATTGCCCTGTGATTGACTGGCGACCAGTCCAGGCTATACCCCGCCTCCCGCCCAAAGTCAGCTGGGATAGGCTCCAGCATACCTGTGACCCTAATGAAGATAAGCGGTATAGAAAATGAATGAATAAATGAATAATCCTAATTTCTGATAATCCTGTTTCTAACATGACAATAGCATTAGATTACTATGAGATCTGGAGTGCACGTCCCTCAATCCATCATAGGTTTGACAGAAACCAGCCTGTTTATGGGCTCAAAAAGGCAGCAGATCCCTTACCGAAACAACATATAATTAACCATCAACAGGGAAAGAAAGATTGCTTCAGTAAGTAGATAAAAGATAGATAATACCAATGTATCGTGTCCATGCCACAGATTTCCAAGACGATTAACATGCTGGTTCGCTGGTACGTGGAAGGTCCTGCTTCTCCAGCCTTCCAGGAGCATGTGTCCAGGATCCCCGACTATCTCTGGTCAGTCTGCTTCACTTTACAAGTCATCAGTTTATCAAAGCTTCATCACATTTGTGTCACTGGTTCTGGTCTGAACAATTTAACAGCTTCACAGCTGTATCATAAAACACAGACAACGTTCATCATGCAACTAAATTTAGTAAATTCTGAATTCCAGGTTGGGTCTAGATGGCATGAAGATGCAGGTGAGTAAGCATAGCACACAATTATGATGTATTCAAGGACAGTTTGATCCAAAAACATTATCAGAGAAGCAGAACTAAATGAACATGTAAAAATGTATTTGTGTACTGTATTATCATATATAATATATACATCAAGTATACAATACATGCATGTATTTCATACCAAATAATGGGTAATGAGATATGTTGTCTATGAAAAATATTTTTGGAGATTATGTTTTTGTTTTACCAAACGTGAGGGAATTTACATTACTCTTGCATGCCATACAGCAGGGGTTTCAAACTCGTGCCATGGAGGCCCGAGACACTGCAGGTTTTCTTTCCAGCCGGTCACCAAAGCAGGTGATTTTAATGATCAACACCTCTTTCAATTTGAAGGAGCTCATCAATTAAAAACTGGTTGAAGAGAAAACCTGCAGTGTCTCAGCCCCTGTTTGAGACCCCTGCTTTACGGTGTAAAGCATATGTGAGTTCAGACTTATGATATTTTGTTTTAATGATGTTTTGCTCTTTGCTCCCTGTGCTCTCTACAGGGGACCAACGGGTCTCAACTCTGGGATACTTGCTTTGCTCTACAGGCTTTCCTCGAAGTAACTCACTAATTAATACTGTATTTGTAAGAAGACAGTCATTCATTTTAATGTGCCAGAACATTACACGCAGACCCACAGTCTGATGGAACATTATTACTTTTAATTATATGAAGTCTGAATCCTACATCTGGTTGTACTGCATTTGTCAAATGGGAGCAGTATTTCTTTTGTACTTGACAGGTGCATTTGCATTTTTCTCAGCTGTGAGCTTGTGTTGTTTAACCTGTCGGACAATGAAAATCTCTCTGAAAACAGGTTTTCTGGTGTAATTGTGAAGCACTGTCGATAAGAACTTTGGAAACTCGGTCATCCACGTTTGTTTGTGTTTGGGTGACACATACAGACAGTGTGCGTTTATAGATACACTGTAGGTTAGGATAATTACACAAATATATTTCCTTTTCTTATATACTCTCTGAGTAAAGCATGCATTTATACAAAATTCACCTCAAAACTATCTTGTGCACAAGAATGATCAGCATAGTCTCATCGCAGGCAGGAGCCCAGGATGACCCTAAACTAGCCGAGTGTCTCGGACGTGCCTACCAGTTTCTCACCGTCACTCAGGTGAGAAAAGCATTCACCCGCTGCAGGTAAACCATCTTATAAACTCTTAGCCAAAATAACATGCGGTGTACTAATTAGTGACTTTTGCTGTGTGTTGGGAGGGTGGCAACGACACTTGGAGACAGTCACATACCTTCAATGAACATACTTTGTGTGTTTGGACTGTAGGAATAAGCCAGTCTAACTGATGAGAATTTACACAAGTACAAGCTTGGTCCACCCAAACACTCACACCCAGAAATGACTCAGCGCTAACCACTCTTCACTGTGTTGTTGTTGGCACCAAACTATTAACATGAGCTTGTGACTTTTCCCCCTGCAATAGATACCAGATAATCCTCCAGATTACCAAAAATACTACAGACAAACAAACAAGGTATGTCTGCATGTCTGTGCATGTGATATCACCTCAAAGGTACTTTGGACTTCAAAATGAAAGAGCTTCAAATAAAAGACCTATTATTTTGTCAGGGAGGTTTCCCCTTCAGTACCCGCGATTGCGGTTGGATCGTGGCTGACTGTACGGCCGAGGGCCTCAAGACAATGATGCTGCTGAAAGAGCTGTGTCCCTCCATCGGCGAGCCTGTCGCTGTGGGGCGGCTGTATGATGCTGTCAATGTGGTCAGTCAACATAAAACAGAGTGTTGCTGATGTATTTTTCGCTTAGTTTGAAGTCTGTTTTGTTTTTGCAACAAAGTCATTGTTGATCGACTACCTCCTCGTCGTCTTTACAATGTTGACGAGTTGACGTTACAGTGCGATCTCTGATCTTAATGATGATTGTGACAGTCGAGCGATTGAGCCTGTAGTGTAGAGTCGTCATGCATTTCAACTTTTGCCATGTCACTCGATTACAATTTTTCAAAATACATTAATAAGTTACTGCGGTTTTGTGTTTGACTACGCCCAAGTATTTGTTTTAAAAAATGTATATTTAAGCAATTTTTTTTTAACCTAAATTAAATATTCATGTGGTGTCAGTAATGTTGCATTGATGAGACAATAGCCATCACACGAAGTACTCCGTGATAATGTGACTCTTCCAATGCTTACATTGTGAGTCTTATGTCATATTTCGGTCTTATATGTGATTTTCATTTATTATGTCTACTGTCATGGGTAATGTCGCACGGTGGCTGAGTGGGTAGCATGTTAGACTCACAGTCTACAGGACAGGGCAGCACAGGTTTGGGGTTTGAATCTCCGTTAGGCATCTCTGTGTGGAGTTTGCATCTTCTCCCCGTGTGTGCGTGGGTTTTCTCTGAGTACTCCGGTTTCCTCCCACATTCCAAAAACATGCATGTTAGGTTAATTGGCGACTCTAAATTGTCCATTTGAGTGTGAATGTTTGTATGTCTGTCCTGCGATTGACTGGCGACCAGTCCAGGGTGTACCCCACCTCCCGCCCTAAAGTCAGCTGGGATAGGCTCCAGCATACCCACGACCCTAATGAGGATAAGCGGTACAGTAAATGGATGAATGGATGGATACTGGGAATACCACGGAATGCCATAAACCAACGACCACCTGTACTGAATATTGTAAATGCTATGTCTGTCTACTTCTTTAGGTTTATCGCCATTCTACTACAATAATTTTTAAACAAAAGTTGAAAGCATCATATTTCTATTAAATCAAGAGGATACTCAATAAAATGATGCATATTTCCATCTTGCAGCTGTTGAGCATGAGCAACTCAGATGGTGGATTTGCCACATATGAAGCAAAGAGGGGGGGGAGACTCCTGGAGCTGCTCAACCCATCCGAGGTGTTTGGTGAGTTTGGTGATATTTTTGTATTGCTATGTTAAAATAAAAGCTGTCTTTAACAGAAAAGATGAATGTATAAATTGTAATATCTGAACTGCCATTATGTGTCAATTCACAAGAATGTATAAGATATCCAACATGAGATTGGCCATTATTGTTTGTCACAAATACCATCTTTCCAACATTATATTGATTTGACCCATGACATTTAAAGGTATTAGAGGTGTAAGGTCAGCTGTCTAGGGATACCTTGGTTGAAAATTATCACCTTTACACTTTCTGGACTTCTGTCTCTTTGTAAGAGTCTTGAGGCTCACTTGTCTCACACTACGCCATTCGTACTAGGTATGCAACAAGCGCACTGGGGTAAAACCGTGTATCGTTTGGTCCAGCCTGGATGGGACAATTTGTCCCTCTGGACTGTGGTTTCTTATTGTCTTATTTCCCACACTGTACATGTTTAAGTGAGTGAGAGTTTGCCTAAAAGCGGTGGAAAAGGCGAGGCATTTGGCATATGAGCATGGGACAGAGTATTGTAGTAGTAGAGTAGTAGAGTATTGTAGAGTAAACAGTAGTGCCTCTACATTGGATTACTCCCCGGGCGAGACCACTTCTAAGCGCCCCCCAACACCCACCCCCTCCCCCCTCACCGGCAGATCTTTTTCTTTTTTTTTTTTTTCAGTGCTCGTGCCGCCCCCCCATGTGACACGAATAAAAGCCACCCCGGGCGGCTGCCCAGTATGCCCATGGCTAAAACCGTCTCTGGTGGTATAGTACATATGTGTTGGTGATGTCTGAGGTGCCTCTGACCCAGTGTATCTCCTCGGCTATATGTCCACTGGCCCATAATAATAATAATAAATAATAAAGACAGAATCTGGGGAGAAAAACGTTGTTCTCTTCACGCACAAAAAACATACAAAAATGGAATCCTAAATATCAAGTTAGGGACCATATTGTGGGTTACCTGCACCATTGCACTTTGTAGATTAGCACACGTAAAAGCTGATGGTTGAATTTTCTTGCCTGACTAAGTCATGCAGTTCATTCCCGAGTGGTTGAAATTTATGCAACCTACACAAAATGCCAATTTAGAAAAGTAGAAGTAATATAAACATGCCTTTTGTTTAGTGCCTGACAGGTACAATATTAATTTCCTCTTTCAAAAAGGATGTGGCACCTATTGTGAAATCAATTTTAAATTTTAAATCAAAGTTTGGCCTTTTGCTCTTTTTCCTGCTGGCATCTACACAGGCGACATCATGATAGATTACACCTATGTGGAGTGTACATCAGCAGTGATTCAGGCTCTCAGGCACTTCCAGAAGGTCCACCCTGAACACCGCACAGAGGAAATAAGGTGCACAAAACTCCCAAAACCATGTTCTTAGTGCGCCTGAAGAACCTGAAAATTGTTCATGTGTTTTTTCGCCCTCAGGAACATCCTGAAAAAAGGACTGGATTATTGTAAGAAGGTGCAGAAGCCAGATGGATCCTGGGAAGGGTTAGGGCACCTGATGATTTTCACTCATTATTAGACGCTGTTGCATTATCATCATTTTGTAATTGTGCTTAGGTCCTGGGGAGTGTGTTTCACATACGGGACATGGTTTGGCCTCGAAGCCTTTGCTTGTACGGGCCACATCTACAAGAATGAGTAAGTGCCAACCCATCATAATTTCAGGCTGGCTTCTGTCTCACTCACAGACAAATGCTTTTCCGCCTCCTTCACCAGAGATGTATGTGCAGAGGTGCAGAAAGCTTGTCATTTCCTCCTGGATCGTCAGATGTCAGACGGGGGCTGGGGGGAGGACTTTGACTCATGTGAGAAACGTTGCTACATCCAAAGCAGCTCATCTCAGATTCACAACACCTGCTGGGCTTTGTTAGGGCTCATGGCTGTCAGGTGAGAAGCTAGCCACAATTTTCTGTTATTAAAATCCAGCTATTATTTTCTGCTGCACAAAGACAGTGTATCGTTTCAAGTGACAATACTTTATCAATGAAACTTTCATATATTTTAGTGTCGTCAGTATACAATACAGCGATATAGATAGACTATTTACTGAAAACGCTTGCAGCACAACAAACTGTCGGGCATGGTGGTGGTGGTAGCGTCATGGTCTTAGACTGCATGAGTGTTCTTGGGGAGCTGGGGTTCATAGAGAGAGAACTAACGTACTGTGTCATTCCCTTGGGAAATGCACTGGTTTATATGTGTTTATGTTTATTGTCTTTTTGCAGGCACCCTGACCAGCAGGCCATTGAAAGAGGAATAAAACTACTGATTGATAAGCAGCTTCCCAATGGAGACTGGCCTCAGGTGAATTCTCTTCATTATTACCCATGCTCTATTGTACTTACATTGACTCAAGCCCACCATCTATACACCTGATATGATGTTAAACTGGGGTATGTAAGTCGAATATAATATAAAATATAATTTGGGGTGTCACATAATATTCAATTCTGACCCGTAGGAGAATGTTGCAGGTGTGTTCAACAAGAGCTGCGCTATCAGCTACACCTCCTACAGAAATGTGTTCCCTATTTGGACCCTTGGCCGCTTCTCAACACAAAACCCCTGCAGTGCTCTGACTGGAAAACTCAAGTTGTGAAGAGGTGCCTCAACTGCTCGGTACATCTGAAACGTTATTTGTGTGGAAGTAGGTCTGTTGATAATCAATTAACCGCACCACAAATAAAAACAAACGTGAAAATTGTGCCTGCCTTACATTGACATGTGCATGCATGTTTTGTTTTCCTCCTGTCTCTCTACCAAACATGCTGGATGACAAGACGGTTTATGCATCTGTGCATCTGTCCCAACATTTGGGTGCGTTGGGTCTATAGTGGAATGAACGGAGTGAGTGAAACCTGCTGTCAGTCATTAGGTCTTTTTGTCCCAGTAGGGGAGAGGCGCTAGAGAGTACACAGACAGTGCTGCAAGTGAACTCCGAGACGAGTAACAAGCACAAAAAAAAAACTTGGGATGTTTGATAATATTGGCCCAATATTGGCATACAAATTTTATATTTACATCCGGTGGTCACATACTGAAAAGGACCAGTTGGGAGTGCATATCTGTTCGGTCACCTAACATTCTATTTTGTTCGTCAGCCTTTTTGGTTTGAAAGAAACCAAAAGAAAATGTGGGTCACAAGCATCTTCTGGCCTACAAATACCCACTGATAATTCTTCCAAAGGCTTGTCTTGTTTGGGGGCCTTCTTTTGGTCTCATGCAGACTGGAGCCTATTCTTTTGTGAGGGATCCCTTTGCAAAGGTTAAAACTAAAATTTTAAAACAATGTTTTAAAAGTGCCAGAGAAAATATGCACGTTTGTCAAAGAACAAGATCTGACATGTGCAAGCCAGTTAAAAGGGGCCATCTATGGATGCTTTAAGGTGTGGAAGGCTGAAAGTGGTTAATCCTGTCTTGACATGACTTCAGCGTGAAAGAAAATCAATAAAAAAGTTACTTTTCATTCACCATAATGTAGTTTTCTATTTTCCTTAATCCTTTCCTGAATGTCCGAAAGGGGCGCCAAGAGTTTTTACATCGGTTGTCGCATGTTGAAAAGTCAAAAGATGCAGAGGTGGTATTTTGGATATTTTAAATGTATTTTTATAAAGGTGAAATAATACATATATATTTAAAGACAAAACTTTCTGTTAAAAAGCTTTGTTGTTTGTAGTTGACGACGTGTATTATTATTGACCAATTGGTTGATACTTTATTCATCTCCACGAGAAATTCATATTTCCAGCAGTAGCTCTGCAAAAATGTCATAATAAATTAAAAAACTTAATTACAACATAAAATAACCAAGGCAAGGCAGGATGGATAAGAATATATAAGAATAAATAAATAGGGAACAAAACATTTCAAATTTATTTTAGTGCAATAATACAGGAGGTAAAAAGGTGTGGGGGTGGAATCAGGTTCTCAGGAGCAGGACAGTGATAGTAATCTTCCACTGAAACTGCTCTTCTGCTGGGAGAAGAGCAATGCTCTGCATTGGATGATGCTGGTTGTTCATGATGGAAAGGAGCCTCCTCAGTGTCCTTTGCTCTGCCACAGATGTCGGGCTGTCCTGGCCTTCATCACCAGTTTGTTCAGGCGTGTGGCATCCTTCTTCTTCAGGATGCTCTTCCAGCATACTACTGCATACTGGAGGACGTGGGTGAAGAGAGGGGCTGAGCTGTCAACCGATCACCATGGATTAGATGGCGAGGGAGGATGCCGGACAGACCTGAGAGTTCCAAGACGTGTCCTGAGGGTGTGCTGGTAACATCTGGCAGAGTTCCCCGTTCGTCGTGTCTCACCTCCGGCAGAGCTTCGCCTGCATCCCGGAGCAGGACGGGGATATCGAGTCTGACTGGGCCGTATTCAGTGCCTCCTTTACTGAGGCAGCCAGTCAGAGTTTCATCCACAAGGGGGTCAGTTCCATTCTTGGCGGCAAGACTCAAACCTGGTGGTGGATACCAGAGGTCGGGGCTGCCGTCAAGCTGAAGAAGGAGTCATGCTATTGAGCATGGATGGCTTGTGGGACTCCACAGGCCAAGTAGCACGTGACTTTGGCGGTAGTCAAAGAAGTTCTGGCAAACCGTCTGATTCCTGAGAAAAGGGGAAGCACTACCATGTCCACGCTGTTTACAGTGGTGATGGAGGCCTGCTGACTTCGACTGAGGATTTAGTTAGGCTCTTCTCAATCCCACTTACATACCTTCCGTAGAGGAAGCAGAGTCTGAGGACATGAACGTGGATAGCTCTATCATTGTATCTGAGGTAGTCAAAACACTCCCCAGTGGCAAGGTTCCGAGGATGGGCGGGTTTCGCCCAGAGTTCCTCAAGGCTCTGACTGTTGAGGGACGTCTTTTCAAAATTGCATGGAAGACAGTACCTCTAGACTGGCACTGGACCGGTGTGGTGGTCCCCCTTTTTAAGATGGGAGACTGGTGTCTTCCAACTATAGGGGGATCACACTCAGCTCTTTCACATCGAGAGGTGCCAGTTGAGGTGGCTCAGCCATGTGGTCCGGATGCCTCCTTGGTGAGGGGTTGTGGGCATGCCCAGCCAGGCAAAAGCCCCGGGGAAGACCTAAGATGAAGGGATTACGTCTTCCAGCTAGCCTAGGAACACCTGGGGGTTCACCCGGTGGAGATGGAGGAGGTGGCCGGTGATCAGGAAATCTGGACTTCCTAACTGAATCTGCCACCTCCGTGACCCTGACCCAAATAAGTTTTCCTGTTAAATTATATTTGTAGAATGTGCCATGGGCCATAAACAAACAGCCGTGTACAGGAAATGGCACCCAGGCTGTACTTTGGAGACCCCCTTGTTTATAGCCTTTAACTAATCTAACATGAATGTTTTGGGCTTGTGAGAGGAAGCTGGGGTACACTAGCATGGTGAAAACATGGGAAAACTGTACAGAGAGAGACCTACATGCTGCCCTTGACACACAAATACAACAGTACCTTATTTTGTAGTACCACAGCCATACGTTTCATATACTGCCAGACAATGAGACTGAATGATTCCAGTTTGATGTAAAAATGCATGCTGCAATTTCTCCTGTCTTTTTGCCATACCTTTCAGCGTTTGCATTTGAAAATAAAGGGAAGAATTTCCACCCTGCATGCAGGATGATTATTGCACAGGTGTCCCTTAGGCTGGCCACAGTCAGGAGTGCATATCTGTTGGGTCACTTAACATTCTATTTTGCCTTTTTGGTTTGAAAAAAAAA
>QODF01000117.1:30327-45260 GCA_024372805.1 Oostethus manadensis | reverse complement strand
AGAGGAGCCAGTTGAGGTGGCTCGGACATCTAGTCCGGATGCCTCCTGGGCGCCTCCCTGGTGAGGTGTTTTGGGCATGCCCAGCCGGGAGAAGACCCCGGGGAAGACCTAGGACACGCTGGAGGGACTATGTCTCACAGCTGGCCTGGGAACGCCTTAGTGTCCTCCCAGTGGAGCTGGAAGAGGTCGCCGGAGACCGGGAAGTCTGGACTTCCCTACTGAAACTGCTGCCCCTGCGACCCGGACCCGGATAAGCAAAATAAAATGGAATGGAACTATTGTATGAGTTTCTGGCACCAGCATCCTGCAATGATTTTCCAGAAAATGAAAGAAAATAAGGGAAGAATTTCCATCCTGCATGCAGCATGATTATTACACAGGTGTTCCTTAGGCTGGCCACAGTAGAAGGCCAGTTGGGAGTCCACATTTGTTAGGTCACTTAACATTGTATTTTGTTTGCCAGCCTTTTTGGTGGAAAAAAAAAAAAAGAAAATGTGGGTCACAAGCGGCTTCTAGCCTGCTTGCTAAAAATACCTACTGATACGTGTTCAAAAGACTTGTCTTGTTCTGGGGCCTTCTTTTGGTCTCATGCAAACTGGAGCCTATTCTCTTGTGAGGGGTCCTTTGCAAAGGTTAATGTTTTGAAAGTGCAGGAGAAAATATGCAGGTTTGTCATAGAACAAGATCTGACAAAGGAGTGTCTGGCATGTCCAAGCGGGTTAAAATGTGCTATCTTAATGACATAGCATGCTTTAAGGCTGACAGTTAATCCTGTACTGACATGACCTCGGCATGAAGGAAAAACAATAAAAAAAAAGTTACCGTGTAGATGTTTTCCATGTACACAGGAGATCAGGGTTTGAATCTCTGTTGGGCATCTCTGTGTAGAGTTTGCATGTTCTCCCCGTACCTCACTTTATAATACCTCACTTTAAGTTCTAAGAATTGCATTTCTTTAACGAATTTGGACATTATATTAGCTTGAAGACACAAAGGCCTGGTTATGTAAAAAAAAAAAAAAAGCATTTATTGATTTCAACTTTGCATTGAAACTTGAAATAAACTTGAATTAAAATCTAAGATATAAGACATTTTATGTCATTGAGGACCTGATGTGTATTTATTTATCTGTACAAACCACTCTTATGAGTTGCTGGCACCAGCACCCTGCAATTACATGACTATTAAAACAGATGAATAAAATGAGCAGAGATAATATCAGTAACAATTTATTGAAAAGAGAAGAAAGGGTGTTTTGCATTGCTTGTCTCTTGTCTTCGTTTGGCCTCCTGATAACATTTTACAGGCCAATTCATCAATCAATGTGAAAAATAACACAATTGTGTGTCCATTTCAACATTTGTCCTTTCGTAGCTACATGGACTCACACATTGGGTAGTTGACATTCTGCCCACTGTAAACCAAACCAGCATTACGACCCAACCACAAGTACCGTAGATTATAATTTAGTGTTAAATCCCTGCCCCCCAAGGTGTGTCTCCAGGTAAATAGGAGGAGCAGGCTGCAGAAGCGCGCGTGTTTCTGCAGATCAGCATCAAGTAAGTTCCTCAAAATCTCCTGTAACACTTCTTACACTTTGATTGTGAATGATTTCATTTCTGATTTTTGCTCATTTCAGGTATTAAAATGGAAAACCAAGGTAAATGTGTCCACTACTCTCCCTCAGAGCATTCTTTCTCAAATGTACTGAACATGTAAAAAACCAGTTCAATGTATTTCTGTAGGACGTGGCGGAGGACGTGGAGGAGGCCGTGGTGGTGGTGGCGGCGGCGGTGGCGGCGGTGGTGGCGGTGGTGGTGGTAAGGGAGGGCACGGCCCGGGACATCAGGGCCACGGACACGGAGAGGGAGGAGGTCGGGAGCATAAACCGAGCGGCGACAAGGATAATCGCAAGGGTCCCAAGAAAGAGCAGGAGTCTGGCGGGGTGAGGTTCAGTGTTGCCTTCATGTTACCTGGGAACATTTATGCTCATATTTATACTCTTCATGTCTTTCATTTTTGTGCCATATGGTCCTCCGGCAGAAACCATGACTTGAAGAATCTTAGACCTTCCCCGTTGAGCTCTTCTGCTTTGCACAATAATCTCACATGACTTTATCATTCATTTGTCTTTTCATTCCAAATATTAAACAAGTTGTGCAATTTTACATCTGTCAGAGTTTTGCATCTGTCAAATCAGAAGGATTCTTGTTCTTCCAAAGCTGATGTCTTGTTGTATTTAGCTTTTAGATGTCATGTAAAAGCATTATGCCAAACGTCTCTGTAGCGACTTTCACAGTTGCAATGTAATGTCAGAGCAGTCATTTATGAAAGCCAGCCAAGGGTATGTACAAACTATATGCAAGGGAAAGGGAGGGGTGGAAGGGATTAAAATAAAAAGCAGAAGCACGTCAGTAAATAGGTGCCCCTCAAGTTGAAACAAAAGTCTTGATTTGTTTTAAGTCAATGAATAAATCACATTATTACATTTATAAATGTACGTACTTTAAAAAATACGAGGAAAAACAGACATGGGGGCCCCTTTAGTGCATACACCCCAGAGAGAAGTTTGTTGCACTCCTATGCCAAGGAATGATTGGTAAACTAGGTATATATATATATATATTTATATATATATTATAACTTTATCATAATAGAGAAGCACTGTCATCCGGGAGAGACTCGGAGTAGAACCGCTGCTCCTCCGCATTGAGAGGAGTCAGATGAGATGGCTCGGGCATCTGGTTAGGATGCCTCCCGAACGCCTTCCTGGGGAGGTGTTCAGGGCAGATCACGTCCAACCGGTAGGAGGCCTCAGGGAAGACCCAGAACACTGGGAGAGACTATGTCTCTCAGCTGGCCTGGGAACGCCTCGGCACCCGCTGGGAAGAGCTAGACCTCTGGGCTTCCCTGCTTAGGTTGCTGCCCCCGCGACCCGACCTCGGATAAGCGAAAGAAAATGGATGGATGGATGGACCTTTATAATATATTATTGTAACTGTATTTTAATATTATTACTTTTTTTGCATAATATTTTGAATTAATTACCATTATATTATTATTTCCATAACATAATATTCCAAAAATTGCTCAATAGGCTCAATAGACCCCAATGATGCACAATAACAATGGACTTCGTTTTCCCTCGCCCGGATGCGAGTCACCGGGGCCCCCCTTTGTAGCCAGGCCTGGATATGGGGCACGATGGCGAGCGTCTGGTGGCCGGGCCTGCACCCATGGGGCCAAAAGGTAATGTGGGTCCCCCCTCCCATGAGCTCACCACTCGTGGGAGGGGCCAAAGGGGTCGGGTGCAAAGAAAGCTGAGTGGCGGCCGCAGGCAGAGGCCTTGGCGGTCCGATCCTCGGCTACAAAAGCTAGTTGTCGGTACGTGGAATGTCACCTCTCTGGCGGGGAAGGAGCCTGAGCTGGTGTGTGAGGTGGAGAAATTCCCGCTAGATATAGTCGGACTTACCTCAACGCACAGCAAGGGCTCTGGAACCAGTCCTCTTGAGAGGGTCTGGACTTCATTCCACTCTGGTGTTTCCGCCAATGAGAGGCGAGGGGCAGGGGTGGCAATTCTTGTTGCCCCCGGCTCGAAGCCTGCACGTTGGAGTTTAACCCAGTAAACGAGAGAATAGTTTCCTTACGCCTTCGGGTGGGGGGACGTTTCCTGACTGTTGTTTGCGCTTATGCGCCAAAGAGCAGTTCAGAATCCTTAGAGGAGATTCTTAGAGTCCTTAGAGGAAGTACTAGAGAGTGCTTCCTCGGGGGATTCCGTTGTTCTACTGGGTGACTTCAACGCTCATGTTGGCAGCAACAGTGAGACCTGGAGCGGTGTGATTGGGAGGAGCGGCCCACCTGATCTTAACCCGTGCGGGGTCTTGTTATTGGACTTCTGTGCTCGTCACGGATTGTTTATAACAAACACCATGTTCAAGCATAAGGGTGTCCACATGCACTTGGCACCAGGACACCCTGGGCCGCAGTTTGATGATTGACTTTGTGGTTGTGTCGTCGGACTTGCAGCCACAAGTTTTGGACACTCGGGTGAAGAGAGGGGCGGAGCTGTCAACTGATCACCACCCGGTGGTGAGTTGGTTCCGATGGTGGGGGATGATGCCGGTCAGACCTGGCAGACCCAAACGCATTGTAAGGGTCTGCTAGGAAGGTCTGGCAGAGTCCCCTTTCAGAAGGAGTTTCAACTCCTACCTACGGGAAAGCTTTGAGCTTGTTCCGAGGGAGGCAGCGGACATTGAATCCGAGTAGGTGATGTTTCGTGCCTCCATTGTTGATGCGGCTGATCGGAGCTGTGGCCGTAAGGTGGTCGGTGCCTGTCGTGGCGGTAATCCCAGAACCCGTTGGTGGACACCAGTGGTGAGGGATGCCGCCAAGCTGAATGAGAGAGTCCTACCAGGCTGTTTTGGCCAATGGGACTCTGGAGGCAGCTGACAGGTACCGGAAGGCCAAGCGGTATGCAGCTCTGGCAGTCGCTGAGGCAAAAACCCGGACATGGGAGAAGTTTGGAGAGGCCATGGAAAACGACTTCCGGATGGCTTTTAAGAGATTCTGGACCACCATCCGCGTCTCAGGAGGGGGAAGGAGTGCACACTCAACACCGTGTATGGTGGGGACGGTGTGCTGCTGAACTCGACCTGAGATGTTGTGGACCGGTGGAGGGAATACTTTGAAGACCTCCTCAATCCCACCGTCACGCCTTCCACGCCTATCTCTAGGGCTGAGGTCACCGAAGTGGTCAAAAAGCTCCTTGGCGGCAAGGCCGCGGGGGTGGATGAAATCCGCCGGGAGTTCCCTAAGGCCCTGGATGCTGTGGACTTGGTTGACACGAGTCTGCAGAATCACGTAGACGTCTGGGTCTTTGCCCCTGGACTGGCAGACCGGGGTGGTGGTCCCGCTTTTCAAGAAGGGGGACCGGAGGGTGTGTTCTAACTATCGTGGACTCATACTCCTCAGCCTTCCCAGTAAGGTCTATTCAGGGGTTCTGGAGAGGAGGATCCACCGGATAGTCGAATCTCGGATTCAGGAGGAGCAGTGTGGTTTTCGTCCTGGTCGTGGAACTGTGGACCAACTCTATACTCTCGGCAGGGTCCTTGAGGGTGCATGGGATTTTGCCCGACCAGTCTACATGTGTTTTATGGACTTGGAGAAGGCATTCGACCGTGTTCCTCGGGGAATACTGTGGGGAGTGCTCCGGGAAAATGGGGTATCGGACCACCTAATCCAGGCGGTTCGTTCCCTGTATGACCGGTGTCAGAGTTTGGTTCGCATTGCCGGCAATAAGTCGGACTCGTTTCAAGTGAGGGTTGGACTCCGCCAGGGCTGCCCTTTGTCACCGATTCTGTTCACTACTTTCATGGACAGAATTTCTAGGCGCAGCCAGGGCGTTGAGGGGGTTCGGTTTGCCGCAGGATTCGATCTCTGCTTTTTGCAGATGATAGGGTCCTTTTGGCTTCATCGAGCAGTGACCTTCAACTCTCACTGGATCGCTTCGCAGCTGAGTGTGAATGAGAATCAGCACCTCCAAGTCCGGGTCCATGGTTCTCGCCCGGAAAAGGGTAGAGTGCCATCTCCGGGTCGGGAATGAGGTCCTTCCGCAAGTGGAGGAGTTTAAGTACCTTGGGGTCTTGTTCACGAGTGATGGAAGGATGGAGCGCGAGATGGACAGGCGGATTGGTGCGGCGTCTGCAGTGATGCGGACTCTGCACCGATCTGTCGTGGTGAAGAGAGAGCTGAGCCGAAAGGCAAAGCTTTCAATGTACCAGTCGATCTACGTTCCTACCCTCACCTATGGTCATGAGCTTTGGGTAGTGACCGAAAGGAGAAGATCGTCGGTACAATCGGCCGAAATGACTTTACTCCGCAGGGTGGCTGGGCTCTCCCTTAGAGATAAGGTGAGAACCACTGTCATCCGGGATAGACTCGGAGTAGAACCGCTGCTCTTCCTCTTTGAGAGGAGCCAGATGAGGTGGCTTGGGCATCTAGTTAGGATGCCTCCCAGACTCCTTCCTGGGGAGGTGTTCAGGGCACGTCCAACCGGTAGGAGACCTCGGGGAAGACCCAGGAACCGTTGGAGAGACTATGTTTTTCAGCTGGCCTGGGAACGCCTCGGCATCCGCTGGGAAGAGCTAGACGAAGTAGCCGGGGAGAGGGAAGTCTGGGGTTCCCTGCTTAGGTTGCTGCCCCCGCGACCCGACCTCGGATAAGCGGAAGAAAGTGGATGGATGGATGGAATATTTCAAAAATTAAACCTTTATTTGTTGTTTAATTTGTTTCTCATAATTAGGGATATCCAATATTTAATATGCCAATATTGTCCAATTCCCAATTTCCGATATTGATATATGTAACATCACATACAGTATATTCTGTTGTGGAATTATCACATAACTGTTGTGGAGCTAGTAGGATACACGCTTCAAATGCAGTTTAATGATGTCATCATTTGTGCGCCAGAAAATACAGGAGCCCATAGGCCTATGTGTGTAAAGGTGAGGAGTACAAAGACAGGTGTTTTCTTCTTTTCAGCCAAGCATGGTGGTGGGAGGGTCTTGCTATGGGGCTGCATGAGTACTGCCAGCAATGAGGAGCTACAGTCCATTGAGGAACATGTGCTGTGACATACTAAAGAAGAGTTTGATGCCCTCCTTTCAAAAACTGGGCCGCAGGGCAGTATTCGGACACAATAACGATGCCAACCAAGATGACGACAGCAATGCTAAAGAATTTGAAGGTAAAGGTGTTGGGCCTCAACCCCATTGAGCATCTGTGGGGCGTCGTCAAAGGAAAACAATGGTATTCATGCACAAATATTGACACTTTGGACACAATTTGGACATTTCATGATGGGTGTGCTCACTTTTTTTTGCCAGTAGCTTGTGTGTTGAGGTTTTTGAGTGCAGAGTAAATTGACAGTTACCCAGAGGTGTGGATCTGAGTTACTCGGCTTAGACTCGAGTCAGACTCGATTCACAATTTTGATGACATTGGACTCGACTTGACAATGTCATTAGACTTGTTAAGTCTAATGATACTGAAAATGTGTATAATCGATTCCCTTTAACAACCAATGGGGTTTAAGAATAAACAAGAGTGTGGCGTAGATTTCTGTGAGTGCCAGATTGCTGCAGAGTGGTGGGAAGTTATTCATACACTCACACAAAGTTTGTATGTATGTAAAACGACTATATTTTAAACTTCAGACGTTTATTGTCGTTCAGAGCGTTTTCCATTGTTGCAATGCAATGTAATGAAGGTGGATGATGTTGGGAGTTGGAAAAAAAAACAATGGAACCAATTTTTTGGAACCATGTCAGTGGAAAACCACAGAGGTAAGAACCAGTCACAGTGGAAAAGGGGTAACAACGGAAACGGGGTAAAAGTCTGGTCTCACACTTGAGTGAAATTGGCCCTCAATCCCACGCAAAACTCAGTTTAACCTTATTTTTTGTGCGGTTTTGTGCAATTAAAATGAAAGTTTTTGCTGCTTTCATTTTTGAGTTATTACACTTTATTTGATAGGTTGACCAAAGGTAACCCAGCCCCCCCATCTGCTCCAAATGAAATCAAAGTAGTCCAGTTCGTTTGTGCTGTTTTGTGCAATTCAAATGTCTGTTTGTGCTGTGATACCTTTGCGGTTATTAACGATTTAAGTTTCTGACTATTATATAATCAGCTCCGTGATGCTCAGAATAAAACTAAAATAATACAAAATTTTGCATCTTCATTTGTGCTGTTTTGTGCAATTACAGTGACTGTTTGTGCTGCTTTCATATTTAACACACAACACACATGCCTGAAATACAACAGTACCTCTTTTTGCAGTACCACAGCTGTACATATCATTTACTGTTAAACAAGGAGACTGAATGATGTTTGATGTATAAATTCATGCTGCTATTTCTACTGTCTTTTGACCATACCTGTCATTGTTGGCATTTGAAAATAAGGGACATTTTCCAGAAAATGAGGGAAAATAAGAAAATAATTTCCACCCTGCATGCAACAGGATTATTGCACAGGTGTCCCTTAGGCCAGTCAGGAGTCCACATGTGTTAGGTCACTTACTATTCTACTTTGTTTGTCACCCTTTTTGGTGGAAAAATACAAAAGAAAATTTGGGTCACAAGTTTCTTCTGGCCTGCTAAAAATACCCACTGATAATTGTTCAAAAGACTTGTTGTCTTGTTCTGGGGCCTTCATTTGGTCTCATGCAGACTGGAGCCTATTCTCTTGTGAGAGATCCCTTTGCAAAGGTTAAAATAAAAATGTTTACAACAATGATGTTGTAAAAGTGCAGGAAAAAATATGCACGTTTGTCAAAAAACAAGATCTGGCAAAGGAGTGTCTGGCATCTGCAAGCCAGTTAGAAGGTGCCATGTTAATGACAATAACAAGGATGCTTTAAGGTGTGGAAGGCTGAAACTGGTTAATCCTGTCCTGACATGACCTCGGCATAAAAGAAAAACAATAAAAAAAAGTTACTTTTCCATGTACACATGTGCATATATTGTTGATGGCGAATAAAAAAATTACATCATAAAAAAAGTTACTTTTCATTCACTCTGTTTTCTATTTTCCTTTATACTTTCCTGAATGTCCAAAAAGGGCGTCAAGCCCTTTGCCACCTGTGGTGACATACTGAAGAGTCAAAGGTTATTTTAGATATTTTAAATTGATTCCTAAAAAAGGTGGAAAAAAAACCCTCGCATATATTTCAAGAGAAAACTTTGTGTTAAAAATGCTAGTTTTAATCTAAATAATATTTGTTTTGCAGTACCTCACTTTATAATACCTCACTTTAAATTCAAAGAATTACATTTTTTTAAAGAATTTGGACATTATATTAGCTTGAAGACACAAAGGCCTGGTTATGTAAAAAAAAAAAAAGCATTTATTGATTTCAGCTTTGCATTGAAACTTGATAAAATGTAAGATAAAAGACATTTTATGTCATTGAAATATTCTTGAGGACCTATTTATTTATCTGTACAAACCACTCTTATGAGTTGCTGGCACCAGCACCCTGCAATTACATGACTATTAAAACAGATGAATAAAATGAGCAGAGATAATATCAGTAACAATTTATTGAAAAGAGAGGAAAGGGTGTTTTGCATTGCTTGTCTCTTGTCTTCGTTTGGCCTCCTGATAACATTTTACAGGCCAATTCATCAATCAATGTGAAAAATAACACAATTGTGTGTCCATTTCAACATTTGTCCTTTCGTAGCTACATGGACTCACACATTGGGTAGTTGACATTCTGCCCACTGTAAACCAAACCAGCATTACGACCCAACCACAAGTACCGTAGATTATAATTTAGTGTTAAATCCCTGCCCCCCAAGGTGTGTCTCCAGGTAAATAGGAGGAGCAGGCTGCAGAAGCGCGCGTGTTTCTGCAGATCAGCATCAAGTAAGTTCCTCAAAATCTCCTGTAACACTTCTTACACTTTGATTGTGAATGATTTCATTTCTGATTTTTGCTCATTTCAGGTATTAAAATGGAAAACCAAGGTAAATGTGTCCACTACTCTCCCTCAGAGCATTCTTTCTCAAATGTACTGAACATGTAAAAAACCAGTTCAATGTATTTCTGTAGGACGTGGCGGAGGACGTGGAGGAGGCCGTGGTGGTGGTGGCGGCGGCGGTGGCGGCGGTGGTGGTGGTGGTAAGGGAGGGCACGGCCCGGGACATCAGGGCCACGGACACGGAGAGGGAGGAGGTCGGGAGCATAAACCGAGCGGCGACAAGGATAATCGCAAAGGTCCCAAGAAAGAGCAGGAGTCTGGCGGGGTGAGGTTCAGTGTTGCCTTCATGTTACCTGGGAACATTTATGCTCATATTTATACTCTTCATGTCTTTCATTTTTGTGCCATATGGTCCTCCGGCAGAAACCATGACTTGAAGAATCTTAGACCTTCCCCGTTGAGCTCTTCTGCTTTGCACAATAATCTCACATGACTTTATCATTCATTTGTCTTTTCATTCCAAATATTAAACAAGTTGTGCAATTTTACATCTGTCAGAGTTTTGCATCTGTCAAATCAGAAGGATTCTTGTTCTTCCAATGCTGATGTCTTGTTGTATTTAGCTTTTAGATGTCATGTAAAAGCATTATGCCAAACGTCTCTGTAGCGACTTTCACAGTTGCAATGTAATGTCAGAGCAGTCATTTATGAAAGCCAGCCAAGGGTATGTACTAACTATATGCAAGGGAAAGGGAGGGGTGGAAGGGATTAAAATAAAAAGCAGAAGCACGTCAGTAAATAGGTGCCCCTCAAGTTGAAACAAAAGTCTTGATTTGTTTTAAGTCAATGAATAAATCACATTATTACATTTATAAATGTACGTACTTTTAAAAATACGAGGAAAAACAGACATGGGGGCCCCTTTAGTGCATACACCCCAGAGAGAAGTTTGTTGCACTCCTATGCCAAGGAATGATTGGTAAACTAGGTATATATATATATATTGTATATGCTGTATTTGTAAAATTTCTTCTTTTTATTTTATGACTTTATTCTTATAAAATTTTGAATTTATTCCCTAATATTATTATTTCCACAAGATAATATTCCAAAAATTACAACTTTATTTGCTGTTTTTTTTTGTTTCTCATAATTAGGGATATCCAATGTTCAATATATCGATATTGTCCAACTCTCAATATCTGATTCCGATATCACCTGATAACTATACTGATATGTGTAACATCACACACAGTATTTCCTGTTGCAGAATTAACACGTATGTGTTGTGAAGCTAATGGATACAGCATCGGCAATTAGCTTATTGATATGGCTGCAAACAACATTTTAAAACATCTGAGAAACACTTGCGATTTGGCATGGCAAAGTGTGACTCGAGGAACTCCATAACGCCACGTGGAATCCAGGGTGTTGCACGATAGAAAAGGATTATCCAGTGGGGTTTTTCAATTGATGGCTTTCACCATGGGAATTGGAAGTACTGAAGGAAGAAGTCTTAGTTCTTCCCCACGTAACCAAACGATTGCAGTCGTTGCAAATCTAAACTTTAATAGCCAAAGGAGACACCACAGACATACCTTTACAATCAATTAAGTCAATTAAAGTTTATTTATATAGCACCTTCCATCAGCCTAAACGGTGCACAAGGTGCTTCACAGTACAAAATACACATTAAAAACAGATTAACACACACACAGATACAGGGCAGGCAAGCTTGTTACTAGGCACCCACGGTTGTTTAAACGCTTCAGAAGCATGTTGATGACGTTATAATTTGTGCGCCAGAAAATACAGGAGCCCATAGGCCTATATACAGCATTTTTTAAAATTGTTTTTTATAGGGAAAAAACCCTGATACCGATATCTACCGATGATATTACATTTTTATGCCAATCCTGGGCCGATGATTTTGTATATTGTATTAAACATAAATTTTTTCTTTGGTGTGTCAACTTTATGCTACTAAAATTAAGTAATTTTCCTCCTAATAATATGACATTATTCTCATAAAATGATGACTCACATTAGATTGCAACTTTTTTTCTTAATATTTTGACTTTGTTCTTGTGAAATTACAGCTGATTTTTCCATTTTTGCTGATGTTTTTAGTTAACTTATATTTTTAGAATGTTCCACGGGTCAGTAAAAAAACATTTTGACACCACTCGACTAGATGCATTGTTGCAGAAGTTGAAAGAGTTACTTCTTAGACCATACGCTGAACACTTCATCAAATTGGTTGTTGTCTCACAAGGAAGCCTCTTCTAAAGGGGATGTACAAGAAGGCTTTCAAAGAAGAAGGCTTTTCAAACAAGCAGACTAAGAACATGGATTAAGTGGAACCATGTCTTGCGGTCTAATGAGACTGAGATGAACAAATTGTGTTTTAAGCGTGTGTTGCAGCAACCAGGTGAGGAGTACAAAGACACGTGTATCTTTTTTTCAGCCAAGCATGGTGGTAGGAGGGTCTTGCTATGGGGCTGCATGAGTGCTGCCAGCAATGGGGAGCTACAGTTCATTGAGGAACATGTGCTGTGACATACTGAAGATGAGTTTGTAGTATTCGGACACAATAACGATGCCAAACAAGATGACCACTCTAATGCTGAAGAATCTGACGGTAAAGGTTTTGGGCCTCAACCCCATTGAGCATCTGTGGGGCGTCGTCAAAGGAAAACAATGGTATTCATGCACAAATATTGACACTTTAGACACAACTTGGACATTTCATGATTGGTGTGCTCACTTTTTTTTGCCAGTAGCTTAGACGTGAATGGTTGTGTGTTAAGGTTTTTGAGTGCAGAGTAAATTGACAGTTACCCAGAGGTGTGGACCTGAGTTATTCGGCTTAGACTCGAGTCAGACTCGATTCACATGTTGGATGACATTGGACTCGACTTGACAATATCGTTAGACTTGTAGCTTGACATAAACTTTGACTTCAGTCTAATGACTTAAAAAATACTTGAGATTTTCAGTGAATGTGTTGACAAAAATGTATCCCCATTCATAGTAGCTAATAATATAGTAAATAATGTGCCCATTGTTGTGTCATTTCCTGCATGACAACACATTTTCCCACAGAATCTGCCTCATTGAATGCATCTACTAAAGGGGACCTATTGTGCTTTTCCTCTTTTCTGACCTACAAATGTTGCTACAATGTTGTGTTCTCGTGTCAAGCGATGCCAACTTGTCAGATAATAAGGTTTGCGTAATTAGCAGTGAGTCCTGTAAGCAGTTTGTGATGGCTCTGCACGCTGTGTTTTTTACATCGAGTTCCACTGATGTCACGCAACCCAGGCTTCCTTGTGTGGGCAATGTTAAGCAGTGCCTCCCGGCTTTACTTAGTCGTGTTGAACAGGCAGAAGAGCAAACCGTAAGTAACAATTTATCAGTGTGCTAACTGTTTATTTTGTGTAAACAATCGGACAAAAGCGGTTGTCAGTGTAGTATTATAGAATGTGCTCCTGTACCGCCTAGGCAGTGCGGTTCGGCAGATGTCTGGAAGTCCTTGGGAGCGCTTGGGAGTGTGACCGATCACAGCGGGGTGGGCTCGGCGGGAGGCGTACCTGGAGGAGGGCCGGGGTGGAGTAAATTACACAGATCTTTTGGGCGAGAGGCAGAAACCCCAGGAAACACTGCAAGAAAACAGAGTCTGGAAGTAGGGAGTACTTTCAATGTTAGTGTAAACCCTGTCCAAATGTATTATACCCAACATGAAATTTGACTCTTGAATACACTTCACATTTTCCTGGTTTTAGTTTCAAGTTCAGTTTGTACAGTACAGACAAATAAATACAAATTATCAGTTGTCAATAGTACTTCAAATGGGGGGAGGCGCGACAACATTTCTGGCCTCTGGGGGGGCGTGACAGAAAATAACTGGGTACTACGGGTATAATAGATCCCTTTTAATACCCGATCGGGATTAGGAACAAACAAGGGTGTGGTTTACATTTCTGTGCGTGCCAGACTGCTGCAGAGTGGTAGGAACTTATTCACACACCCACACAGCACAAGTTCAATTTAGGAAAATGACTATATTTCAAACTTAAAACGTTTATTTGTTGTTGTACTGGCTGGTACTGACTAAATCCTGAATGCTATGACATGATTTTTTTGTGACTAATACAACTTTTCCACTCTAGTGATCTTTGGTGCTGGATTAAGGACAGTGAACTGTGAACTGACTCCACACCGGTTTCATTTTCCATTGTCCTGGGAGGCTGTGCCGTTACATCACAGGTGTCACGCGTTCCAGCATCAATCGGGTTCTTGTCGTCATTTCAAATTTCTTCTACACTTCTTCAAATGTAAAGGGACAAGAGAGAGCAGCGTTTTCCGTTGTTGCAATGCAATGCAATAAAGATGGAGGTAATTATTGAACCAACAATGCAACCAATTTTGTGGAACCATGTCAGTGGAAAACCAAAGCTCTAAGAACCAGTCACAGTAGAAATGGGGTAACAATGGAAATGAGGAAAAGTCTGGTCTCATACTTGAGTGAAATTTGCCCTCCACCCTATGCAAAACTCTGGTCAAATAGCCTCATTTTTTGTGCTGTATTGTGCAATTCAAATGTCTGTTTGTGCTGTGATACTTTTGGGGTTATCAACAATTTAAGTTTTGGAGTATTACATAATCAGCTCCTCGACATGCTCAGAATGAAACTAAAATAATATAATTTTTAATATCTTACTTTGTGCTGTTTTGTGCAATTACAATAACAGTTTGTGTTGCTTTCATTTTTTAAATATTATATTTTTATAGATCAACCAAAGTTGACCCAGTCCCCCATTTGCTCCAAATGAAACCAAAATACTGCAGTCCCATTTGTTTGTGTTGCGTTTGTGCTGTTTGGGATTATTGTAACAAATGGGACTATTTTGGTTTAATTTGGAGGAAATGAGAAGCTGGGTGAGCGTTGGTTCGCCTACAAAATAAACTATAATAACTCAAAAACGAAAGCAGCACAAACATTAATTTCAATTGCACAAATCAGCACAGCCGCAGCACAAACAAATGAGACTATCATACCAGAGTTTTGCGTGGGTGGGGGAACAACTTCACTCAGGTTTGTCTCACTTCTCTTATTCTAAAAATCAAAACATTTACATGGTAAACACTTAACAGTGCTTATGACTTCGGACTTGATTCCACCAGTTTTGTCTTTGTTTATTTATACAGGGGCAGAGCAAGTAGGTGAAGCAAGTACAGCCAGTCCGGATGAGCTACTTGTCATTCATGCCATTACACCATATTACAGCTTTTACCTTTAATGTAATTATGTGCTCTGGCATCCTCATTACCCCAATATGCCAATGTCAAAAAAGAGAAAAGAGAATGCAGAGTACAGTGTTACACCAAAAATGGTCCCGCTCTGTCAGCCTGTCTATATATCTGTGTGTGTGTGTGTGTGTGT
>QODF01000117.1:0-30154 GCA_024372805.1 Oostethus manadensis | reverse complement strand
GGGATCTGTATTAGGCCCCAAGCTGTTCAATCTCTATATAAATGACATATTTAATGTGTCAAACTTATTAAAATTATTATTATTTGCAGATGATACAAATATTTTCTATTCTAGTGATAATTATGGTAAACTTATAGATAATGTAAACAAGGAACTAATCAAATTAAAAGAATGGCTGGATGGGAATAAACTATCCCTAAATTTAAATAAAACAAAAGCTATGTTTTTTGGAAATTATAAAGAAACCTCTGACTTGGTAATAAAATTAGATGGTATTATAATAGATAAAGTGACAGAAAATAAATTTCTAGGTGTAATTATTGATAGAAAACTAAGTTGAAAAGCACACATAGGAAAAGTGTGTCAATCATCAATACAACTAAATATTTCCTAGAATATAATGCACTGTATTTGTTGTACTGTTCATTGGTTTTGCCATATTTGACTTTTTTTTAAGTTAGGGGGAATAATTACAAAGTTCACTACATCCCCTCTTTTTTTAATACAAAAGCGTGCAGTAGGAACTATACACAGGGTTGGTTTTTGTCATCATACCAATATTTTATTTTTGCAGTCTAAACTGTTAAAGTTTTTTGATTTGGTTGATTTTTATACTGCACAACTTTTATATAAAGCCAATAAACATATCCTTCCTTCTAACATTCAAAAGTTTTTTACACAGAGACGAGGGGGTTATACACTGAGGGGATGTGGTAACTTTAAAATCCAAGCAGTGAGAATTACCAGGAAAAGTTTGTGTGTGTCTGTACGTGGTGTCAAACTTTGGAACAGATTGGGGTTACAGCTAAAGCAATGTCCAAAAATTCATCTATTTCAATCAAAATACAAAGAAATGGTCCTGACTCAGTACATGAATAAGGAAAGAGGTACTTGAACGTTACCTTGTGTTTTGGGTACTATTAGATATCATTACAATAGAAGGGTCCTTACTCATTACTATGTAAGGCCAAGATAACAGATAACAGTTTATTAATTGCCTTGAAGTATGTACTAACTCTATGATTATTTATTTAACATCGGCATGAAAATTCACACAATTATGCAATATGGTCATTGCATCACAGTGCATGTATTTGGAATAGATTAGGAATATCATACCTCATATCACACATGTATAGTACATATATTGCTTATATACACTGTCCTATTAGAAGCATAATTTCCTTGCTTTATGGTGGTCATTACCATTATTATTATCGCTCTTATATTCATACATAACAACCTAAATCCTGATTTCAGGTTCCATTCCATTCCATTTTCTTCCGCTTATCCGCGTCCGGGTTGCGGGGGCAGCAGCTTCAGTAGGGAAGTCCAGACTTCCCGGTCCCCGACGACCTCTTCCAGCTCCACCGGGAGGACACCAAGGCGTTCCCAGGCCAGCTGTGAGACATAGTCCCTCCAGCGTGTCCTAGGTCTTCCCGGGGGCCTTCTCCCGACTGGGCATGCCCGAAACACCTCACCAGGGAGGCGCCCGGGAGGCATCCGGACTAGATGCCCGAGCCACCTCAACTGGCTCCTCTCGATGTGAAGGAGCAGCGGCTCTACTCTGAGCTCCTCCCGGATGGCCGAGCTCCTCACCCTATCTCTTAGGGTGAGTCCAGCCACCCTACGAAGGAAACTCATTTCCGCCGCTTGTATCCGCGATCTCATTCTTTCGGTCATGACCCATAACTCATGACCATAGGTGAGGGTGGGAACGTAGATCGATCGGTAAACAGAGAGCTTTGCCTTCCGGCTCAGCTCTCTCTTCACCACGACGGTCCGGTACAGCGACCGCATTACTGCAGATGCTGCACCGATCCGTCTGTCGATCTCACGCTCCAACCTTCCCTCACTCGTGAACAAGAACCCGAGATACTTGAACTCCTCCACCTGAGGCAAGACCTCACTCCCAACCCGGAGGGTACAGTCCACCCGTTTCCGACTGAGAACCATGGCCTCGGATTTGGAGGTGCTGAGTCTCATCCCAGAAGCTTCACACTCAGCTGCAAACCGCTCCAGTAAACGCTGAAGGTCACAGCCTGATGAGGCCATAAGGACCACATCGTCTGCAAATAGCAGAGACGAGATCCTAAGGTCACCAAGCTGGACTCCCTCAACACCTTGACTGCGCCTAGAAATTCTGTCCATGAAGATTATGAACAGAATCGGTGACAAAGGGCAGCCTTGGCGGAGGCCAACGTTCACCGGAAACAAGCTCGACTTACTGCTGGCAATGCGAACCAGGCTCCTGCTTTGATTGTACAAGGACCGAATGGCACGTAGTAGCAAACCACCAATCCCGTAGTCCCGGAGCACCCCCCACAGGACATCACGAGGGACACAGTCGAATGCCTTTTTCAAGTCTACAAAGCACAAGTAGACCGATTGGGCAAACTCCCACATACCCTCCAGTACCCTTGCAAGGGTGTAGAGCTGGTCCAGTGTTCTGCGACCGGGACAAAAACCACATTGGAGCTCCTGTAACCGAGGTCCGACTAACGGTTGTAGCCTTCTCTCCAGCACCCGGGAGTAGACTTTCCCAGGGAGGCTTAGGAGTTCATCCACCTTCTCGCAGCAGACTTCCAAAATCTTGTCTCTTTTAATGCAGAGTATAGGACACATGCAATAACATCCTCAGATTAGGGCAGACAAGTGGATACTCTGTTGAAGGAAATCGTCCATCTGCTAGCAACTGACCTCAGAAATCTTGTCTTTTTAATGCACAGTATAGGACACTTGGCCAGGAGTGTTGGTGTTGCTAGACACTAGTTGCTAGTCACTCTCTGGCAACAGTTCCACAAAGTCATTGGCTTCTCTTCATGCGGGACACATGCTAAAACTAATTCCAAACTAATTATTATTACCATCAACATTAATTACTATTATATCTTTTATTAAATATCTCTTGTATGCAAAAAAATAGTATGCGTGTGTGTATATATATATGTATGCATGGGTATGTGTATATATACTGTATATTTACTGTATAGTAAACCCAGGAATTATCTTTAATACATGTTATGCTGATGCGTGATGATGGTATAATAATAATAATGAGTAATGTCACAAACTGTACAAGGTATAACACATTAATAATAATGTATATTGAACAAGTGTGTTTGTAGGTGTGATATCTTGTTCATGTATTACTGTATATTGCATTAACATAACAGCCTTTAGTATTACGAATAAGGGGGTGGGAGTAAATAAGCTATTCTTCTTCCCACTCCTTTTCGAGCCAAATTGTTCCTGTTTATAGGTATATGTTCATTATGTTCTGTTCTGTGTATTTTGTGTGGCTCGAAATAAAAATAAAAAATAAAAAATAAAATAAAATAATATATATATATATTTCTGTGTGTGTATATGTATAATTTCCTCTATGTGGCCCCTGAGCTGAAATAAGTTTTACAGCCCTGGTTTAGAAGAAATAGAAGCTAGCGTCCGTTTTTAGTCCTTGCGGCATAAGAGTGCCGCAATCTTTTGAATATTAAACAATAAATAATATGAGTGTAAAGGTGACTATAGGCATGTTGCAATGTCTACGGAGCTCTACTAATGTTGAAAACAATATTTAGAAAGCCACACAGGTGTTCTATGTACTAACTAAAAAAATATTCAATTTATTACATTGAATTATATATCACTGCAATTCATCGCAGTCGGGTACGGAACCAATTCACCACAATAAACGAGGGCCGAAGGTAAATATAGGACGCCTTGGACATGATCGTAAAAATAAGAAAAGTGCTGATGTGGAAATGATCAGGAATGAAATCACCCCAAAGCACTTAAAAAGTGTTGTGTGTTTTTCCATTGCGCAATTATTTTTCCATTGTTGGCGTTCAATGGTGTGACATGTGGAAATGAATGAGATGAGGGCCATGGTGCTCACACTCACTGTTTTTTCCAGGTAATTGCAGAAAGCACCTTTACAGCATATCATACTCCCAAAGGCACAGGACAGTTCAGGTTTTAAAAGGTTTTTTGTGATCATCCATTCGACTTTTCATTCACAGATTGGCCAGAAATGATGAATAATGTGTGAAAAGATAAAGTCACATTTGCGTGCAGTTTTTGGAAAGCATAATCAACAACAAAACATGCCAATTCTCTTGCACAGCAGTAATTGTAAAACTGAATTAAAGCATCTAATAATCATTGCTCGTTCTTCAGCTCAAAGGTTTTCCATTATTTTTTAGTTTTTTTTCAGTTTCTGGAGAACAAAGATTCACTCACATGCACTCACATGCTCCTAAGTCCTTAACCTTTTAGAACCGCAGGACCCGTGGTATTGCGGGCTGCTGGGTTGCTACGGTAATTGGTAAATATCGGTAAATATCTGTAAAAAACGGTAAATATCACAACCTTTGGTGATTGTGTTATTGTTGTCTTGTGGACTTTAAAGAGCCATTGAAAAAACATGTACACCTACCAAAACAGGAAAAAAACATTCTTGTCATCCTTGATGAGGAGGTGTGAATGAGGGTGGAGTAGTTAAGGTGTCTCTTAAATATAAAGGCGCAGCAAACAACTGGTGAGTGCGGATTTTAGGTCCAGTGGACGATAAATTGATCAATTTCTACTTAGGAATACAATTTGGAAATTACTTTTACGGGGTACCACTCCTTCTGTACAGGATTTTACATTATCAGTGTCCTTCTTTCATTTCAGAGACTGGTTCTGAGGATTGAACGAGTCTAAGAATAATTATTAAGCAATATATGGTTTATTTTTTTCAATATTATCATTATTTAACTCTTTGTTTAACTCAATAGATAATGAAAATGTGAGCGTGTGTGATGAAATAGTCTCAAGAGGACGACAGAATAGATAGAATAGAATGGAAATACCATATAACATAATTGTTCTCGGTCCTGTCCCCGATACTTCCTTATGTGGGTGGAAAATCAGTGGCTCAGCATTTGACTCTGAAAGGAAGAAATTATATAAATAAATAAATAAATAAATACCATTAATAATAATCTGGGATTTAATGTGAAGCCCAAAAAAATATATTTTTTTAAACCTATTTAATTTTAAGTGACTATTAGTTTCATTTTGCTTATTTTACTTACACAATTACATCAGTGGTCCCCAACCACCGGTCCGTGGACCGGTACCGGACCGCAAAAGAAATAATTACCTATATCTGTTTTATGTATTATCTGAGTCTAAACGAGCTTTTATTTTGAAAATGGACTGGATTCTCTTAGTTACGTCTCGGTCACTTTAGTGCCAAAATGTAACCTGTCCACATTCATTCATTCATTCATTCATTTTCTATACCGCTTATCCTCATTAGGGTCGCGGGTATGCTGGAGCCTATCCCAGCAGACTTTGGGCGGGAGCAAAATGTAACCCAAACAGAATCTTTGGAAAGTTTCTTTGCAAAGGAGAAAAGGCTCAATGAAGAGACAGGGGAAGAGCCTACAACTTCCAAAAAGAGAAAGCTTTAAACAGACAATACCAGGAGTCCTACTTGAAAAATGGTTTCATACCCATTTAAGATGTATGATACCCACATACCTAGCCCACTCTGCATAATATGCGCTAAACAGCTCTCTAACGAGGCAAGGAAGCCTTCAAAACTGCTTCGGTACTAGGAGACCAAGCACCCGGATTAAAAGAAAAGCCCCAGGCGTATTTTGAAAGGAAAAAAACAGGACAGAAGAAATCACTGTTGGCTACTACATCAGTAAATGGAAATGCAATGACAACATCAAACTTAGTGGCAAATTGTATTGATCTGGCGTTATGGAAAGTTCAAATCTCTCTTTATTGCGCTTTCATTAGCAATATTTAGCACTTTCAGCAGTCCCCCTTACAATCCAAAGGCAGCGGCAAAACTGCAAAGTGTTGACCGGTCCGCGGTGATAAAATGGTGGGGGACCATTGATTTACATAACCATTTTTTGTTTTATTTGGTTATATCTGTTTTTCTTTTGCTTTATCACTGCGCAATTTCTACTCAATTTCAACAATCGTCATTCTTTCAGGAGCCATCCCATTAAGATGCCATTTGGATACCCTGTCTGTCAACCATACGCTGGTGCATGTGGACCTTATGGACGACATTGTTGCGTCTATAGGCCTGGGTATGGGTACGGGTACGGGCACGGGCACGGCTAAGGGTATGGACACGGGTTTAGACAGGGCAATGGACATGGTCATGGGTACGGGCACGGCTATGGCTACGGGCACAGACCTGGCCAACACCATCACGGATGCAGTGTACAATGATCACATGACATTGAGTTGCACTTGTTAATTTCAACACATGTACTGTATATTTACATTCCAACAAATAAAAAAGTATAATCCAATGTAACAATGGCACTTTTTGATTGCTTTACACTTGAATACAATAAAATTACATTTTAAAATGATTGTGATGAAAGACACAGGTGTATAAAATCACACAAATAATCATATTATTTCTTTCATTTTCACTCATGACAGCAGTTGTGGATTTGCTACAAAAAATGGGCTGTTACTTGATCATCAAATAGTAGTTGGAGGGGTTGCAATGGACACCTATTGGTTCAGGCAGGCCCGTTAGGCAATATGTAGTTATAGGCAAATTCTAGGGGTGCCAAAATCACCTTCCGTATAATTAGCAATTATTATTACCCATTTTCCTTATGTCTCTGGACAAAGTCACAAGTAAATATGCAAGCATTAATTATCTTGTGTTGATGTGAGTACCCTAATACAAGGGATGTCGACTATGGGTTTCGGCCAGTGACTTGCAGTCAGGGGAAAACGAAAAAAACAATCATGACAACGTTTGTCCACTGAACTTTTGAACGTTTTCTTAAGTAAAACTTGCTGAATTTGCACATGTCCTGATGACATACAGGGCAGAACCATAAGATGAGGCTGCCGCAAACGGCTCTTCTGCCTTTAGCAACTAAACGCGAGGCGACAAGGTCCAAAAAGTACTACCAAGAGTACAATAAAATCCAGCAACGTACTGGTGGCCAAGGTAAGGATGCCAGAAGACAGAGCAAAATAAGTGATTAGAAAATCTACGCACTTGGGATATTGCGCTAAGCACAGGTAGAAAAATGTTTAACATACCAGGGGTGTGGTCTGCAACGTACAACAAACCCACAATGAACCGAACAAAACGACCGCCTTAAGAATGCCAGAAAATTAATTTGCTGCCGGGGCGTCTCCTGACTCCACCTCCTCGTCACCAACAAGCAAGTCTGCAAAGATAAAAACAAGGTCAACAAATTGAAACGAGGTCAAAGTCAAGTGCCACAAGGCAAAAAATGGCATATTTAAAAACCCCACGTCTAGGACATAACAAACACGTGAAAAAAAGAAATATGGATTGGCAAAGTCCACCAAAACCTATGCATCTGACTGGAAATCTAAGGTGACAAAGAATTGAAAAATTGACTGTGCGTCCAGAGCATTGTCATCAGTTGGTTGGTTAATTTTAATTTTCACCAGTGCGACAAATTAACAATTTGCCCAAACCTGACACCCGCAAAACGTACAAAAGACACATGATGGCCATACAGACAATGCACAAAGGTGTACGAATTGCATAAGTTTAAAAAACAGCAAGCGCAAATTGAGTTTGTTTGACATGAATCTACGGCTCGAGAATCACCACATCACACTCGTGCTCTTTGTGCATTTCTTGCATTTTTACGCACGTAGACCGGTCGTAGGAGTCGTACAACTGGTTGTGACCTAGTCGTAAGTGTGACATCATTATTCTTGCAATTCGAGAGTAAAATAAACAGAAATGTCATACGGGAGGCAATTGCAGTACTTGCTCCATCCTGAAGGGGAGGGGTGTATGCAAGAGGTGCTTCTCAATTCCGTCCTTCCATACAGAGAAAAAGACTTGTTTGACAGCTGTCAAACAAGTCATCACATGTATTCAAATATTTCTATGCATTGCTGAATGAATAAATGAATTTGACTGCCAGGATGGAGGATTATATATCCAATCTCAACAGAAGGTGACCAGACTTTTACAACAAAGTATCAGAACTTTTCATGGAGAAGGATAGGGTGCATGTGCTTCATATACAAATAAAAGTTAATAATATTGTTCAAGTTAAAACTGTAATATGTGTGTTATTTATTGAGTTTTACTACTTTGATTGGTTGCTAGATGGTGCTAAAGGTGTTTAGAGAATATTTAAGTGATGTTACCTCATCTTCCCGGCACGCTACTGGAAGGAAGTAATAGTCTTTGACCGTTTTCTGAAGGGGTGCACGGGCAACTACATTACATGCTTCAGCAGTAGATTTGAATTGATGGATTTTAAGGGAACTTCTGTAAAGCTGTAAGTGCAATTTCTATACCTCAAGTACAAGTCAGGAGAACCTTGGATATGACACCTCACTAGACAGATCGTTGGAAGCAGTTTTGTTGCCACACAAAGGACACTACAAATACCACAAATGTTTTTCAGTTTCTGAAAAAAAATAAAATAAACAGGACTAAGAAGTATCTGAAAACAATCTTTTTAAAACAAAAATGGATTATTATCTTCTTTTATCTTGTTATACTGCAAAACTCACTAGCCTCACTAGCCAGGAACCTCACCGCACGTCTTTGGTTTTGACTGTAAATTCTTTTGTCTATTGATATTACTAAATGACAAGGAGCAATTGCATTCCAGTAGAATAATGGATTGGTTTATGACTATTATTTGCCTGGAGAAAAAAGCAGGCCTATTTCAAACATAAAACATTAAAACCATCAAAAACTATATATTTATGGCAATGTATACAATATATGATTTGCAGCGATTGCATTTGTCATTTCCTTGTCTATTGCAATTGAAAAGTTTCTCATATTCATCACTCTGATTTCAATACACTGAAAGCTGACAAAATGTGCATTAAAAAAAAAAACCTGTACACTGCAGGAGTATTCAGCCAGTGTGTTTTTTTTACGGCGATGTGGAAAGACAGGTCTAAGAGATGACCTTTGTTAAACAATATTAATTTCTAAACTATTACGTCATCCTGCTTACTTGGGCGTTACTCGTGTTTAATCAGCTGAGCTGTGCACCCATGACTGTAACTCAGCTTTGTACCTTACGATATCATAGAACAAGAGAATCTTTTGCAGATAGGATGTAAAATTGTATAAATGTATATTAACTCCTTCCAAAAGGGGACTCTGCCAGACGTTCCCAGCAGACACTCACAATGCATTTGGGTCTGCTACGTCTGACCGGCATCCCCCGCCACCGAAACCAACTCACCACCAGGTAGTGATCGGTTGACAGCGATCGAAAACATGTGGCCACAGGTTTGACAACACGACCACAAAGTCTATCATCGAACTGCGGCCCAGGGTGTCCTGGTGCCAAGTGCACATGTGGACACCCTTATGTTTGAACCTGATGTTTATTATGGATAATCCGGGCACAGAAGTCCAATAACAAAACATTGCTCGGGTTCAGATCACGGGTTCCTCCCAATCATGCCTCTCCAGGTCTCACTTCAGGTCTCACTGTCGCAGCCCACATGAGCGTTGAAGTCCCCCAGAAGAACAAGGGAATCCCTCGAGGGAGCATTTTCAGGTACTCCAAAAAGGACGGGTATTCTGAACTACTGTTCTGTAAGCGCAAAAACAACAGTCCCCTCGAAGGCGGAGGGAAACTACCCTCTCGTTCACAGGGTTATACTCCAATGTACAGGCTTTGTAGCCGGGGGGCAACAAGAATTGCCACCCCTGCCCGTCGCCTCTCATTGCCAGGCAACGCCAGAGTGGAATCCAGTGAACTCCAGCCCCTCTGGAGAGGACTGGTTCCAGAGCCCTTGCTGTACGTCGAGGTGACTGCTACTATATCTAGCCAGAACTCCACCTCACGCACCAGCTCAGGCTCCTTCCCCATCAGAGAAGTGACATTCCATGTACCCAGCACTGGGTAGCCACTGTTTGTCTGGTCCCTTTCCTGGGACCTGTTTGTCATGGGTGACCCTGCCAGGCGCATGAAAGCCATCGACAACTTAGCTCCAAGGATCATTAGGCCATGCAAACTCCACCACGATAAGATGGTGGCTCAGGGAGGAGCATTCTAAAAGTAATATTTTAATTTTCTTAGACAATTGATTTGGGATTTTTATTCATTTTCAATTATAATCATCACAATTAAAAGAAACATTTTCAATATATCAATCAGAGTGTAATGAATGTATATAATACACAAGTTTTATTTTTTGAATGAAATTACTGAAATAAATAAATTTTTTGGGCATATTCTAAATAGCACCTTTATTAAAGATGTTTGATAATATCAACCCACCAAAATTATCATCACGATATTGGAATAAAAATGTAATATTGGTAGATATTGGTACCGGGTTTTCGTTTTCTTATCATGAAAACCGATTTTAAAAAATGCTGTATTATGGCTACTGGCTCCCGTATTTTCCGGCATGCAAATGATTACCTCATCAAACCACGTCTGAAGCGTATAAGCAACTGTTTGGCTTGCTCTGTACCTGACTAACGTTATGTCTGTGGCGTCTCCTCTGCACATTAAACTTGTGATTTGTAATGACTGCAAAGCGTTGCTTGCGATTTTACCTGTATTGGTATCGGTTGATATCGAAATTGGAAATTGAGAAGTGGCATATCGGATATGGACAAAAAAAAAAGCAAATATTGGTCATTGGTCATTGGATGGGCCTGTTGGGGTGAGTTACATTTTGTGGGGTGAGTTACATTTTGTGTCATGCTTGTAAAAATTGTCCTAAAAAATGGTTACATTTTCACACAGAATATACAAAATGTTTAAAAGACAATCAAATACACTTTAAATAAAAAATAATTATAGGGGTATACTAAAATGATACTGAATGTTTAAGTATTAAAATCAGTTTCGGAGAGTTCCATTGGGAGGGTGCACTAAAAAAACAAATGCAGATACTGCAGTAGTTTGCGTATTGAATATAACAAAAACAAATCAGATTACTATCATGATGAAATACATAATAAAATACACAAAGTGCAAACCAATCCCAGATGAACGACTCTATTGTATTGTGTGTTAAAGATTACACTCACACATCCATATGGGTCACAGTACAAAAATGTGCTAAGGATTGCTGTGGCCCTCCCCTGATCAAATGATTAGGGAGGAGGGTAGAGGAGTCTTTTGCATAAAAGAAGCAATAGTCGGCAGCTGCATTTCACAATCTACCTTCCTGCATACAGTAAGTTCATCTTTCTGCTTCTGTCGTCGTTCTGTCTGTCGTTCTTTGGCATGCAATGATACAAAAAATTTATTTGTTTGGACTTTTTTCTTTTATCCCAGGAGGCACGTTTTATTCGTTGTTTGGAAAATGTATGGTCATAACCAAGGTAAACCACACATCTACTATGCATCCATGAGTAGCAGTAGCAATGTTCTTCACTAAATCCAACAATACCTTTACTGCCAAATAAGATGTTTTTTTTTCATGGCAGCGACTGTAGATGATCTTAGTATCACAATTCACGCAAAGCTGTCATTTAAACCACATACAACAAGGATCAAATTTAATCTCAGTAACTTCAGCCACATTTGCCATCAAATGTCCACACAGACAGCGTGCATGCTTTTTTAGTAAATGGGATTAGGACTAGGGATTACAGAAGAAAAATAGCCTTTTGGCTCATTCTGGCATATTGACAGAATGTTTATTATTATGCACTTTAAATAATTAAATACAATAAATATGGAACATCCATATATGAATATCAAATATCCATGTGAGAATATTGAACATCTATGTGCAAATAGTGAATATCAAACAGCCATGTATGAAAAGTGAATATTGAACATCCATGTACAAATACTGAACATCTGTTTGCAAATAATGAATATTTAATATCTGTAAGAATATTGAAAATCCATGTGAAAATAGTGAATATTAAACATCCATGTACGAATATCAAAGATCCATATGCGAATTGTGAATATTGGACATTGGTGTGCAATCATCAAACATCCATGTGTGAATAGTGAATGTTGAATATCCGTGTGGAAATATTAAACATCCATCTGCAAATAGTGAAGTTTGAACAGACATGTGCGACTAGCGAATATTGAACATTGGTGCGCAAATATCGCTCATCCATGTGCAACACGTAAATACTGAACATCCCTGTGTGAATATCAAACATCCGAATGTATAGTGAATACTGAACATCTGTGTGCCAATATTGAACATCCCTGGGCAAATATTGAACATCCGTGTGCACTTATCAAACATTCAAGTTTGAAAATCAGACATCGATGTGTCAATATTGAGCGTCCAAGTGTGAATATCAAAAATAACTTCTGCTAATTTCTCCTTTGTATGTGTGCAAAGGGAACCAATACCCAGGCTATCCAAACCAGCCAGGGTCTTTCCCTCAATACTCCCCAGGAAACTGCCCTCCACAGCCTTGCGGCCCACCTGGCTATGGTCCTGGTCCATGCCAAGGACAGAACCAGAACTATGGACAGGATCATGGACACGGTCACGGACATGGGCATGGACATGATCATGGGCATGGTCACGGACATGGGCATGGACATGATCATGGGCATGGGCATGGACATGATCATGGGCATGGGCACGGGCATGGTCACGGGCATGGTCACGGGCATGGTCACAAGCACAAGCACAAGCATGGCCACAAGCATGGCAAGTGTCACAAGAAAGGAAAGTCTTGTCATGGGGTAAGGTTCCATTGCTCTTCTCTGTTTGTTTGCATGCAAACATGAATATACACTATATTTGTAACATTTTTACGTCATTCTAATTCTTAGTTTTTGTTTCTTTTTGTTCTTGTAGTCTTCCAGCAGTTCCTGCAGCAGTGACTCTGACTAGATGGTCATTTCTGAATAGGAGTGATGAAAACTACACTTACAGTAGTTCATGTATTTTTGTAACAATGATTTTTTTCTACTTACAATTTAAAGAGGATCAGTGAACACTCAAAAGTTATGTATGCAGACGGCATTGCAGAAAACACAATACAAGTTTTGCTACATTCTTGTTTGTCCAAAACAATGTTTTAGTTAGTGGATGCATGTCTGTCATATGCAGTATATACAAAGTTGACGCCATTCCTGCTTGGGTTTATGGCATCACTCAGTGATTTCAATAACATGCAAAATTAAAATAAAAACTACATTTATTGTATTTTCTCCTCATTATTCTCAATTGTTTACTGTTCCAACAAACTGACCAAATGTGTTTGTTATGCGAGGAACTAAACCTTATCCAACAGTCTTAATCATCATGACATTCTAGAACATGCATGTTGATTAAGATAACTAATCTAAAGCTATCCTGCATGTTCCCTGGCATGAACTCCACCTTGCTGTGAATCAACACCAGATTACGTAGCCTATTCAGACTACGCATACGTAAACCAGTATTTTATTGAGCTAAGGAATTTTGGTATAGCTGCAACCCCGCTAAAATGGACATAATATCCATGCAGCATAGTGATAGTATTCACTTCCAGGTCTTCCTGCCCTGCCATCTTCCCTGTTGTACTGTGAGTGCCATTGAATGTAGATATATGGGTTCCTAATTACAGTACTTTGTTGAGTATGCCCTTACAACGATGATACCAAAAGTCAAATTTTATTGAATGTTATTTTTCTAACTGTATGGTTCTTTCTTTGTGGGTTGTATTCTCCATTTTCCTTGCGTCATGTTGGAATGATGTTTGATATGTAGTCAGGTTGTTGATATCTTTGACAACAAGCACTCTTGCTTCTCCTGGTCCTCCATTTAGCTTGTACATTTTGCTGTTGGTGCCCCAAGTGCTTTGTATATTTCCCTGCTTCCTCAAATCTTGGCCTCTCTAGCCGATGTCAGCATTGCAGTTTGTAAGATGCTCATTCATGACATTAGTACCTTTCAGCTTCCTTGTTTCAGCCGTAGTTTTGAATTAACTGGTGGTGAACTTCACGATGATGATGGGTGCGATGCTTTTTCTGCTAGACAGTACAGTGGAATGCACGTATCAATGGTGATATCTACATCCACCTCCTCTGATTATAGGAAGTTGGCATGTTTTTGCTTTGTTGAAGGAGCATTCATTCCATCTGTTTTTTCCCCGTTTTGGACTAAGCTATTTTTTGACCGGGGTGTAATTCAGAACTCTGTGAGGATGACTTTGTTCATTCATGCATTCTGATGCATCTCATCAATATATTTTCTCTTCAAGAGTGGTGCACAAGGCAGCATTATCTTACAATAGTGCCTTGTTATCCTCCGGTAGAATCATGATATCGTTTCATAATGCTCTATTTTCAGGGTTTTCACCTCCTTAGGAGCAGCGCTCACGATAGATAGACTTTATTCATCTCCAAGAGGTTTCAAGCAGATCTCCAAAAATGTCATAATAAACGTAATAACTAGCTTACAGAATAACACAATTACAGCAAGAATAGCAAGAAAGCAAGCATAGAAGGATAAATAAATATTTGCCCACTTCCAACTTGTAGTGCAATATTATGTAATCATAAATAATCTGTAAATAATAAATCATAATAATACATATAATAAATAATGAGGTAAAAAATCCAGTCCTTTGTGTGTTTGTTTTGTTTATCTCTCTCCCTCTGTTGGGTTGAAAAACTGCATGGCGTGGGAAAGGAATGATCTTCTCAGTCTGTCTGTGAACCAAAACAGTGATGATGATTCTGGTTGTCTAAGATGGAAAAACACCTCCTCAGTATCCTGTCACCTTTACGCTTTATATTGTATACCAGCATGATGCAGTCAATATGAAAACAGGATCATTTTGAAATATGCAAAATACTTTGTAATCATGAGCCTGCTCCAGTATGGTAAATATAGCCACGGATCAATTGTATCAATTGTACAAGATTTTGTGAAATAATGTGAGGACTCTTTTCTCCTGCTAAATGTAAACAAAACTAAAGACATGGTGATTGATTTTAAAAAACAAAGCCACAATGTTGACCCAGTCTCTATCAAGGGGGAGACTGTGGGACAGCTGTCCCAGTACAAATATCTGGGCACAATCACTGACTCCGGACTTAACTTTGAAGCCAATTGTGAGGTGGTCTGTATCAAGAAACACCAGCGCCTGCACTGTCCCAAGAAACTGGCTGTTTTGAACATTGACAGGAGTGAAATGTTTACCGTAATTTTATTAAATCACTTTAATCTTTCTGTACTGTCCTGGTTTGGAAATATCTTTGCAAAATATAAGACCACTCTCAAACAGATCATCAAATGATCTGGCAAGTGCATTGGACAGTCACTGGTGAGCTTGAAATCACTTTACACCGAGTAGCTGCAGAGACTGAGCTCTGTCATTATGTAGGACCCTCGGCACCCGTTGAACAACCTGTTCCAGTGTTTGCCATCGGGACAGAGACTGGTTGTCCCAAAATGCAAAACCAAGAGATATGGGATAGTAATTGTCTTTCTTAACAGCATGTCCTGTCGTCAATAAGGGCAATCATGGACTCAGACCGGGCGGCACGGTGGATGAATGGGTAGCATGTTGGCCTCACAGTCAGGAGGTTCAGGGTTCAAATCTCCATTGGGCATCTCTGTGTGGAGTTTGAATCTTCTCCCCGTGCGTGAGTTTTCTCCGGGTACTTCGGTTTCCTCCCACATTCCAAAAACATGCATGGTAGGTTAATTGGTGACTCTAAATTGTCCATAGGTATGAATGTGAGTGTGAATGGTTGTTTGTCTATACAGTATGTGCCCTGAGATTGACTGGCGACCAGTCCAGGGTGTATCCCGCCTCCCACCCAAAGTCAGCTGGGATAGGCTCAAGCATACCCGTGACCAGAAATGAGGATAAGCGGTATAGAAAATGAATGGACTCAGTCCTTTTAATCTTTATCCTTATTTATGTATTTTTATTGTAAGTGTTGTATGTGTGTGATATGCTGATATGATGCCTTTCTTGCACTGCACACTAATTAACCTAATAACGAAACCTTCTTCTTCATACAGGACTACATACAGGAGGCTGAATAATTCTGAGTGCAACTGCACACTTGGCTGATAAGCCTGCCACTTTTTTTGCACTAGATTAGTGACAAAAATGCAAATGTGTCAGTTTTTGCATATATGTATTTATATTTACAGTATATATCTAATAAATGCTCAAATTAACTTCCTTGTTCATGTGTACAATAAAGTTTGTTATAGTCAATTATGAGGGAAAAAAAATTTACTTACTGATTTACCCATACAAGTTCCAAATCTAGTGTAACCCAAGAATACAATAGTATAATGCAATTAATGACTGTCAAGTCACCGAATCAAGTGGGGGATGGGGATGGGGGGGTCTGGTTAGGAGCAGATGCACAGAAAGAAAGCTGTTGCAAAGCTACATTTGCTGAGTCGAGTTCCCGTTCCAGGTGTTGTTGTCATCCTCGCTATCGTCTTGAGTCTTGAGCTGGCAGATTTTCCCATCTTTCTTGAAGTTCTTGGCCCGTTTCTCAGGTGGGACGGAGGGTTCTCTGAGAGAGTTAGGTAGAAGATGTAATACTAAATTTATATGCACTAGAAAGAAAAAAAACACCAGTGCAGTAGTCCCTAACACCATTATAGTCACCTTTACACTCGTGTTACTCAATAGAGTAGACATATAATTTAAGACATACAGTGAGAGAAAAAACTATTTGAACCACAGCTGATTTTGTAAGTTTGCCCACTAACAAAGAAATGATCAGGCTACAGTATAATTTCAATGGTAGGTTTATTTGAACACAGAGACAACAATGAAACCAAAAAATCCAGAAAAATACGTTTCAAAAAGAGTTATAAATTAATTAGATTTTCCATGAAGTAAATAAGTATTTGATCCCTTTGAAAAACGTGCTTCAGTACTTGGTGGCAAAACCTTTGTTGCCAATCACAGAGGTCAGCCGTTTCTTGTAGGTGGCCACAAGGTTTGCACACACCTCAGGGGGGATTTTGGCCCACTCCTCTTTGCAGATCCAGATCAAGTCATTAATGTTTCGTGGCTGATTTTTGGCAACTCGAACCTTCAGCTCCCTCCATAGATTTTCTATGGGATTAAGGTCTGGAGACTGACTAAGCCACTCCATGACCCTAATATGCTTCTTCTTGAGCCAATCTTTTGTTGCCTTGGCTGTGTGTTTTGGATCATTGTCGTTCTGGAATACCCAACCACAACCCGTTTTCAATGCCCTGACTGACGGAAGGAGGTTCTCACCCAACACTTGACGGTACATGGCCCCATCCATCCTCTCTTTGATGCGGTGCAATTGTCCTGTCCCTTGGCAGAAAAACACCCCCAAAGCATAATGTTTCTACCTCCATATTTGACGGTGAAGACGGTGTTTTTGGAATCATAGGCAGCATTCCTCTTCCAAACACGGCAAGTTGAGTTGATGCCAAAGAGCTCAATTTTGGTCTCATCTGACCACAACACTTTCACCCAGTCTTCCTCTGAATCAGTCAGATGTTTAGTGGCAAACTTCAAACTGGCCTGTAGATGGACTTTCTTGAGCAGGGGGACCTTGCGGGCACAGCAGGATTTCAGTCTTTCAAGACATAGTGTGTTACCAACTGTTTTTGTGGTGACTATGGTTCCAGCTTCCTTGAGATCATTGACAAGTTCCTCCCGAGTGGTTCTGGGCTGATTCCTCACTGTTCTCATTATCATTGAAACTCCACGAGGTGAGATCTTGCATGGAGCTCCAGACCGAGGGAGATTGGCAGTTAATTTATGTTTCTTCCATTTGCGAATAATTGCACCACCTGTTGTCACCTTCTCACCCAGCTGCTTGGCGATGGTCTTGTAGCCAATTCCAGCCTTGTGTAGGTCCACAATCTTGTCCCTGACATCCTTGGAAAGCTCTTTGGCATTGGCCATGGTGCAGAGTTTGGCATCTGGATTGATTGATTGCTTCTGTGGACAGGTCTCTTTTATACAGGTAACGAGCTGAGAGGGCTGCCAATGTCAGCTCGTTACCTGTATAAGATCCACCTGGGAGCTAGAGATCTTGCTGACGGATAGGGGATCAAATACTTATTTCCTTCATTGAAATGCAAATTATTTATAACTCTTTCTGAAACACATTTTTCTGGAATTTTTTTGTCATTGTTGTCTCTCAGTGTTCAAATAAACCTACCATTGAAATCATAGACTGATCATTTCTTTGTTAGTGGGCAAACTTACGAAATCAGCTGGGGTTCAAATAGTTTTTTCCCCTCACTGTACATAAGACTCATACTCGTGTTTGTTACTATAAATGTGTGCCAGTGCAAGGGGGGCAGACTGACTCCTAGTGACCAGTGTAGAATACTACATTTCACAATAAGGTCTTTGAATGCATCTTCCAAATGCCTTGTACTGTAGTTCTTTTTTAGTTCTTATAGCCATTTTTATGCTTAAAATGCTTAATTTAGGCCAGAAAATCTAACATTATACTCAATGCGCGTATTTTTCAACTAATAGGCAGTAGTCAACTACAAAACAACATGACTTATTAATATATTTAAAAATATTTATATTTTTTTGCATACTAATCAAGTCTGGGTGATGTCCATCATGCTACTGTAACTAAATAACATAAATTTGCCTCAATTAGCTTGACATTTAAACCCATTCTCACACAAACCAAAACAAGAAGAGTAAGTTTACATGTGGAATACACAATTGAACTGCACTACACAGAAATTTAAAAATAAAACAACATTTTATAATAACCAACAGGGCATGCTGGGTAACTTCCTGTTGGGGCTCCTCTGGCTTTTCCAGGGGGACAGTGCAGAATGTGAAACAGAGGCTCTAACTCACCTTTTGGTTTTATCAGTGCGTGTGGCTGAGTTAATGTGAGATTGAGATGAAGGGAAAGAGCTTCCGGATGTTTCTTGAGGTGCAGGTACAGGTGCAAACATCAAAGAGCTTAGGAATCGCCATACACTGAGAATCGGGTAGAACAGTGTTTTCAGAATCGCCCAGATACCACCCCCAGAGGATGGAACCACTAATGAAGCCCTGCCACACTGTTAAAGAAATATGAAAAAAACACGACACAAGAATCAAATACATTTGTCCTTGCAAATCATTACATGGGACATTTAATAATACTTAGTCAGATAAGGTCTACTTACAGGCAGAAGTACAATGGAAGAACTTGGAGCAAGATCTAGTTCCAATAATGTCTTATTAAGATCTTCACTGGTGAATTCCCGTCGAGGAAACATGGTGGCCATGGAGAAGTTACCATAGCGGTTTCCAACCTCCTGAGAAACAAAACATGTACAGAAAATGCCTTTTTTACGTTGCGGTGTGTTAGCGTTAGAGTAATGGTGTAATTTTTTTGTAATACAGACATGTAATATAATACTGACATTTTACAACACAACAAGACTGAATCATCGACTCTTAGGGATTCTTAATTTTGGGCACTCGATTCCACAAAATGATTTTCAAGACAACAAACTAGTTTGTGCAGCATTCTTATTTGCGCTTTCTGAATGAATGTGCCTTACAGGATATTGTGTAATCCAAGTATCACAAGATCTGGTGTGTATCCGTCCGTCCACACTTTTACAGTATTAATACTGCAAGTATCAATGTACCAAAGGGTGGAATAAAATATGTTATGTGCAATACTGTACAATAACTGTGTATAAAAATTGAGGCAACATTTTTGCCAACATTTTCAAAAATCTAGGTTCCGCTTTATTGTTAATTTGTTCACAAATAATGTTTTTTTATTCAAATGTTTTTTTGATTTGCCTAAAATATTTGCTCTATATTTTATTATGATAATACTACTAATCATGATCAACAAATTCAAGGCAAAAATCACAAAATTATTCATTTATATCGAAACATTTGATAGCATTGCTAATACTGGCCCAGACATATCAGATCAAAACCAAAAATGTCAGTATAGCTCAGATAAAGACAGCAGCAGAGACAAGCCCACTCACTGCCATCCGCTGCTCAGGTTGAATTGCAATACAACTGTTTTTTCAATGACTTTTTACATTGACGGTACCTTTGGTATGACAGGGTGTCATACTGACATGTGATTGGTGCAGTATGTTTGGTGCACATGTAATGAGGCAGACCTGTGTGCCATTGGTTACGTCCAACAGTAACTTATTATGGCTCGTCAATAAACCTTCTGCTATACCACCACTGTTTTGATGGTGTTCTATAGCTGAGGAAGACCATCAGTTGGAGGAGCTAGAGAAATGGCCATGGTGAAAAGTTCACAGCAAAAAGTCAAAGCTTTCAGTGACCTCCAGGGCTTTTGCATTCAAATACTATGATACAGTATATTCCTTTGACTGACCTGAATAGCAAACTGATGAGCTTCCTGCAGTTTGCTCTGAGGCGAGAACTGGTTGGTGAAGTATGATCCATCCGGGAGGCGAAACTGGAGCCTTGTAATGGTGCTGATGATGCACAGAGACAGACAGAGAGAGACAAAGTAACTACTGAGTAGAAGCATGCATAAAATAGATGTTGTATTTACCCGGAACGGTAATCAAGCCAAATGTGTGGCATTCTAGTTGGATTTTACAACATTTTTTAACTGTTAGAAACCACAGTGTTCCATCTAGAATTAGCTTATCAAATCTAATTAAAAAATATTGTGAAGAATCCGGTATAATTAAAGAAAAAATATTTCATTCATTTTCTATGCCACTTGTTATCAACAACAAGTATTTAATTTTCACTATATCAGCGAGGGCCACCACAGGGAAATAGTCAGTTGATTAATTTGCCGACATTTGATCAACATCTGATCCAAATTACTTGATATGTTCTGAATTGATTTGGATGATTTGTTGAGAAATTTTCAGTAATTGGATATAAAAGAATTGATTACATTGTGGCGTGATCTGTCCGGATCGAGAATTTTTTATAAAGGATTCCTTAACCTTGAGAGATAGAACCATTTTTGGCATTTGTGCATATAACTCCACAAAACATGGTCATAGCACTTGGAAAAAAAATACAGGACAAGTTTCCAACAGGTTCTACAAAGTATCAAAGACTGATCCAGATAATGGAATAATTCCAGATACTATGATCCAGAACATGAAAATATGGGACCTTCGGAAGAGAACAAATGAAGCTATACACCTGCAACAAACTATAGCAGTATAGCCAAGACATTGTGGAATGTGGACTGTGCCAACGGATTTGTTGTATCTTAAAAGCGATGGAGCTACATCTAGAAGAAAATGCCATTATGGAAAATGCAATTTTTGTCAATAATACTACTGAACTAATATTGATATAATTATGAATCCAACTGCTAATGGTATGTTTTCATGCTCAAGGAACCTAAATATGTAGATACAATACATTAATGACTAATATTTATGATGTGAATTATGATATGGGGGGAAACTATTGTGCTTGGCAGAGGTCTGTGCTCTCAAGAGTGCTTTTTTAGTTATTGTCTGTAATGTAGATCGATAGACTGAATTATAAGATAGATAAGATTTGTGTTAAATGCGACAAAGCAAGTTGGTGTGATATCTAATTATATATTTAATAACAAACTAAATTTACATTTTAGGATAAGCAAGGCGCCAGTAAAAACAAGCTGCAGCCCAAAAATGGCACACTTTTGTCAACCCTGAAAGATAAAGTGTCCAAAAACAGGAGACGGAATTGTGTCTCCAGGCTCTGGCTTGGCCTTGACACCATCCTTGGTGGGCAGTAGAGATGCTTTGCATGCCTGGATCTCTGTTTCTGCGGGTCCATATTTAAAATACAAACTCTCCATGGTTGTGGAGATGAATGGCAACCCCGAATGTACACTTCCTGTCCTTCACTTTTAATCTGTATTGCATAAGAAATCTGAAAGCTTCTGTACCAAACTGAAAAAACAATCAAAATACGAATACAGGTACTGTTATAGAAAATTTCAGTGTGATCAATTTTGTGAACATTCAAGTCTGTTCAGTAGGGACTAATACATACATCTAGGATCCATCATCAACCATTATAATATTTTACCTCCTTTGTCTCACAAGAGCGGCCTTCCTCGCTTCCTCCTCCGCCTGTTCAGCATGCAGTGCTACTTTTTTTGCCTTTTCTTCCAAGAATTTGGCATAAAGGGCTGCTCTTTCTGTTCTGCACTGCAAAACGGAGGCAACAAAAATGTGACTTCAGCGATGATGATTCCAGTGGTCCAAGAAAATAATAAAACAAAAGCTATTTTTCCTCGACACAACTACAAATCCTAGGTGGCACCCTTGTGTACCATAATAGTTAACGGTCTCGTGCTTTGCACATTTGCAACCTTACCTCATCTTCTAATGAAGCTTTTTGGCTGCCCTCAGGTTTCTTGTTCACTCTTGCAGGAAAAAAATTTATCACAGTTACCTTGACAACAACTTTATAGGTAATATACACCATGAATTAGACAGTCTCTTCAGGATTTCGCGGCCATTTTTTGTGATTGATAAAACACTTGATTACACAAGGCATTTTCTTAAAAGTTGCAAGAAAAAGTTGCGATTTAAAAAAATTTAATTGTTAAGAAAACCAACAAATGTATATTTAATTCACAAACTTCCACCCATAATAGATAATCACCAAAGTGCATGAGAATCGACGACCTACGCTTGTGTTCAATAATAACATTGCACGTGGTACAAAACAAGTTTACCACCACTCTCATGAAGCTGCTTTAAGAATTGGTTTGCATGGTCCTTAGCTGAAATTTTGGTTGGCAAATGTGAAACGTTCTTGTCACACATGGTTCCAGTCGCTGCATTCTCCACGATTCGCCCGGCATTCTGAATGTAACAGGATATACAGTGTTGCGTGTTTCCGCTGCACAGGATTTTTTTGTTTGTGGGTTAGACTGTGCAGATAGAGCGGTGAACAACTATTTTTGGTTTACGTTGCGAAAAAGTTGCGGTGTTTTGAGGAAAGTTGTGGGGTTTTGAACAAAGTTGCAAAAAGTCGCAATTTTGCGGGGCTTGCTTGAGTTTGCGTTAATAGTTGCGATCGCAACATCGCAAAATCCTAGAGGGACTGATTAGATGTACTAACAAATAAGAGAATTGAGAAATGAAACAGAACTGAAATTTATTCAGTCAGTCTCTATGTTTGCTGTTACCTTTGCACTTTTGCATTCAGGTTTGTTTCACCCAGACAACATAAACTGGTATCTTCACATCCATTCTCTGCAGCTGACTGGCTGGAAGCAGCAGCTATGATTGAAAGTATGGAGCAAAAACAAGGGGTTTAGCAATTCATTGAAATTGTGTCCAATGTATACAAACAATATAAGTATGTATGATGTTTAGTTGTTGTTTTTGTCTCTGTGTTTCCTCTCAGGGGTCGCCACTGCAAGTCAATTTCATGTTTATGGTGGCCTTGGAAGACTTACCTTCACAAGCCTGTTCAGGATATAAGCCTTGCACTGATTCTTCTGTTGCTATAGTGGGCACAGAGGGAACTGAGGCTGGAGCCAGGGTAGGTTGCGTTGTGCTTATCATCATAGAAGGCGTTGCTTCTTGTTGCTGTTTACCAATTTGCTTTGCATGCATCTAGTAGAAGTAAAAAAACCCAACCTATTTAGCAGTTAGAATCTTTCCAATAAGTTGTCTGCTATTTGACCATACAACTCAATATCGAACCTTGTAAGGATAGCAATCCAACATCTGCATTCCTACCTGCTTTGCTTTGTTGATTCTAATCTCAAGTTCTGTGGCCGACACACTGCCAGCAATGACCTCCAAGGGGATACCATTCTCTCCAATAAAGAAACTGGAGGGAACGCACACCACTGGATCTTCATCCAAAAGCTGTTAAAGAATAAACTCCTGGCAAATGAAATGTCAAACTGCTACATTTCAAAACAACATTAAGACAAGTATTGCACAAACCAGACAAGGGATTGATAAAAAGATACAAATCTGGGAGAACTGCACACAAGTATCACTGTGAAATAAAAAACAAACAAACAAGATACGTCAAACTCTATAGATCAGCAAACATCATGACAAAAGTAAATACATTTTAGTTTCCAATGTTAAGGAAATATTAAGTATTGCAGGCATCGAGTTTAAATTAAGCCTCACCTGTTCTTTTTTATATAAACACATGCATAATATATACACATGCACATCTCCAAATGAAGTGAAAATAGACAAATACTGTATTTATCCACATGCAAAAAATTAAAATCATCAAAGCATTTTCCCTGCCCCTTGCTTCGAACTAACTATGTACTGTATCGTCCCCGTGATTGCCTGTATGCGCGCGCATACTGCGGGCATGTTCACGTGCACTAGTCGTGAATGACTGACAGCTATTACCGCCGCGCCCCCTTTCGGCCCAAACCACGAATCTCTTTCAGTTTAACTCTTAATTGTGAATAATATAGATTTTTTTGTACACTCTGTTATCTGAAACCACAGTTGATAACATCTACTAGCCTGTACAGTTACTAGATAACATGTTACTAGATAACATGTACTAATTTTGAGCCAAGCAGAGATTGCACTTTTAAGATATGAGCTATTTTAATTACATTCACAGAAGTGATGACCTTCGTGTCAGTTACCTCTTGGCGTCGACTTTAACGGCCACACAACCATTCTGAGCAGTCTCTGAGACACTGTCGTCCTCCCAGCTAGACATCAAGTTTGCGGACTGTTCATCTTCCCCTACAAGAAGAGAATACAGTAGTCAACCATGACTCGTCCTTTTAAATGATGACATAACAATCTCGGGAGACACGTCTAAAGATAGAGATAAGTGGCATCCTCAGAAATCTTCAAAGTAAACCCAATAAGAAAACACTTTTTGGTTTTCTAGTTTTGATTACAGATATAGACAAATGTTAATTTAGAAATGCGAACTGTTTACCCGCCGGGTGTTTGATGACGAATATCTACGAATGTAGGTCTTAGATAAAGATGGCTATGAGTTATTTCAGCATAAAATAGAAGCACATACCAACAATGACGACGACAAAGACAAAACTCCGTTGTTTAGCCAAGTTAATGGCATCGGGAATGCTGCCATTAAACCAAAACATAATTTCAAAAGGCTCGAGCCTGCTTTGGCGTTGCTAGTTCTACTGCGCGTGCGCAAGCGTCTTCTTCTGCTTCATTTTCTTCTTCTACTGCCTCTTCTTCTTCGGCACACTAGTGTTTCAGAACTATCAGTAGAAGAAGACGGAGGAGGAAACGGAAGGTAAAAGTAACGATATGGCTGCTACTGCTACTGATGTGAGTTCATATATGTGTATATACAATAAACAAATGAAAATAATTTACAGCACGAGGCATTAACCCTTTAGGAAAACAACCCAATCTCTGTGTTTGTGTGTCCATTTGTGACAGTCCGAATCCGAGGTATTCGAGATCACCGATTTCACCACCGCGTCAGAGTGGGAAAGGTATTCAGCACGTTCGCTTTAACATAAGAATCTGACACCAGTTTTGATCTTCTGTAATCATCTCTGGGCATGATAACTGTTTAAGAAGATATACTTTTACCAAAATCTTCCAAAACTTTGCCTCAGTGAAATGATGTCCAGTCATGTCCAACATTTATGTACAGTATTCACGCACATTGTATACCTATGAATTATGAATAATACAAATAATAATTGATAATTGGGTTAGTTAAGGTTCATTATACTGGGGGTTTACTGTAATATTAGGGATAGCTACAAAATAATTCATTAAAAAGTCCAAAGTCGTTGTATGTACATAGGTTGAATTTTTTAAAAATTCTGTATTAAACCATGTGTGCTACTGGAATAAAGTATTGACTCTCCGTGCATTCTAATAGTGTATCCCCAATTACTTAACTTCTGCTGACAGTATACCCATTTTTTTGTATTCCAAGGTTTGTGTCAAGGGTTGAAGAGGTGCTAAATGAATGGAAGCTAACAGGAAACTCTAGGAGTAGGTTATCCAGAGAAAAGGTAATTGGATTTAATCACTTTGCTGAACACCACTACTATTTCTGTGTGTGAGTGCTCCCCCCTACTTTTTTTCAATACAGGGTGACTATACAAGTGGCGCCTGGGTAGAGCAATCTCAGGAAATTAATTTTGTGGATTTTAAATTCTCCATAACCCACTATGCCCTGGCGCAAGAACCAAATGACAATGCAAATGGCGATTTCGAGGAAGGTATGATAAACTTTTTCTGTTATTTTGTGTGAATTATCAGACTTAAATCCAATTTTAAAGTCTGTTTTTAAAAACCTGTGCATGTTGGAGTGGGAACAATGGATATTATTTTTTACCAGAAGCGTTCAGTCGTTATTGATAGATTACAGATTACACTTTATAGCAAAAAAGCAGCCCCCTGCTCTAAAAAACACATTGCACACTAGTAAAAGTCCTTTGACTTGACGCTTACGTTGGGATATTTGATTATTTTCCAGATGACTTTCCCATTGCAATGCAGGACCTTCTGTGCACAAACAATGACTTTCCCCCCCGAGCCCACTGCTTGGTCAGATGGTGAGTTCTATTATCTATTTTACCTATTGTACATTTTGTTAAGGAGCTTCAAACTATCAAGAAATGTCACTGTCATTGTTTAATGACACAAATAAACCAAAACACCATGTGGGATGATTGTGAGGGAAACACAATGGACATAATAATAATAATAATACATTGATTTTATTTAATGTATAAGTATGCTTTAGAGATACAATAACAATATACACATATACAACAATCAGGTTGATTTTGAGTCTGATTTTGAAGAGAAACACAAGTCACATTTACAGGATGCATGTTTCTGTTTCTGGTCACAGGTACGGTATTCGAGAGTTTGTGGTCATTTCTCCTGGAACCAACGTTGAGGCTATCATCAGCGAGTCAAAGTGCAATTTGCTCCTAAGCTCCATCTCAGTTTCTCTGGTCAACAGTGGCTGGTGAGAAACCATCAACACGATCTACATAACACTGTCCATTCACAAAAAATATGAATATATACATATATATATATATATGTGGCTGCAGCTATGGAATATTTTTGTAATCGAGTATTTTACTGAAAATCTTTTCGATTAATCTTGTAATCATATAAAAATATTTTTGCTTGGTAAAAGAGCAATTCTAAATACTTAAGAGATGATACAACATTTCAACCAATTTTTTTTCTTTTTTTTTTAAATTAACCGTTTTATTTCTTAAATTCACATTGTGCATAGGAACATAGTGTATGATTAAGTTATCCATCCCACACGGTAACAATTTACTGCAAAAGGAGATAAATAATATTTACTTTAGTCATTCAAGCTTAGTATTGTCTTAGTAAATAATTACTGAGACATTACTAAGCTTTAATTACGTATTACATAATGTTGATGGCTGTGCATATATAAATTGTAAACTTAAGACAGAAATAAGACAAATATTCTTTACAATGGGGCTGCTGTAGCTCAGGGTCAGGGTAGGGCTGCCCCGCATGAAGTATTGGGAGTAGTGCTGGGAATATCAGGGTAGCCCATGATACGGTAAGATACATGACGCATGAGTCATGATAAAAATATCTCGATATAGTGAACCAAAAAAATTAATCATTTCATAGTTTGTATTTTGCTGCGTTCGGCTGGGATAAGTTCCAGCTTACCAATGACCATAATGACGACAAGTGATGGAATTTTTGCAGCATATTTTAACCAGCATCCGACCATTTAACCAGCATCCGAAGTCAGCTGGGTTAGGCTCTAGCATACCACCACAACCCTAATGAGGATAAGCGGCGTAGAAAGTGGATGGCTGCATGGATGGGTGTCTGAAAAACAGTAAAGCTATTTTAAACCAATTCAGAAAGCGCAAAATCTCCAGTAGGTCCACTTTATGAAGTGAAGCATATCAAAATTAAAATATGACGTGGCATATAGTCAGCAGGCAAGAACATTGTTGTTCCACTACCCAGTATTGTATGCTAGAAATGAGAATCTACTAATTAGTGAGCTAAACATGTTTTTATTTTCCATTTTAACTTAGCACTGTGTTTTTGGAGAAGAAAAAAATCCTGTATGAAGTCACGTTACCATCGTAATAAACTGCCGCGGCGAAAGCTAGTCCTCCACACAGCTAATGTTATGTTATTAAGGTACATTAACCTTCATCTCACTGATTTGCGCAAAATTAATTTATCTCTCAGCTCAGACAAATAAGATGCGTCGTGGTGGTATGCAAGTGCAATGGATACACGTCATGGTGTTGCTGTTTAGACACTTTTTTTACATTTTGTTTATTTTCTCTGTGGCTGCCTTGTCGCAATCACCTGCCTCTTCAATCTTTCCGTGCCTTCAAACATCCCGTCTGCTGCGTGGATGATGTGAGCGTGTTGGTGGCGTAGGCGATTCCTCAAAACAAAAAAACATCCTCGATGATAATTTTTTTGTAATTGAGGTACTCGAGGAATTGTTGAAGCCCAAATATATACAGTAGATATATATAGATAAATGGTAATCCCTTGTTCAATTGGTAAATTGGTTCCGACCGTAATAAGTGAACTTCTGCAATGTAGCATATCCACATATTTGTTTAGTTAGAACGGAAAACCTGTTTATGATTAACTATACAGTTTTTAACATTGTGACCTTGGGGGTTCAAAACTGAATTTCAGCTTAGCGTTGCTAACGGCAAGCCTTCACAGTAACCCGTGTTTTTATGAGGGATTTTCATTGGGGATTATTTTTCCTGTTAGGAGGTCATTTAAACCTGCAATAAAGCCTGTTGCGCTAGTGATCAAGTCTATTTATTTTATTTTAAAAACATCTGTGTGTTTCCAATTAATGATCCTTATTTTCCTCTATGAACAATTTACAGAAGTCCACTATAAAATGCACTCTACTTACCCATCAGGATTGTTGCTTCTAGAAATAAAATAGTAGACCGATAAAAAGTAGTAATATTGGCCAATCACTGAAAATGTACTAATTTGCACTTTGACATCACCTATTGTCAATCTTTTGTAGAATTTAATTCAAAATGGTTCTTGTTCAGAGAAAAAAATCTTAAAAATATTTAGAAAGATTTCATTTGAAAGTAGCCAAATTCTTGCAATTGTACTTGTTTTGCAAGATGTGTTGAACAACAATTTAGACAATTATGATGCAATTATACATAACAGCTGCTTGGTCACGTTAGTGCTTTTTGCTTCAGTTGAGGTAAAGATAAGATTTTAGTTGAATAGTTCTAATTATTATTGCTTTTTTTCTGTTTATTACCCTCAGCCAAGTCCCCATGTTTGTGCAGATTCAACAAAAGTGGAGGCGACTGTATGTTGGCGAATGCCAGGGACCTAGTGTCCGCACTGAATTTGAGATGGTACACCTTCGCAAGGTACCAAGCCAGTACAACCACCTGTCTGGCCTTTTGGACATCTTCAAATCAAAATCAGTAAGTGTCAAAATGTGTTATAGTGCTATAGTCAACTGCAGCGAACATATATTGTAAAACAAAATAGTTTGTAAATTTAGGTTAGAAATTAAATTTTTTTCTGTTGTAGCAGTGCTTCTTGTAAGTACCTGTTCTATTGTGTATTTCTCTTTTAAATAATACATAGCTGGTATGTTTGTCTAATTCTGCTTTTTGATCAGATTGAATGCCTGATACAGTACAATAATTATATTTTTGATACTTAATCGCATTATTGTCTTTTGTCACAATTCTTTTTTCCAGGGATATACCATGTACCCCTTACCTCCAATCAACATTGCAATCCGTTTCACCTACGTTCTTCAGGACTGGCAACAGTATTCTTGGCCACTCCAGCCTCCAGGTGGGCATACATGATAATAATTTATGTAGTCAAGCGTCCTCTCAAACTGTACTGTAGTTGTATGTGTACGATGAAAGCATCAGATGTTGCTTTTTAGGCTAGGTTTATGGCTATTTCAAACATTGTGTCAAAATGCTTATTATCATGAAATTAGTTTGTAGTGGTGTACGGGTGGGTTCTAGTCTATATTTGCTACTGTACTTGTGATGTAAGTCGGAAATTATACCTAAATTAACAACCGAGTTAATCACAAAATACATTGAACACACAAATGACATATCAAATTCAGTAATAAAAGATTAAATGGAAAATGGTCTGGTCAACTGATCAGGTCTGTGTCTATACATACATACATACATATTTATATATATATATATATATACAT
>QODF01000052.1:1878397-1900845 GCA_024372805.1 Oostethus manadensis | reverse complement strand
CTATTGTTTGCATCTCTTTTGTATTCTTGATTTCTGTCAGTAATGTAGAGTAGTTGGAGGTGGGAATGAGTCTCCATCACAAAAGATCTAGGTAGGCATCTAAGATCACTGCCTCAAATGTTACCTTATATTTGTTCTGTTATAGCATCGTCAAAAATCCATACATTTTTGCATGTGTTTTCAACAAAAGTAATGTTAACACATTTGTACAAACTTTCAAAATCCTATTAGGATATATCAATAACATTTTGAAAGAATTGTACATTCAAAAAAGCTTTGTATTCAAATTATTGGAAATTTACACTTTAAGACCTGTCGGATATACTGGATTTAAACAAACAAAACCAAAGAAAAAGGATATTAAGCATACGGCAAAAGAAAATTGGTTATTCAGAAGATAAAAAGCACCACATCAAAAGGTAAAGCTGAACAAACGGAAAAATAACCGCAATCAATGAGCTTTGCTGGCCAGCGCAAGCTGACTCCTTTGCCCTGGTTCTGACGAGAAGCAATGGCGTGGATTATTTTTATTGTGTGTACATTTACTACTTATGTAATTGTACTGTGCCCTGCTTTGACTTCATTCTATTCCGTAGTTCTACAGATATCCCTGTCATCTACTAGAAAAAGACCATTTCTGTAAAACGTGGGCAAATCCAAGAGTCCAATTAAAGCCACACTAACTTCACAGCAAGATTGTTCCCCAGAACGGCGCAACCCCAACCAAAAGGTAATGATCACCATATTTTCAAGCACTACGTTACTGTTTGATCACTTGAGTGTATCACAAAGGGAAGGGAAGTAGTTACTCCCTTTTGACAAGTGAGGCCCGTCGAAGGTGGTAGGTGCTCGATTCCTTCCCGGAGGTGACATCTAAGCTGATTTGCATGATGTGTACATTCCATGTATATAATGGGATGACTGGTGTAATCCTGCTGACGGTAGGGTTGATAAGCTTAGGATAAAGTGCAGCTACTCTTCAGCAGCCGGGTCACCTCGCAATGATAATGGAGAGGGCTTACACGGGACTAAGACGCAAGATAGGAAACTGTCGGGGAGCCTGTATGATATAATGCGGCGTTGCCGTGTGGAGGGTGCATAACTTACCATGTGTGGTATATGTTGCATGTGTGCAGCAATGTTCACATTAGACGGCCCAAGTGTTTTGGGTAAGAGCTGTTTGGCCAGGGGGGCGGTTGCAGGCTGGACGGCGACCAAAGACAGGACACCTAAGTGGAGACACGAGAGGACGAGTGGTCACTGCCCCCTGTTGTCCGAGCTCCGGCGGAAGGAACAGACACAATCAGCATCGCAGTAAAAATCCATCTTCCGTTCTAGCGTCTTCACATTTGTACCCTTCTGCGGTGGCATCACAAAAGCCACGCACACGTGTAGCGTCGCGGTATCGCAACAGACGTGGAAGGAAATATCCCAAGCGTCTCTCAGCTGAATGTGAACCAAAAAAAAAAAAAAAAACTTGACAGACAGGTTTCACGTTAGATTTGACTATGATGTCTTTGTGTACATTTCAACATCGTCACATCAATTTCCATATGAAACGGGTCGACATCTAACAATAAATACAGTTCATCCCATCACTGTTCAAATAAACACACTGTGAGGTCAGACAGCCAATGGAAAAGGTTTTTGTGCAACATTACAGGTCTGTTTGTCCCGGGACCTTTTTTGGTTGAACTGCACATAGCCCAACTACAGAGTCCTGTGTACTTTACAGATCATGAAAGTGAAATCATCCCTCACATGTCTGCAACCATTTGTATCTTCAAGGGACAATACTGCACAAATGAAACTTATGACATCATTTCTGGTAGCTGATATTTTTTTAAAGGAGAGTTAATATCCACTGAAATGTACGCGGTGTAGTCCTTTTTGAGAGATGCTAGTTGTCAATCTAGTGTCATAGAGTGCTGCTGCAACTACCTTTACTGGGGCTCAGATTCTGATCAAAAAAAACCTTCAGCTCTCCGTTGGTTTCTATTAGCCCGGCCTGTGGGGAGGGGAAAATATGGTTAAAACCCCCTCAAAATGCAATGATGCAAAGTAAGAATTGTTTTTTATGTCATGTCATACGGCTTACATCTTTCGCCATGATCCCAAAGGACCGGGGAAGTGGAGCGTCAGTTGGAAAGGGATATCTTCTCCAATGTGTCACTAGTCAGACCTTCAGAAAGACAACATACAGATCACATACATTGGATACCCGGGACCATCAGATTGTTATTCAGCAAGAATACTTGCGGCCCTTGGGGGAAAACACACACAGCCCAAAGTTTGGTGTTACATTGTATTCCTGCTTATAAGTATATGGTTTTATTTGGTGTACAGGTGACCGTATACTTAGCTTAACCCAAAGAATCACAAGCCATTAGGCGTGCATATCGGGCAGGGGGGTTTAATTTGTGCTAACTTTTGTCAAGGAAAGCAAAACGGAACTTTTTATCGGTGTGGCGCGCACAAGGCCTACTGCAGGTACGGTCCGGAGGAGGAGGAGGAGGAGGAGAGACATTGAACTTCTGCTACAGGTCACCGGCTGCAAAAACACAAAACAACAACAAAAAGCACGCCAACTTGACGCAAAGCCGCTGCTAGCACGCCGCCGGTCCGTGGCAGCAGGAATAAACGTTACACTTGGCAGGAAGCGATGCAAACGCGAGCAGGTCTTTTGTTGAGGCGCGGCTAGCTAACCGATACCGCTAACCCCGCCGTGGCTGGATAAAGCTCGCCGCTGCTAGCTTGGGAAGCTAATGCACGCTAGGAAAGGAGCCCTCGGCCCAAAAGAATCGCCCCGTTGCTCCTTCCCGATTGGCCCGGGGGTCCGCCGGCGGAGACCCGCGTGGGGGTTTAGCGGCGTTTGAGAGAAGTTGCGGGGGCGATTACGGGCACTTACGAGTGCACTGTCGCCGCTTCTTCGACGGCTGTTGTTGTTGGCGTTCGAGAGCGGAGGAAGAGGAGGTCTAAATCCTTCAGCAAACAGGAAACATGCCGAGCAAAGTCAAACTACCTCGCGTGGAACCAAAGCGGGGACTTTGTTTTCATGTGCTTTGTGTACTAAAAGTAGGGGCCCCAACGGGACCTTTTTCAAATGCAACTTCACGTCCGATTGTGTCCGCACGCCGGCCGAGAGCTTTTTATCGCCGCATAATTGACTTCAAACCGTCGTCGCAAAGGGGGGATGGATGCGAAGGCACAGCGCCCACCCGCCTCTATACAAAGTACGCAGTCAAACTTGATACTTTCTTCATTTACCTCACATGACCTACATTCGATTAGGTCCCGGGACATAAGCGGCCGCTTCACAAGGCGGGCTCCCCGGCAATATTTCGCCGTCACGATGGCCACATTTGTCAAGTCGGGAGATACGTCACTTTCTCGAAGGGTAAATCGGCAACCTGTTCGATTGCGTCCGAGTGTGGGGTTAGTCGGCAGGGCGGTGAGCTAGCGTTGCCTTGAGTGTGTTAGCAACGTGCTAACTCCGCTGCTGGCGCTTTGTTAGCCGACTAGCTTGTAGCACGTAAGCTAGCGGCCAAGCTAGCGCACAGCTGTCACCGGAGTTAGCCTAACATTTTCACCCGGTTATTCGTTTATGTTTTGAGTCATTTTGGGGGGGGGGTATAAACACAACCTCCACGCGGTGTTCCCACCATGGGCCGACGTGAGAATATGCGTTGGCGCGTAATTGCTAAAACACGGCTTACCGGCTCCACAAGTTAGCAAGTGGCGTTAGCTCCCTCTGTCCACTCTCTCGGCTAGCCTTGCTACGGCAGCGCGACTCACAATCTGATCTTGGCGGTGTCTGGCTTCAACGGCTCCTGATTGGCCGCTTTCGGTGAGACGTAAGGCGAGCAGTCAAAATAGCCCCCGCCCACGCGCTACATCGACGCCCCAATTGGATTGAGATTATTCAGACACTGCCACCTGCCGTATAGGAGGTGATATTGCTAGGTGGCCTTGACTTGACATTTTACATCAACATTGTAGAATTTCTGAAGCCGTTATGACGGGAGATAAGTCTAATCATTGTCGTTCCTAACCATCACATTACAGTGACGTCACTTTCTTCAGCAGTGTCGTAGGAGACATGTTGGGTACGAGGAGGCAGCAATACTCGCTTTACTACTCAACATGAGTCATACGAGTGTGCTACTTTCGATACAGCCACCTTTTCAGTCTCTTCACTGCAGAAGAAAAACAAGGACTGACACTGACAGATACTCTATCAGCACGGTGCATTCACAGATAAAACCACGCCTTCTGGCAGCACCGGTTCTTTAACTGGTGATGATGAGATGTATCGTTTTAATTATACTATAGAAGCGCTGGGAAGTATGTCATTTATTTGAGGCTTATTCATGTAAATAAACCAATCCATCCATTTTCTCCATCGTTTGTCTTCATGTAAAGCGGGTGAAATAAGATTCCGGCAGGGTGAACCTCATTTTAAGGGTTATAATCTTGTGGGACTGGGGCATCCTCATTTCTCCATACATCAGATTTTCAGGAGCATATTTTGTGGAGTTGTTTTGCCCGTCTCTGCCTTCTAACTCCCTCACCGCAGGACAGGGGTGGCCAAACTTGACTCGCAGGCCACGTTGGGTGAACAGATACGGGCGAGGGGCACGGACACTCGGCTTCTGCATGATGACTGGATGAACTGACAGTGAGTCGGCGTTTTTTCCGCGTTTATTATTCCCCCGTTTTGAACTGATCCGGAGACTTTGTCGTTGTTAAAAACGACTGGGAAGGGTTCCACATACATATAAATAAACACATTTATGATGCAGGGCGGGGAAAATGCGCTTTCCCTCCTTGAATGACCACTGAAATCAACTTATGTTAAGGTTGGGCCAAAAAAATTTTTTTTTTTTTTTTTTATTTTTTTTTTTCTCTTTGGTTTTTTTTTTATTTCTTTTTCTCTTTAAAAAAGTATATTTATGTTACACTTGCACTATTTCGCTGCACACGTGCTAAGAAACAATAATATAATTTTAAAAAAAAGAAAATATTGTCCCATGTTGACGTACCATCGAGTACATTACAATTCACTAGTTGAGCCTCTTCCGCGTACACGTCTTGCGCATGCGCACAACGCGCGGCGCTCGGGCTACCGGAGTGGTCGCATAGCGGGTGTGAAAATGGTAGGTGACCGAAATAAACAACCCCCCTCGCTGCGTTCGGAGACACGATGTCGAACACGCCCGACGCGGTCCTTTTTTTTTTTTTTTTTTTTTTTCAAGCTCGCTCCGCTCGCGTCGCGCTTTGACATTTCCCGCGGCTGCCGCCAAGGAAGGTCAGTAGGTGTTTGTGGGAGCGAGCTAGCCGGTAGCTACTAGCCGCCGCGTTCCGCGGTTTGGCCAGCCGGGAGTGTGAACTGGCTCCAAAAGCGAGACGGACACTTTCTAGCGCGCCGTGCAGACGAGTAGCGCCCGTGCGGGTGACGGTCGGCGGCGGCGGCTAGCAGGGGGGAGCTACTAGCGTTAGCCGGCCAATGCTAGCCGATCGCGTGCTCGCTGTGAGTCGGCGCACTAACTTTGAGTCAGAGCCGCGCGACACGTAATAATCCTTACGACAGTACCGGCTAAAGGTTGGAAACAAACCCGCAACGTGTCGTGTAACGCTATTCGACATTGCCCGATTCATGGGGTTGTTTGTGACACGGCGGGGTGGCGTCGCGTTCCAGCTGCTGGTCAACAAGTCCCCGCCCCCTCCGGGTTGGAAACGCACGTGGTGCCTTTTGGACCGGACTGCCGTCCCGCGTGTCCCGGATGCCTGCGGACGTGCTGCTGTGGCCGCTCGCTTGTCTCTGCGTGTACTTGGCCTTGTTGTCGGTGCTGCGGATCGTGTCGGCGCCCCGCCGTGACCGCCTGTGTGCCCTGTCGCCCCCGCAGCACAAGCTCAAGTCGTCGCAGAGGGACAAGGTGCGGCAGTTCATGTCCGTCACGCAGGCGGGCGAGAAGACGGCCGTCTACTGCCTGACCCAGAATGACTGGAAGCTGGAAGTGGCCACCGACAACTACTTCCAAAACCCGGACCTGTACTGCAAGGAGTCCATGAAGACGTCCGTGGACCGCAAGAAGCTTGAGCAGCTCTACAGTCGCTATAAAGGTACCGCCTCTTGTTTGTCTGCTGGGGATGAATCTACTCAACTGCAGAGAGCACCGGGTGCGCATGTGACGGCGGCGTCTATCCGAGAGGGGGCTTTTTGTTATAAACTATGCTGTCAGTTGAATGTCGGTAGTACAACATCAACACTAAAATGCCACCATCGACATCGTTAACCGTGTTGGAGCGTAGGTCGTAAAAACCTGTTTGTCACCCTCTAAGTAGTGATTTTAGCATTATTAGAGCCCTCTTGAGAGAAAATAACACCCCCTCTGTTGTGAACTAATTCCAGCCTGCAATAACGGCCAGCTGTTCCGTCAATCAAGGCTGGTGCTTGTGTGTCTCACCAAACGTTACCGACACATAGTGGCCGGAATTGAATACTACTTATAACATCCATCCATTTTCTATGCCACTTATCCTCATTGTCTTTTATAATTCCTTAGATTTGTATTTTAATTAATTTACCCTCTTTTATGCTTGCAAATGCTTAATTTTGTACGAAAAACGCAACATTTGCGTATGTTTAGACTTGGCTTGTGGGCCTCCAACACCGGCGCCGTGCGGCTTCGGTGTTGACTGAAACAAAAACGAGGAGGAGTTCAGTGAGGCCATGGCGCACAATTTTTGGTCGACCACAAAGAGGTTCTGGCAAACCATTTGAGGCCTCCGAAAGGGGAAGCAGGGGCTGGTCCACGTTGTTAACAGTGGGGACGGCCTGCTGACCTTAACTGAGGATATTGTCGGGCGGTGAAAGGAATACTTAGAGGCCCTTCTCAATCGCACTGACATACCTTCTATAGAGGAAGCACAGTCTTGGAATATGAACACGGACAGGTCCATCACCAGGGCTAGGGTAGTCGGAACACTCCTCTGTGGCAAAACCGAACCGGTGTTGCCCTGAATTCCTAGAGGCTGTGGATTTTGTGGGACTGTCTTGATTGACATCTCTTCAGAATTGTGTAGAAGTCGGAAACAGTACCTCTAATTTGGCAGAACGGGGTGGTGGTCCCCCGTTTCAAGGTGGGTGACCGGCGGGTGCCTTCTAACTATAGGGGATCGCACTCCTCAGCCTCCCTGGCAAAGTCTATTCCAGGGTGCTGTATAGGAGGCTACGGCCGTTAGTCGATGTGGTTTTCATTCTGGTCATGGAACACCAAACCAGCTCTACACCATTGCAAGGATACTGGAGGAGGTGGGCGTTTGCTCAAGAGAGCTGAGCCACACGTGGCCAAAATGCGTTTCCTCCGTAGGGTTGGCTGGACTCACCCTAAGCGGGTGAGGAGCCCAGTCATCCGACACAAGCTCAGAGTAGAACCGCTGCTTGAGACGATCCGGTTGAGGTGGATTAGGAATCGACTCCGTGGTGAGGGTGTTCCGGGCATGCTCAACTGGGAGGAGACCCCAAGGGAGACCCAGGGCACACTGGAGGGATCATGTCTGACAGCTCGATTAACATGTACGTGCTGTGAATTGCTTATTACCAAGGTGGCGCTTGTCGCATGGCCGTGAGACCCTGCTGTGCATGGTTATATGGGTTACGACGGCGACGTCCATGCAGAAAAGAATTTCAAGTGCATAGAAATGATGAAGATTTAAGGTTACGGTTACCTTCACTGAAGACGGGATGCTTGGTGTAAATGTGAAAGTTCATTCACCGCCATCATTCGTCATTCCGTAAAACCCCACAAATGTGAGAGTCGAGGTCTGGCGTTCATCAGTGCAGACACAAAAGGTTGTATTTCTCCCTGCCAGATCCCCAGGATGAAAACAAGATCGGCATCGAGGGCATCCAGCAGTTTTGTGATGACCTCACGCTGGACCCGGCCAGCATCAGCGTGCTGGTGGTGGCGTGGAAGTTTCGCGCCGCCACCCAGTGCGAGTTCACCAAGAAGGAGTTTCTGGACGGCATGAGCGAGCTGGGGTGAGTGTTTACGTCCAGTATATACTGTATGTAACAAGAGAACGGGAGGAGCTGCCTGTGGCTCTTAGGGGCCGCAGTGTCAAGAGCTAAATTTAGCCTCCTTGTTTGCTATCAACCTCGTGTGTTTATGTGGCGTTTGCTGTCGTCCTTTGCTGTACATCTACGCCCCTCCTCCGCCCGCACAGGTGCGACAGCATCGATAAACTCAAGGCCCTTCTGCCAAGATTGGAACAGGAGCTAAAAGACAGCGGGAAGTTCAAGGACTTCTACCAGTTCACCTTCAACTTTGCCAAAAATCCCGGTCAGAAGGGTTTAGGTAAGGAGCGCGAACACGCACGGAGTAAATTTGGGCGTCATGGAATTTGCTGTAAGAAGTAAAGAAAGTATTAGCCTCGGGGAATTACCAGAATTATGTAATATTGCAAGAAAAAAAGTCCTATTTTACTAGAATGAAGTTGTCCTTGTTCAGCTTCCGATTTTTTTCCATGTCCAATTTTATTTTATTTTTTAAATGTGACTCAGGCCTCATTTGTATCCGGTCTGCAGTCTGAACGGTGAGGTCGCATGTCACGAGACCGTAGACAAGAAATGGGTCTACGAGAACGAGACAAGTTTTAATGTTACTTTTTTTACAACTGCAATGGAAAATTACTACAAAAATATGGCAGTTCAGCGGAAGAAGTTCTCTCGGCCCGCCGGGGCTTTTGTATCTTCGACGTTCGTACTATGAGACAAGATTTACCATAAAAACGGCGTGATGCATTCATTGACAGCTCATCCGCCGTCAGACAGGCTTCGTGTATGGTCTCGGTTGGCATTTGCTGTCAAACATTACCGATATACAAAAATGCGGTTTCCACAATGGGAACATTTTCCAATTCATCGGGAAAAAATAGTGTAGAAAACGCGTATTCCTACAGCGGAGCTCATGGCACGAAGCAAAGACATCAAAAGATGAGTTTATCTGTAATCACATCAGCGGAGTCGACGTAATGGGCACCCCTGTCTACACTTTACTTTGAAAGAAACCTCTTGTGTCTGAATTGTGTTGTTTTGCTCGTAGACTTGGAGATGGCCGTAGCTTACTGGAACCTGGTTCTGTTGGGAAGATTTAAGTTCCTCGATCTTTGGAACAGATTTCTTTTGGTGAGTCCAAACGTCAACGCAAACGACAAGCACAATGATAGACGTGTTGTTTGGAATTGCTCTCTCGGCTTTGCCAAACACTACTCAACTGGGGCTACACGGGAAGCTAAACAGCCAGTCAGTGAGTGTTGAGGTTGCTCGGCAAAACACTGCCCCTAGTGTCAGGGCACCGCAACTACAAGATGGAGCCGCTGTCAGAAGGGCTAGTGTAGTGACTGCTGTAGCAGGATGAAGCCTTTAATGCAGCGGTAGGCAACCTGTGGCTCTTTTGATGTCCACATAAGCGGTATAGAAAATGGATGGATGGATCTTGACCTCAGCTTTTATAAGGTTACATTTTGCTTTTATTCAAATATATGTAGCTTATTTTCATGTTTACGCGCGTTGCCTTACAACAGGGGTGTTCAGGGTTCTTTTTTTTTCATTCTAAAAATACAATTTTATAATAAACTAAAAATAAAAAAATCATTTTTTTTTTTATTTTTAATTTAAAAAAATAAAAAATACCGAATGTTTAACATTTTAAGCCAACATTTTACAAGAATAATGGCATAATATTATGCAAAAAAAACGTTTTAGTAGCACAGATTTCAAATATGAAAGAAAACATGTTTTTCTTATTATATATATATAATGACAAAACAACCAAAAATTGGAAAATTAGGCTGCAGAAAAGGTTATAATGTTATAAAGTCAAAAAAATTACAGTAAAAGTCATAATTCTGAGAAGAGAAGTTACAAAAAGGTTGAAATATTTAGGAAAACAAACAAGCATAGCATAAACAACAGCATATATAGAAAAGTCAAAATATGAAGGGAAAAAATAAATGTCATTTTAGACATTAAGATTTTTAAATGCGTCGATTTAAAATTTTTAGATAGATAGGACATGTTTGATTTAACGTTTTTTTGTATTTTTCAAATATCCAAAATATGACTGTCGGCTTTCGGCGGCTTAATTTTACGCATGCGCTCACTTTGGCGCAATCTGGCAGAACACAATGTGGATACGCCGGAAAGAAGACACAGAAAGGTTTAGTGAATGTTTGTTTATATACCTCCTTTCCACACAGTGCCTGTAACACGGCAGTAAAACGGCTCAAACATAAAAGAAAAGTCGTTTTTATTCATCGTCTTCCTGTTGAAGAGCCCCATTTACCGCTGAAGTTGTGCTGTTCTCCTCACGTAGCAGTCCGGCCTTTTCAAATCCCTTCCTTCTTATTGGAGCTGTTGGCATCTATCCTGGTCTGGCCTTAATCTTTGTTAGACTGGTTTATCATAGTTTTTGCCAATGTTGTGTGTGTATTTGTTAATGTGTGTTTTAATCGCCTAAAAAAATTACGAGAAAAAAAGTCGCAATGTAAAGGTATCCTGTGTTTATAGCTGTCTCGGACAATGCCTGTTAAATGAAGCATTAGAATCATCAAGATTTCGAGAATTAAGTCGTAAATTTACGACAATAATGTATATGTCTGAGAAAAACGTTACGAGAGTAAAAAGGTAACTTAATGGGAGTAAAATTTGTAACTTCATTGTATAGGCATTGCCTGAGACCGCTATGAACCGGGGAGTTGAATGTGGAGGGGCGGGGTATTAGAGTGTAGCGGTGAGACGACGCTAGCTCATGTTAACCTGGTGGTACCCAACTGCTCTGTTTTGCTGTCTCGTTATTCATAAACGATTGTCTGAAGCCAGAGGAAAGTTTCCTTCATTGTCTGAGACTATTATAAAGTTAGCTATAGGGTAACAGTGAGATTATGCTAATCATGATGCTAACCGGTTTGTACCCAAATGCTCTGTTTCGCTGCCGTTTTAAATAAAAGCTTGTCTGAAGCCAGAGGGAAGTTCCCTTCCCCATTTAACAACTGTGCTCTAGTTTCCCTCGGACACGTATGACACAATGACGCGTAAAATTACCACTTTAAATATCTTCATATTATGACTTTTAATCTCAAAATCTTAAATTATCAGGACAACTAATTTGATTTCTTCTTTTCATTTATGGTAGTTCAGCTCTTATTTTGAAACTTTGAATCTGTAAAACCGCCTTAATTAAAACATGCATGACTTGACACAACTTGCAGACAAAAATAGCGACTCGACTTGACTTGCTTGTAACTTGAAGGTAAGGACGTGGTGCTTGCTTGTGACTTGTACATGAGCGACTTACTCCCACCTCTGATATATACACGTACAGTATGTGCATTCTCCCATCCATCCAATTGAGTGACTTATTTTATTGTAAATTTGTACATAGTAAAATATGATACGGCTCTCACGGAAATACATTTTCAAATATACGACTTCCATGGCTCCCAGCAACCCCTGCTTTGATGTCTTTTATAAACCCCACAGGTCTAGCATTCCATCCATTGCAGTTGCCAGTAATGGGATTTATAATGGGAATGGTGAACCGCAGAGTAACAGTTTTGGCGTCTCTTACACGAGCTCACACGTGTGGTTGCCGCTTTCAGGAACACCATAAACGCTCCATCCCAAAAGACACATGGAACCTGTTGTTGGACTTCGGTAACATGATAGCAGACGACATGTCCAACTACGACGAGGAAGGTAAGACGTGTCGGTGTCATATAATAACGTTTTCTCTTAAAAAGGTCGCTGAAATAAAAGTAATCATCTGTACTCCATGGAATGGCTGCATTTTTATTTAGTATTAAGTTGTACAAAAAATAGTACGTTTCAGTAATTTGAATTGCCTTTTTATTTTTGAATGGAATTAGAGGGACATAATCCTGTCAATCCCATCCATGTTGACATTTTGGAAAGACTAATATGTTTTAATATTGGAATATATTGGTCATCCCTTGCCACTTTGTCATTATTATGACTTTTCCAAAAATATTCAAAAATCAAAATATGAATAAACACAACAATAATAAATCATGCTGTTTTTGTTAATACTAGTTTGTTTAATAAGCTATTCATCATAAAATGTTTACTTTTTTGCCTAAAAGGAGCATTTTCAAGCATTAAAATGGCTAAATGATCTCAGATACAAATATAAGGCATTCAGAAGACCCATTCAAAGACGGTGGGGTGACATGTAGTATCGTACACTGCTCACTGGGTGTCAGTAATGTTACTGTAATGTTCAGTGAGACACACAAGCACCAGATTTATCTCACAAAGGCACAATAATCCCTAACACGGGCTACTGTTGCGGCCGTAACCCACGCTAACCAAAAACCAGTATCTTAAGTAGCGTATTTTCTGCTATTATGTGTATTGTATTTGGTAGTTTAGTAAGTGTAAAGGTGGCCATAGGGGTGTTATTTTATGCTTAGGGGGCTGTAATAATGATAGATGTATTTAGAAGGTTGTAAACAGGTTTTGTGTGCTCTAACTACAAAAATATTCCAGTTATAAATAAGGAATCCCACTTTGTGGAAATTCGTTTTCTGGATGGTGAAATTATCGGAAAGGAGATTCTTCAAAAACAACATTTTGAGTGCAACTTATCCACTTTTAAAAATGATGCAGTGTACTTAGAAATAAGACCTTGGAAATGCAACTTACTTGAGAAAGCTTTATTAATAAACGTTAGGGGTAGAAAATATTCAATATATCAAAACCTTGCTGCTTGGAAGTTTTAAAACAAAAACATTCTTGCGGCAAAATGTCAAGTTTTCATCACTGTAGAAAAGTTTATTTAGTGGTTTGGCCATGAATTGTTTCCAAAAGTACAACAAAAACCAAATAAATATCAATCCAATCCATCCATAACTAACTCAAATATTGAATATAACAAACAGAACAAACATTTATTAATGATTGTTCTGCACGTAACAAAGCAAAATACGCCTTCACTCAAACGCACATGTAAGCAAATGTGTATGTGCTTAAGCGTTTGGTTGTTGCGTGTGCATTCTGTGGACAAATACACGCAATAAAGATGGTTCAAAATAAAACCACTTATTTTGTTAGGCGCAATCGATTACAGGCGATTTAATTTGAGGACAATATTGGATCATTTGGAACGATACCCTCCGAAATGATATAGTAACTTGCCAAAAATTCAAGCAGTCTGACGGTGAAATAAATACCTGCATACTGGACAGTGCAGGTGTAGTTTCCTAAATTCCCTTTGCTTTTTGTAAGAGGATCGGGTACACATTAATTATGGATATAACCAAAAAGGTAAACAATTCATGGCAAATGTATTCCCATTTTATTTGCATAAAGTGCAACCAACACTTGAGGTTGAATTAACTATGAATTCTATTATTTATTTCGCACCACCAGATTAGAATGAAATGTTATGTGAAGATAGATATTAAAGTGAATAACGTCTGCAAAGACGCTATTAAAGCTACAAGTTGGTGTTTGATGAACACGCTTGTCGTTGCAAGAAAAAACAGCACGCACGCCGGAACAATGGCTGCCAAAACTGATTCCTAAACGACACGCTGCCCCATTCCTGGTCTGGTCGACGTAGCGACTATCTTGTCCTGACGCTCCCATCCTGGAGTTTGAAAGGCGTCACGTTGGGCTTAATTTAGGATGTTGTCCGACCCTCAGTATAAATCCCATCGCACATTGAAGAGGAAGAAGTCCTGTAGCTAACAAGCATGTATCAGTGAAAATACACCCCATAGCCTACGAAAAATTGCATTTTTAAGGACGTCTGCACGGACTCTTCTACCAGAGCGCGCATGCTCAGCGTCACGTGACGTCACCCGTGCGCCCCAGAAAACAGACATGACTAATCGACTTATGACAAATCAAACGTTTATCATTAAAGTAGACCTAAACACATCCTTAAAAACCCGCAGTGCTAAAATCCAATTTTCAAACGATGGTAGGTCAATATATGTGGTCTGGAACACAGATGGATGTAGTTGGATCTTAGGAATATAAGTTGATGTAGTGAATGAAGACATGTTCGGAAATCAAATCATAGAAAAACTGAGCTTTTTCATCGCTGTGCAGAAATTCCACGTTCCCTTTTATTTTATAAACATTCATCGATGTAGGAAAATGACTTAGTCTATCAGTTTCCCCCTTCCCATATTAGATGTATTTGCGCTTGATAGACTTGTATTTACTTAGTGAGTTGAGCATTTGGATCTGTCCTGCTAAACTACCAATTGTTTGTGTTTTTTCCCCCCCTTAGGAGCGTGGCCAGTCCTCATAGACGACTTTGTGGAATTTGCTCGACCCATCGTAACGGGGACGAAACGTAAAACTCTCTAAGGAAACAGTGACTTGATAGTATTTTGGGGTTTGTTTTGAAGACTTGCAAGGGGGAAAATGGCAAAAAAAAACCAAACAAAAAAAACATTACTGGACACGATAAAGGACAACGGAAGCACTTGAAATTTTTTTTTACCTTCAATTGCCACATCGCCGGAATCTACTCTGGTTCCCCCTGCTGGATCCTCGCTATCCTGCACCCGCCCTCCGCTTCGGGACAGGCGCAGACTCTGCACCAGGGGCGGGGGGGGGGAGAAGATGGTCGCCGGCTGTTTGTACGAAAAAGAGGGGGAACGTTTTTTTGACGCGAGTGCTCGGAACACCAGCACACACCGAAACAGACTTTACCGTACATACTGTATCTACTGGGACAGTTTACAAAGAGCTATATGAAGAATAATATAAATATGTTGAGTTTATAAATGCTTTTATGTACAGTCATGGATTTTGATATATATATGCCGTATATATATCATGATTGTGTGCAACCATATGTAAGTGTTGAGCAAGTAAAGCCATGTTGTTCTCTTCTGTTGTACTTTTGTCTGTCAGTAAGGGATATCAGCCGATCGATTCGACTGAGCGCGCCACAACGTTGCAACCAGCAGTGGCGCCGGCGATGCCGTTTTTCCCAAGCTACCTTCTGACATGACTTGGAAACAGGAGTCCCGCACATTCGGAAAGATATGGTCGCTTTTGAACTGTTTGCTTGCTCGAAACGTTAGAAGTGAACGAGATGACAAACAAGCCTACAAAAACACTTCACTGGTTGGGTCTGTCCAATGTGGATGCAGCCATTTCTTGTTCATTCATGTAAGTACAGTGTTGTTTATATCAATAAAGCATGAGGGGTTTTTTTTATGTCACAAGGGGGGTTTTGTTAACCAAGGACTTGACTTTCACGGAGCGTGAAAGATTGGATTTAGTGTTTGTACTGAGATTCCGCCACGATTGAGCCGTCTGCCGGGTATATAATTCCACACACGGACGTTCCTTCTCACAACGGCAGCATTTCATTCACATGTCAATCTCAACGAGATTCTGCATTTAACAGTAAATTCCGTTTTTTATTGGCCTATTCAGCGATTCCACGGGGATCATAGGGCCCTACAGAAGGTATCAACCAGTGGTGGCTGCTGGTCATTCAAGGAGGGGAAAGCTCATTTTTTGTTTATATGTAAATTCCACCCTACGTTCCTAGTTTTTACCAGAGACACAAGTCGCTGGAGATCGGTAAAGTCTACGGATCACTCCAAAACAACAGAATGACAAACTGGAGTTTGATACTTCCAAGGTCGCTGATTCGCTCATTTCACTGTCAATCAAGGGATTATGCCTCAGACAGATCATTGATCAGGTGGCGGGCCAGCCCACCACCCCATAGACCCCCAGAGATGCAGAGTGTCCGATGGGCGGGACAAAACCCAGCATTTATCCAATGGGCGTCCAGTTTCGAACAACCCCCTCTACGCTTCCCCATCCGAGTCAGTAGACACTCAATGTCCAACTGCATATGAAAAACATGGCGGTCGGAAGTGGTGTCAGTGACCTATGGTAAGTAGCATTTCATATGAGTCAGGGGTTTGTACATTAAGTGCATGTTTCAGTTCAACTTGGCATATGGTTCTTGATTCACGGCTGTGTTTAGGCTAAATTGTGAGTGAGCCCCTACCCTTGGCTTACATCCTAATGGGCGCTAACGGCGGTCCGTTGAGGAAGGTGGCAGCTAAAAGTAATGCCCAGCTGTTTACATGCTACACTAATGGGGATGTCATACAACTTCATGTCAGAAAAAAATCCCTTCAGGCTAGAATGCTGTGCGATCCCAATACAGAATATGCATTTCAACATAAGATCATTTTTAAATTGTATTTTAGATAACGTCCGAACTTGAATATATATTGCACATAACCGGCAGTTTAGATTAAATGGGGAGCGGGAATATGAAACAAAAAAAATGGCGGACGGGAGACCCGCCTCTAACCACGTAGCCTTGAGCAGCTAGCATAGCAAGTTAGCGAAAGTGCTGCTTCGTTCAGTGCGCACACAATCACAAACCCTCCCTCCTTACTAAATATGAGAATATGGCGCATATTAAATAATATTCATAACGCCATCTACCCTCTTTTATTCCACACAAACACAAGGAATACGTACTAGCTGTCTCTTCCCGTCCTTACAAGTCGCGCGTGCGCCAAACAGGAAATGACGCGCCACAGGAACTTAGGCGACACAATTTTCAAAATAAGTGCCAGTCAATACAAAAATGAATAGAACAAAAGTCATCACTACCAAATTGTACCACCCTTTGGTTTTTATGGTAATGGATTAATTTGAACACATGACTTAATACTTCCACATGTCCAAAAGGAGTTGGAAGCAAACCTTATTTAATCCTATCCCATACCTTTCCATATTTATGATTTATGTTTATTTCAATACGCAATATTCTATATTAGAAGTAGAAAATACAATAGATCAGCATATTGACAAATAGTGTCCAAAAAAGGTAACTTCAAGTAAATGTACACTTTTAGCCCTTTTGTGCTTTCTGCAGATACTAGCTTTACTTTAGAAATGTCAATGTGTACATTCAACAGTTGTGGTTCCAGCATTGACCCCTGGGGTACACCAAATACCAGGTACAACTAAATTTTGGCCTTGCCACTGCCACATTTTTTGAGCAAATTACCTTATTAAAAGACTATTAGTGGACCTAATTAAGAGCTCTGTGGCACGCCCCAGTCCTACCATGCTGGGATTAGGAGGTTCTCAAGAAACTGGTAAAAGGCCAAAGCTCCAGCAGCGACCCCGCTCGTGGTCCAGTATTCAGGCATATGAAGTGTGGCGGCATCATGCTGGTTCTTCTGGTCTTTTGACGTTCTGCCCATTGACGGTAAGGACCACTGCGGGAGGTTTGTGTGCAGATATCCTAACCAATGACGAGACTGAGGGCAGCAACAAACAAGACTGCCCTACTAAAATGGTAGCGTTGCGTCTTACAAAAGGGAGACTGCCTGCAATAAAACAGCAACTTTCCAAAACACTTTTATTTTGAAAACCTCTTAAATCCAGTAAAAGCACACAGGAAAATAAAAGTGACCAAGATTTAGACATAAACAGTCAGCCCTCGAGGAGTACACAGCCCCCCCAAAAAGTACCACTTCCACACAGAATAGGAGAAAAATGTTTTCACTCTATCATGTCAGGCATACCATTGTTGACTACATGCAGGGCTTAGCATCAATGCAACATTACTGACACCTGTTGCCCAGAACACTACACATGACCTTTCAGTCAACAACCAAGGAGCCGTCATTACAACTGTGACAGAGGGAGCCATTTTGGAATCGCTAAGGGGCGAGTCTGTGGCATAACAATGTGTTTGATACACACGCTTCGGTACCAGAACATTGTTTGATACACAGGCTTCGGTACCAGCAGCAATGCCCGACACAAAGAACAAGTTCTATTATGGCACCAAGCGGGTACCTTTTTATTTATATTCTGTTTGTGTTGGTAGGAAAAGGCACTTATTAAAATAAAATAAATATGACCTTGGGCCCTTTGTTTTAGTTTGGATTACAAAATCAATGCAGATTTTCACTTGTGGCACTTATCAGAACCGGCGTAGAGAGTTCTGAAGGACATGGGATGTCGCAACCTTTATCAACTGACCCGAAATTGTCGAGTGAGGTGGGACCGGAGAGAAGCATTCTGGCGCCGTAACAGAACCAACGTATTAAGGTCGTGGCGCTTAATTGGGAGTCATAAAATGTGGCGGTTTTATCAGAATCGGCGTAGTCGAACTACCGATGTCGTGCCGCTTCATCAAAACCAGCGTAGTGAGCTGGTGCCGCTTTATCAGGACCAGTGTCGTGGATTCAGTGAGTTGGATCCGGTTCGTCAAAACCCGAGTAGTGAGCTGCTGCTGCTGCTGCTGCTTTATCGGGACCGGTGTGAGTTTAAGCGAGTCGGTTCCGGTTTGTCAAAACCCGAGTAGTGAGTTGGTGCAGCTTCATCAGAACCAGCCAAGTGAATTGGTGCCGCTTTGGCACCAGCAAAATGAGTTGGTCCCACTTAATCAGAACCTACAGAGTGAGAGTGAGTTGGTCCCGCTTCTTTAGAACGGGCATTGTGAGTGGGTGGCACTTCATCGGAACCAGCCAAGTGAGTTGGTGCCACTTTTGTCAGAACTTCAGTATCATCAGAACCTGAGTACTGAGTTGGTGTCACTTCATTAGAACGGGAAATGTGAGTGGGTGCCGCCAGATCAGAACCGCCGCGGTACGTTATCGGAACCGGTGTAGTGATTTGTTGCCGTCACGAAAACGGCAAAGTCGGACGCGGCATAATTTGTGGCGCTTAAGTTGTGGCCCATAAGTTGTGCCGCCTTATCCAATCGTTGGGGTGTTTTGTAGGATGGCTTTCCACGTTGGGCCACTATCAGCGCCGGCGTGCTGCCTATTACAGGAAGCCGGCATCTTTATTTGGGCGCTTTATCGGAACCCTTGTAGCGAATGCTGGCGGCAAAGGTAGGTAACGTATCAGCCTATAAATGCGATGCGCTCTTCCCGCGGCAATGAACACTTTTTCCCGTCCAAAACAATAAAAATCCCTGAAATCCCACAATTCCCTTTCCAGATCATAAATAGCAGAAAGACATTAAGGGTTCAAAAAACACTTCAATTCAACAACCTTTGTTTTTTTTCTACCCACCTCAGATCATTAAGGGTGGAAACGAGCGTTAAAGGCGCAGAGGGGGGTGGAGGGGTAAGGCTGGTATTAACGGTAAAAAAAAAGGGGGGGGGGAGCGCCGCATCAGATGGTCTGATAGCCGCTGTGGTTCTTCCTGCGTCCGATGAAGAAGGCCACCAGCATGATGAGCACCAGGCCGGCGAGGGCCGCTCCGACCACGATGGCGATCAACATGTCGTCTTTGTCCAGCTGGCATTCCTCGGCTGGGGAAGACAATCTCAGGAAAAACACCCAACCAAACCGGACCGCGTCAGGCCAAACCCATTCGAGATGCTTGCTTACCCGTGGAGAACTGGTTGCGGGTGACGTTGAAGGGCTGCACCTGCAGCTGGAAGGTGTTGACGGAGAACTCCGGGGCCACGTGGAGCGTCTGCTCCTCGCGGCACATGTAGGAGTAGCCCAGCGTGCCACCGAGGTAGTCCAGACTGGCATTACGGGCTGAGAAGGGTTCTGACACACAAGACGGAAAATAGTCTGTGTATCATTTTTAGCGGAACCAGGAAGACTTACAGCGGCACCCCTTTTTTCGTCATGTCGCTTTTTAGGCGGCCAATGAGCAAAAAGGACCCATATGATTCAGATTGATACAAGATCGCCGATTCGCTCTTTTCACTGTCAATCATAAAAGGGATTCCACCTCGAAAGATCACCCACTTATGCAGAAGCAGAGCGTCCAGGCCAGCCCACTGCCCCATAGACCCCCAGAGACGCTTAGCGCCAGATGGCCGGGACAAAACCCAACATTTGTCCAATGAGCGTCTAGTTTCGCGCAGTGAACCTAACTCTATGCGTCCCTGTCAAAGTCGGTAGCCGCTCGGCGTCCAAAAGGCGGTGCAGGGCTGTCTGTTACCGGTAGCTGATAGTAAACCAAAGATGAAAGTATTGTAGCGCATTTTAGTCAATGAAATGTTCACACAGCACTACATATTTTTATACTTTTTGGGACAATTCCTTGCTAAATAGCCAAGGTAGTGGGAAACAAGCATCGTTTCACTAACTACAGATTGGTCCCATTACCGCAATGTTCAAAAATACTGGGAACAACATACTTGTATGAATTTAGGTCTACTAGATCAACAAGTTGGGTGATTGCTCCTTATGTTTGGACACTGTGGTGTCCCCCAGGGGTCAGTAATGGGCCCCAAACGCTTTATTATGTACAAGGTCTCTAAGCAAATGCAGATTGTACTATCAATGTATGTACGTACGTGTTAGATGGAAGGTATTGTTTGGCGCCTGATTTAAAAATATTTGAAAAAAAAAATTCATCAACTGCTTGTTAAACCACAAGATTTACCTTTCATGTCCGGCCAGGCAGCAGAGAGGGAAATTTCACTCACGTGGTACGTATTGGACGTGGTGTTCTGGAGGCGGGAAGGTGGAGAGGTTTACTTTGCTGCCATCTAGCGGTCATTTCAAGAAGTACAAGGACCCATAAAATAAACTTACCAAGGTGAAGACAAAGGTCAGATTGGTTTTGTTGTCGTCCGCCGACAGCTGCAAGGTGGCGTTGTCCGCGCCGCACGACCCCGAACTGTTGGTGGCGTTGGGCTCGAGGTTGACGACATTCTGCAGCGTCTGCGCCGACAGATGCGTGGGTTTAGTGTTTGACACTTTCAGACAAACTAGTGCGTGTTTTTGATGGAGAACCTTGTTCAAGGTTGCGGAGCTGAAGCTGATGTTGAGCTGGAGGCCCATATTGGCCAGCAAGCACACCCCGCTCTTGGTGTCGTTGACCTGGTAGCGGCCCATCACGGGTTTACCGGGGCCCTTGAGGGGACAATTCCTGGTGGGAATGCCGACGGTAGCCAAGACTACATTCAAACGTATAAACAGGCCAGTGAAATGATTTAGAATGCGGCAAATCCATGTGTATTTATCATTTCCATACAGCGATGGTAATATGTATTTACATAGGTAACAATTAAAAAAACAAAAAAAAAATTTATTTTGGCTTGTGTCATTTACTTGTATGTTTCCTTGTTGTCCAGACCATGTCAATCTTTTAAATAAATGTTTTGTGATTGCATAAGCTCTATTCACTCATTCATTGGAATTTGTTGCTTACATTAAGCAGTTTTAAGCATAAAATGCCTACAATCCAAATACAAGGCATTTAGAAGTCCGATTCAAATTGGGAATGTAGTATTGCACATTGGTCACTAGGTGTCAGTAATGTTACTTTGATGCTCAGAGTGGGTAGGAATTCATGGGGTGTGTTAGGAGATATTACACACATTTGCTGATTTCCCGCAGGTGCAGTGTTGCCAACTAGATCTGGCGACATTCCAACCTCCCTTGACAACATTCTCCAAACCGACAAAATTGTGACAAATTTAGCTGCTTTTCGTGGCGTCGTTGAGGAGCTTTATTGTATAATCTGTATTGGAGTATTGCTACTCTATTTGCAAAATGAAGGCAAAAATAAAATAATTATGATGAAATTCCCCATTATAAATCACCAAACCACGTGTAGTTCTAAACGTAATTTCTTTAACTCGCGTTTTTATCTCTCCTACATCATACGCAAATAACAAGCAAATTAGACAGTGACGTCAGCTAGGGACTTCGAGGGCAGCCAATAGCTACTTTTCTTACTGGAAAGTTAGCGGTGAACGCGACACATAGAAGCTTCGGCTTTTATGACATTTTTTTCGTCATAATCCCATTAAAATTGTAAAGGCGGTCAGTTACTGTGTTTGCCAACCTTCCCCGGAGCTTTCTTTCATACCATATTCACCCCAATCCTTCAAAAGTAGACCGTAACACAAGTGTTTTGGTTGTAGCGCAGCTGTGCCACAGACTTTTGTCTCCCCGAGGAAACTCGGTTGCAGCGCACACGTTCCGTTTCATTGTCTGGATTGATATGAAAAGAGAATATTTACTTATCGTCTTGGATATTAAATGTTTCCACATAGCCCCGGGTGGGGGGAAAACTTACAATATGTCCAAGAGTTCTCATGTAATGTAAACACAAAGAGGAGTTTGGTTAACTTTTCGTACAGCGGAATAGGAACAAGTTGGCTTCAAGTAAAGCAACACCTACTGAATGTACACACGGCGTTGAAAATGCTAGTCAACTTATTAGACATAAATACATATAAATACAAATACATACCTAAAATAAGGTGCAGGGTGACTGTCAGGACACCGCCGATGCGAGCCATTGTGGACGAAATAACAAACGGCAGCCAGAAAAACCCCAAACAACCAACCGAGTAGGCTAGCTAGCTAGCTAGCTACAGGCTAACGTTCACCGGCAAAACAAGAGCGGACCGGAAGCGAT
>QODF01000052.1:1804813-1877461 GCA_024372805.1 Oostethus manadensis | reverse complement strand
GGGCATGCCCGAAACACCTCACCAGGGAGGCGCCCGGGAGGCATCCGGACTAGATGCCCGAGCCACCTCAACTGGCTCCTCTCGATGTGAAGGAGCAGCGGCTCTACTCTGAGCTCCTCCCGGATGGCCGAGCTCCTCACCCTATCTCTTAGGGTGAGTCCAGCCACCCTACGGAGGAAACTCATTTCCGCCGCTTGTATCCGCCATCTCGTTCTTTCGGTCATGACCCATAACTCATGACCATAGGTGAGGGTGGGAACGTAGATCCATCGGTAAACAGAGAGCTTTGCCTTCCGGCTCAGCTCTCTCTTCACCACGACGGTCCGGTACAGCGACCGCATTACTGATGACGCTGCACCGATCCGTCTGTCGACCTCATCTTTCTTGGCGGAGGCCAACGTTCACCGGAAACAAGTCCGACTACTGCTGGCAATGCCAACCAGGCTCCTGCGTCGATTGTACAAGGACCGAATGGCACGTAGTAGTGGACCACCAATCCTGTACTCCCGGAGCACCCCCCACAGGACACCACGAGGGACACGGTCGAATGGCTTTTCCAAACTCCCACATACCCTCCAGTACCCTTGCAAGGGTGTAGAGCTGGTCCAGTGTTCCGCTTCCGGGACAAAAAACACATTGCAACTCCTGTACCCGAGGTTTGACTAACGGTCGTACCCTTCTCCCCAGCACCCTGGAGTAGAATTCCCAGGGAGGCTGAGGAGTGTGAAACCCTTATAGTTATCCAGAAGCACACCCACCGGTCACCCTTTTTAAAAATGGGGACCACCACCCCCGGTCTGCCAGTCCATACTGTTCCCGACTTCCATACAATGTTGAAGTCCTCCAACATCCAGAGCTTTTAAAAATTCATGGCAAAACTTGTCCACCCCCGGAGCCTTGCCATTAGGGAGTGTCTTAACAACCCCAAATACCTCAGCCACGGTAATAGAACTGTCCACGTACGTATCCTCAGATTCTGCTTCCTCTACGGAAGGTATGTCAGTGGGATTGAGAAGGGCCTCGAAGTATTCCTTCTACCAACCAACTATATACTCAGTCGAGGTCAGCAAGCCCCCGTCCGCACTGTAAACAGTGCGAATTTAGGAACCGCTTCCCCTTTCTGAGGTGTTAGACGATTTGCCAGAACCTCTTTGAGGCCGACCGAAAGTTGTTCTTCACAGCCTCAACGAACTCCTCCCACACCTGGCTTTTTGCCTCGACCACCGCCAAAGCGGTATGCCGCTTGGCCTGCCGGTACCTGTCAGCTGCTTCGGGAGTCCAGCCCTAACTCCCGGTGTCCACCATTGGCTTTGGGTCTTGCTGCCACGACTGGCACTGACCACCTTGCAGCCGCAACTACACCTGGCTGCCTCAACGATGAAGGCACGGAATACGGCCCATTCGGACTCAATATCCCGGTCCTCCCTCGAGATGCCGGCGAAGCTCTGCCGGAAAAGTGAGTTGAAGACTCAACGAACAGGAGACTCTGCCAGACGTTCCTAGCACACCTTCACTACGCGTTTTGGTCTACCAGGTCTGTCCGACATCCTTCCCCGCCATCTAATCCAACTCATCACCAGGTGGTGATCAGTTGACAGCTCAGCCCCTCTCTTCACCCGCATGCTCAGAATATGCGGACGCTTGTCTGACGATACGACCACAAAGTCCTTGGCAGAGGTCAACGTTCACCGGAAACAAACTGTGGTTCGCACAGAAGTCCAGCAACAACACACCACATGGGTTCAGACCAGGGAGGTCGTTCCTCCCAACGTCGCCCCTCCAAGTCACACTGTCATTGCCCACATGGGCGTTGCACTCTCCCAGTAGAACTATNCTGGCAATGCAAAACAGGCTCCTGCTTCGATTGTACAAGGACCGAATGGCACGTAGTAGTGGACCACCAATCTTGTACTCCCGGAGCACCCTCCACAGGACACCACGAGGGAAACGGTCGAATGCCTTTTCCAAGTCTACAAAGCACATGTTGGGCAAACTCCCACATACCCTCCAGTACCCTTGCAAGGGTGTAGAGCTGGTCCAGTGTTCCGCTTCCATGACAAAAACCACATTGCAACTCCTGTACCCGAGGTTTGACTAACGGTCGTACCTTTCTCCCCAGCACCATGGAGTAGAATTCCCAGGGAGGCTGAGGAGTGTGATCCCTCTATAGTTGGAACACACCCACCGGTCACCCTTTTTAAAAATGGGCACCACCACCACCCCGGTCTGCCAGTCCATACTGTTCCCGACTTCCATACAATGTTGAAGAGGCGTGTCAACCAAGACAGTCCAACATCCAGAGCCTTTAAAAATTCATGGCAAAACTTGTCCACCCCCGGAGCCTTCCCATTAGGGAGTGTCTTAACAACCCCAAATACCTCAGCCACGGTAATAGAACTGTCCACGTACGTATCCTCAGATTCTGCTTCTTCTACGGAAGGCATGTCAGTGGGATTGAGAAGGGCCTCGAAGTATTCCTTCTACCAACCAACTATATCCTCAGTCGAGGTCAGCAAGCCCCTGTCCGCACTGTAAACAGTGCGAACTTAGGAACCGCTTCCCCTTTCTGAGGTGTTGGACGGTTTGCCAGAACCTCTTTGAGGCCGACCGAAAGTTGTTCTTCACAGCCTCACCGAACTCCTCCCACACCTGGCTTTTTGCCTCGACCACCGCCAAAGCGGTATGCCACTTGGCCTGCCGGTACCTGTGTTCACCATCGGCTTTGGGTCTTGCCGCCACGACTGGCACTGACCACCTTGCAGCCGCAACTACACCTGGCTGCCTCAACGATGAAGGCACGGAATACGGCCTGTTCAGACTCAATATCCCGGTCCTCCCTCGAGATGCAGGCGAAGCTCTGCCGGAAAAGTGAGTTGAAGACTCGACGAACAGGAGACTCTGCCAGACGTTCCTAGCACACCTTCACTACGCGTTTTAGTCTACCAGGTCTGTCCGACATCCTTCCCCGCCATCTAATCCAACTCATCACCAGGTGGTGGTCAGTTGACAGCTCAGCCCCTCTCTTCACCCGCATGCCCAGAATATGCGGACGCTTGTCTGACCATACGACCACAAAGTCCTTGGCAGAGGTCAACGTTCACCGGAAACAAACTGTGGTTCGCACAGAAGTCCAGCAACAACACACCACACGGGTTCAGACCAGGGAGGTCGTTCCTCCCAACGTCGCCCCTCCAAGTCACACTGTCATTGCCCACATGGGCGTTGCACTCTCCCAGTAGAACTATGGAGTCACCAGATGGGGTGCTTTCAGGCACCCGTCTGATAGACTCCAAGAAGGCTGGGTACTCTGAACTGGCGTAAGGCGCATACCCACAAACCACATTCAGGACCCTTTCCCCAGCCCTAAGGCGTAGTAGGGAACGAACCCTCTCGTTCAGAGGCACCAAGCCGGGGGGCCATTAATAAGCCCACTCCAGCTCGCTGCCTCCCCCTGCAGCAACTCCAGAGTAGAACAAGGTTCAGCCCCTCTCAAGGAACTTGGTTCCAGAGCCCAAAATGTGGGTTGAGGTGAGTTCGACTATGCCTAGTCGGAATGTCGCAGCTTCTTCCACAAGCTCGGACTCCTTCCGCACTAGAGAAGTGACATTCCATGTCCTAAGAATGAGATTTGGCCGCCGAAGACCAGCTCGCCCGGACACCCGCCCCTGACCACTGCCCAAATCGCATGGCACCGGACCCTTATGCTTGCATTTGCAGGTGGTGGGTCTGCGGGGGGGAGCTCCCTCGTTGCTTCTTCGGGCTGGGCCCGGCCAGGCCCCACGGGTGAAGGCCTGACCACCAGGCGCTCGCCTGCGAGCCCCTCCCCCAGGCCTGGCTCCAGGGTGAGGCCCCGGTTTCCCACGTCCGGGCGAGGTGCAGTCACTCTTGATTTTAATCGTAAGGTTCTTCTGAGTCACTTTTAGTCTGGCCCATCACCTAGAACCTGTTTGCCTCAGGAGTAAAGCCCCCGACAACAAAGCTTCTAGGATCACTCGGGCACTCAAACCCCTCCACAACGATAAGGTGGTGATTCCCGGAGTAGGGAAATCGTTTTTTTTTTGTTTTTTTTTAAGAGAATGAGTTTGTATTCTATAGAGAAAAATAGTTTATGAAAATAAAGTTATAATAATATCGTGTAAAAATAATCTCATTTTAGTGGCACTGCCTTTAAATTTCAAAGAGAATAATTTAGCAAAAAATGAGAAACAATAAAAAAATAAAGCTGCAATTTTTATTTATTAATTGAAATTCTTTAGGGGGAGTCATAACATTATGGGACTACATGAAATGGAAATTAATACGAGAATAAAATGTACTAGAATGAAGCTGAAATATTTGGAAAATATTTTTTCCAAATTTTAGTGACCAGCGGCCTCATGCTTTGGACTAATTAAAGGTCAGAGGTCGCCCACCATTTCAGTGTTGCCTGAAGGGGAAGTGGACCAGCAAGTCACACACTGGTGTGACTGGGTGGACACAATCGCCCATTACATGTACAAACACTTAACATGTAGGGCTTAATAATAGTGTGTGTCTGCTGATTGGCTGGGGAAAGTCACATGGTTCACTTTGGCAACATAATGAAGGGCTCAGCTGCTGGAACGTTCTTTGCTGATTCAGCTTCATTCATTCAGCACTGACTTAAAATTAGCATCACACCGTAATCTTAACCCCTTCCCCAGGCCACTCCTGTGTGTGAGTGACGGGTAGAAAAGCGGCGACGACTCGTTTGAGAAGCTGTTTTGGCGCCACGAGTTGGTCTGCATGTGTAATCTCTGCAGTCCCAATAAAAGCCAATGTTCTTTACTCTTTTCTAGGGGTGGGGGCTACTATGACGTGTCAGGACCGCATAAAAACAAATCTGAGATTTCAAGATTAAAAGTGGAAACTTTGAGGGAAAAAAGTTGTAATATGACCTTTGACCCAGGCCAAAGGTCACACAAGTCCCCTGTTGTTACAGCTGTCTCGGGCAACGCCTGTTACGCCGGCGTGTTGAAGTCATCGAGGATTAAGTCCTAAATTTACGACAATAATGTCGAACATTTACGAGAAAAATCTGGTAATGGTTGGTCGTTCCTACCGACCACAAAGCCGCTGTCCCCCGATCAGTTCGGAACAACGGAATGAAAAACTCGGATAAGGTTCGGGTGGAGGCTGATACTTCAAGATCACCGATTCGTTCATTTCACTGTCAATCAAAAACGGCATTCCGTCTCGGCCAGATCGCCCAATCGTCACGCAGAAGCCGAGCGTAGCTGATGCCAAGGTATTCCAGCGGGTATATAGTCGGGATGTTAGTGGAAAAAAACGATTTGACTAACGAATCAGACGAACCGCAGGAATCATTTCGTTTTAAGCTTGATATGGATGGATTTGACATCCAGCGGGTATCGCCAGACAAGCAATCGGTGTCTTATGGCCAACGTGGCAGACTGACCTGTCGGCGAAAGGATCGTCGGGCACGTTCCGTAGCTGTAGCCGAGTGAGTTAGCTGTTTGGCTAACTAACGCGTTTAGTTTGGAACGTGGTTGGATTAATTTCGGAAGGGTGCAAAAACTTGACCAACAGAGGCGAGTATGCAAACTTTTCTGCTGTGTAACTTAGTTTTGGCAATACATCCTTTTCCAACCGCATCGTGTGTCTGGCCTCCAATGGCTTTTTCTAAGGGATGTATTACTATTCCGTCCTTGGAATGTACTCAGCAGTACGCGTCTCACTTTTTTGGGACATTTTAAGGGAAGCGGCGCAAAGCAAAAAGGGGCGAGGGCGTGTGAAAACACTTGAAAATGGTTTAATGATGTTTACAACAAAAGAGAACTGTACATTTACAGTAAAAGATTATTTGTATACGTGTATAAAAACAAACAAAACCAAAAAATACAGCAGACAAATGCATCAAAATCTACTATCCTGATTCACATACTTAAAACTCCTACACAATCTTTCAGTTCAGTTGGGTTTTTTTTTTTGTTTGTTTTGTTTTTTTTCTTCTTCTTTTTTTTTTTTTCTTTCCTGTTTGTACTCGGAAGTCAGTGTTTGTCCAAGATGAAGGCTCTTTGCATCAAAGAGTTCCGTTAAGAAACGTGAAACTGCAGAGTAAGAGAGAAAAGGGGGAGGGGAGGGGGGCGAACATTCCTTTAGACGAGCCCAAGTGTCCCGCGTGAGGAGCTGTTGTGGTTTACACCGTGCCTTGTCAGGATACACAGACATAATATGTACATGTTCGGGTTTTTTTTCCTTTTTTGATAAATTGTTTGGTCACTTGGGCTGATATCTTGCGCACGCGCACACACACACCCCCCCAAAAAACATACAAAAATATCTTTTAACCTAGTAAGACAGTTCTGCAATTAGTTCCATGCGGCCACAGAGAGAGGAAACCAAATACGACAAACAGACTTATTATTATTAATATTGATATTCCACACATTTCTCTCAGAAATATACCAAAATATACATCTAAACTTTGGAATTACTGAGGCTTGGATTCAAAAAAGCCAGTGCTGGAGAGTTTGTCTCTTAACACACGTGCTGCTGCAGGGCGCAAGAGACAGACGGAGGGATATCTTTGGTATCTGCATTTTGCCCAAAAAACGAGAATTAAAAACAGAAAATATTTAAGAGAGTTTTGCTTTGGGATAGATAGCGCTTTGTGAGGAATCCCACGCGGGGGTAAAGCAAAGTGTCACCGAACGACCCCCGCCCCCCCCCACTCCCGGCAAGTTGTGGGGCGGGCGGGGGCGGGGCTGGGATGCATAGTGTCACAGTTGATCAGTCTGTAGTGAGTGAGGGAGGGTACAGCAGTGACAAATCTAGTGAGTATGGGGTGTGTGTCCTTCCTGGGGGCGGCAGGGGTGGGGGGGTGTTTTATGACTTCCGCGCGTATGCTAGCTACAAGCACTCGAACAGACAGACAAAACAAGATGTGGAGTCCTGAGCCGGTGTGCACAGGATCAACGCTCAGTGTGTACAAACAAACAAACACCCGGCGCCGCCCCCCCCACCCCACCGAGTCGCCCACTTTCCCCACCACCCGCAGGCACAGAAAACCACAGCCCCCAAACACTCGCATGCAGGCGAAAGCGACAAAACTGGGGAGCGTGACACCCCCAGAGGGGGTGGGGGCGCAGGGTGAGCGGCTCACGTACAATCAGTTACAAGTCTTTGGTTAATGTTGTTACCATGGAGGGGCTCCACCGTGCACAGGGGTGGGGTGGGTAGGGGGGGGATGCATTCACTAAAAAAATAAATAAGATTGTCAAACTTAAAAAGGAGAAATTAGGGCCTTTGTGTTTATTTAACGGCAGGGGTTCCCAAACTTAGGATGGGTGGCCCAAAATGGGGGCTAGTTTCGTTGTCCAATTACTTGACAAAAAAAAAAGGTTTGTTGTGTTTTTTATGGTTTAAATACATTCATTCAAAGTTTGGGAAACCCCGTAAGTAAGGAAAGCAAACATAGGCAAGTACCGGTGCTCACACGCCGCCCCGCCCCCAGCGGAGGGCGCTTCGCTCCGGGAACGAGCGAGCTCCTCCGACGGGCAACAATATTATGCAGGTTAGAGCAGTTTCACTCGGTTTCGAGGCAGAAATGAGGTATACCGGTGCGCCGCAGCGTCGCGTGATCAAACTGAAGCGGCCAAGCAAACTACTAGCTAGCGCCAGCCCGCAACCGCCAAGTACAAAACCTCCCATCGGACAATTTTAGAGACAAAAAAATCACGTATGTATGCTTAAAGACAAGGGTGGGATGCCTTTGACCAGTTTTTTTTTTTAATTGTTTTTGTTTTGAAAAAAATTCTCCCAATACCGAATTTTCCGAAAACAAGCCTTGGTTTTGTTGTTTTCAACAACATTTGGACTGTAATAAAATAATGTCTCTTTAATATTTCAACTCTATGATACTTTTCCCCACAACCCTTTGACACCAAAATGACGTCATTTTCGCCGAACGACTTTTTCCTCAGTAGATTGCAAGGTTTATGTTTTCATTTTAATCTTTTTAATCTGTTTTTGCTGTTGTTTGCGTGTTGAATAATGGTTTTTTTTAAGAAAATGACACTCTGGGTCACCAAACCACTTCTCCCTAAACAAGTCGTTGCTTTTCTACCTGTCGCTTACACAGTCCAGGGTTCTGCTGACTTGCTTTGGCCATCAAAGAAAGGACGGGTTATGCTGCTAATTTTTTTAAAATATTGCGATCCGGTCTTTAAAAGACCAGGATCACCTTCTATTTGGGCTAAATATTTGTGGAAGTTTTTGAATGGCAGGCGGCATCTGTTGCTCTTCCCACCCCTGCTTCAAGCGCCAGTAGCGGTTTGCTGTTCCTTAGCATGCTCACTCACACACACCTGCTGGAATTATTAGTAAAGCTTTTCTCGCAGGAATTGTGTGAGTCACATCCCTAAAAAAACGCAAAAAAAAAAAAAAAAGGTAGGTAGCAATGTAAGCGTCTCGCACTCGAAAAGTAATGCCCATAAGTACATTGTGTTGTTTTCAGTGACAATGCACCAGGCGACGCACAGCACGAGGTGAAGCTTGCCTCAGTTCCTCTCTCACTCACTCACACACACACACACACACACACACGCACGCACACGCGCGCTACAATGCAATCATGTCCTTGACGTAACAATAAGGCATAAATGATAAAGTTCTCGCCAAACTCCGAAAGCCAGTGATCTTGCCCTCTCATAGTGAAACAGTTAAAAGGCATAAAGAACCAAAGGATTCAAAAACAAATGATTGTTAAAGACAGCACAGCAAATCAAGTCCAAAATGACTCAACCCAAAATACTAATATATATATATATTAAAAAAAGCACACTATTACAAAATAAAGATACTTCAGAGTCTCCGCTCTGCACCAACCAGAGGACCTGTGCGTCAGGAGCGCCCCCTCCTGGTGGACAGACACATGTCGTCGTTGACTGGCGCGCGCGACGCCACAGTGTAGCGTTGCTTTTCCATTTTTGGTCTTGATAGTTTCAAAAATAAAAAAGGTTTTTTTTAACAATTTAAAAAAAAAAAGGGATTTTTTTGTCAAACACTACATTCAGTCTGGATAACATAGCGGTTCAAATATAAAATATGAATATCTTACACGTGTTTATATATATATATATTTATATGTGTAGAACTAAGAAACCAGCCTCTCTCTGATTCTTAGGTCTTTCCTCGAGATAAATATTTTAGTAACATCCTGTGGCGCCCCATCATCTGCGCAAACAAAACCCAGACCCGAGTTCCGCCGCTGCGCGGACCGTACGGCGGCCAGCGTTGCAAAGAGAAAAGGCTGTTACTTTGGCAAGAAGGATCTAAAAAAAGACAATAAAATAGCAATAACGACACCTCGGAAGTGAGAAATTAAATAGTAGTACTAGAAATAGCAGTAGTTGTCCTTTTCTGAAGGGTTCCTATGTAGCGCTAGGAAAGGTGGACCGGCGAGCCAGACGGGACGACTTATACATTCCACACTGTTCTGTACACACAAATGTCGTTTTTTTTTTTTTACCTTATGTTTTAAGTGCTGCTGAGGTATATTCAGTTCCAACGATCTCCGCCTGCCTCAGTGATTTCCTAACCCAAAAGGAGCGGCGGGTTTCGCTGTGCGGTACATAACAGTACTCAGTCCGGTGATTGACAGAAACCAGGCTGGACGGTCTTCAAGGGGAAATTTGGGCCGCGGGCGGGAGTCCGAACTGTAAGCGAGGTAATCCATTCACGCTGCAGCAACCACCAAATTGATGAGTGATCAACTCTTTTGGTATTTGGCGAGTTGATTACAAAATCCATTTCCTTAAAGGTAACAAGATACTCACATCAGCTTTCACTTTGGGGAAACATTTCTTGCCTCTTTTCGGATATGTTGCGTAACGGAACCAAACCGCTAACTGTTTGCGTCAAAGTGATTCCTGAACCGATGACCCGAGCCATCAAAACGGGCGAGCTTCCGATGAAATCAACCAAGAAAATCGTTGTTACTTTCACGGGATGGGAGAAACTCACCAATTGTTCGGAACTCCTGTTTCTATCCCAGACAGTCCGCGTGGATATACAGTCGTCCCTCGTTTATCGCGGTGAATCGGACCCAGACCCCGATCGTGAACCGTGAATTTCCGATAACCAATTCAGCATATTAAACAGAATATTTCCGTAGTTGTGGCACAGACAACCTGTTAGTGATCTTCTTAATACGGGCTTTAACGTTATTAGAGCCCTGTAGATATGACGTAACACCCCTATAGTCACCTCTGTACTTGTATTACCCGATATAGTCCTGTAATGACAGCTTTACACTCCTATTTCCCATTATAGTAGACATAAGAGTAATCCCTTATGCCACGAGGACTTGAAGTGCTGTCGGAGGTTCAGAGTCGAGTTTTAACTTGTCGTGGGTTTGGGTGCCCAACAGTAGGCCGTGTTATTATGATCTCATGTTGTCGTTATTGTGGCTCTTGGGAGATTGCTCTGGTAATCACGTCTGGTGCTCGTCTCACCCAACAATTAACAACTAGCTAGCGGCTAATGTAGAATACCACATTTACAATTGGAACGCTAGTTCCGCCTTGTGTTTGCATTTGTTTATTATTTACATCAATTTTATCCTTAAAGATGCCCAATTTAGACCAAAAATAAGTAAAATTTGTTTAAATATGCATGTTTTTCCCCCCAAAACCGCTATCATTTATGCATTCTTGAATTTTGCGCGATGTAGCGAGGGACGATTTTGTGAATAGACGGCTAAGTAGTTGAGACAGAATCGACGGCGCCTCTACTGGTTCATTTGAACACAATCAACCCCCAGACACGATTAATCAACTCCATAAAAACGGATGGAAAATCACTTAAATAGAGGAAAACCCAGACAGGACTACGTTGACCTGGAAATTCTCCACTAAAACGTCGCATGTATAGAAATATTTTGAAAGGCCGGGTTCTGTATAAAAAGGCGCCGCTTCACTCTAGTGTCCCGAGTGTCGACCGCCCATCCTTCCCAACTCCGACGTCTCTTCCTAGCCTAAAGGTTTAGGAAAACGCGTCAGGGGCCTCTGAACATCCATCCCCGCCTCCCGTCTCCAAGCAGGTACTGTCTGACGTTAGTGAGCAGCGTGGGGAGGTCAGGTGACCAGCAACGCAAGCGCTCGGACAGGCGCGGCCGCTACGGAGGAAAACCGCTTTGGTTCGAGCTGTTGTCATATGGCTGAGAGTACAAAACCCAAATAAAACGGGGGGTTCTTCCCGCTTGACCAAATGTCCCAAAGCTGCTACTTAAATGGTTCGACAAGAAGCCATCAAATGGCTCCAAATTTTTAGTAAAAGGATGTTTGTCACGCTCCCTATTTTTGGTCAATTGTGCTGCCAGTGAAATGAACCCATGAAAGAGTTTCCCAAAATAAGAAAACGGTCTTTGGAAATGGATCAAAATATTGCATGTCTGTCGTCCGCTGACGATGAAGCGAGAGACTGTTCATAAATAGAATCCACTAGACTACGTCACACCCACTACAATTATTTCAACAAATATTTTTGGTATGTCGTAAAGTACGCGGCCACTCAAACGGCCGCAGACAAAAAGGAAAAAAGGTCATCCCTCCCGCCACCGCTCATCGATCCAGTTTTTGGTACAGATACTGTGCACAAGTAGATACGACGGTACTACCCTTACAAAGAAAGAGAAGGAAAAACAAAAACAATAATTTAGCCAACATCGCCCAACGTTCAGTGTGGCGAACACACCCCCTGACAGGTGGTCTTAGCCCAGACCACCGAGCCTCGTGGATCATTTGGTTACTCAAGTCTCGGCGTCTCGCTGAGCTTTTACCATCCACAAAACAAACACTCCACTGCACTGCATGTTTTTAAAGCTCTTAAAGTTTTCAGTCATTTTCTATCAGCGTCTACAATCCACACCAGTTTTTTGTTTTTGTTTTTACACAAGCCCCAAGGAGCAGTGTAAAAGTCAGTGTTTCTAGAAAGAGAAACTTGTAGAGACCCGACAGGTCCCTTAAAGCAATGATAACCTTTATATCGGCCACTTATTACTTGTTGTTAAAGCCTTATAACCACTTTTTTTTAGTTTTTTTTAAAAAGGACAGTTAACTTACTGTAGTATGACTTAAAAAGTTCTGTAATTGTAAAAAAAAAAAAAAAAAAACTCTAAAATATAACTTTTGATACGATATACGTCAAGGCCTGCCCCAAAATAAAAACGGATAAGTGAAGGTGATCCCTGTTAGTGATAAAGTGTATCGTGAAGTTAGTCGTGAGTTTAGAGTAAAATCCTAAATTTTTGGTTAGAAAGGCTGAAATAGAAGACGTATATACAAAATGTATAAGGTGGACATTCTCTTCCCGCCTACTCTCCGAGCTTTGGGAAAAAATGTCCACGTACTCTAAAGAGAAAGACCCAAAACAATCAGCCCAACCTGGTGAGGTTGTTTTTTTGGTGAAAGCAAAGGGATTAAATAATAATAGATACAATGAAGTGGATGTGTGTTTGAGCCCAAATCAAACCACCTCCATATTTCTCGCGCGGCGTGAGGAGAACGGCGCCGCCGCCACTCAAGGAAACGGGGTGCTCGTTCCAGATTCAGTCAGGGACTCACTGCGCCTTGGAGGCAGTGGTAATGGTCGTGGTGGCTTGGTGGTGAGCGTCGGCGGTGACCTGCAGCCCGCCCGACACCAGGCTGACCGGGTTGCTGGTGAGCAGCGACAGGTTCTGGGGGTTGAGGAAGAGCGGCGTGGTCACCAAGTTGGGTGCGCCGCCGGCGGAGGTGTTGGCAAACAGCAGGTTGCTGCCGTCCAGTGACGTTATGGGGATGGTGCCGCTCGATGCCAGGGCTGCCGAGAGACGAGCGGTGCGTTTAGCGAGACAATAGACATCAAAATAAGAGCAGTGCAATGTGACTAACCAGATGAATCACTGTTATTAGTATATAAGATACCAGTAGGTGCAGTAGATTCTCAGAAAACAAACAAGATCCAGCATTCATGATATGCACGCTCTTAAGGTTGTGCAATTAGTTAAAAGGGGTGTGTTCCAAAAATAGCAGTGTCTGCCGTTGACTTTACAAACCCCAAACTATTTTTTGTTTCTCGGATTTGGCAATCCTGTGAAGGACTAAACTAATATTTAGTTTTTTATAAGTGCTTCACATCTGTGTGGCATGGACTCAACCAACTTGTGGCACCTTTCAGTTGTTATTCCCCTCCAACATTCTTTAACAACATTCCACAGTTCATCAAAATTTTTTGCTTTTGCTTCACAAACAGCATTTTTGATGTCCCCCACAAGTTCTCCTTTGGATTAAGGTCCGGGGATTGGGCTGGCCCCTCCATAACATGAGTTTGCTGGTTTTCTAGTGTGTTTGGGGTGATGGTCTTGTTGAAACAGCCATTTCAAGGGCATGTCCTCTTCAGCATAAGACAACATGACCTCTTCAAGTAGTCTGACTTATGCAAACTGATCTATGATCCCTGCTACGGGATAAATAGTAGGAGAAACATGCCCATATCATGATGCTTCACTGTGTACTGTGGCTTGAATTCAGAGTTTAGGGGTCTTCTCAAAAACTGTCTGTGGCCCTTGGACCCCAAAACAACAATTTTACTCTCATTAGTCCACAAATTCGGTGACAAAGGGCAGCCTTGGCAGAGTCCAACGTTCACCGGAAACAAGCTCAACTTACTGCTGGCAATGCGAACCAGGCCCTTTGTCACCGATTCTGTTCGGAATCTTCATGGACAGAATTTCTAGGCCCAGTCAAGACATTGAGGGAGTCCAGCTTGGTGACCTTAGGATCTCGTCTCTGCTATTTGCAGACGATGTGGTCCTTATGGCCTCATCAGGCTGTCACCTTCAGCGTTTACTGGAGCAGTTTGCAGAGTGTAAAGCTTCTGGGATGAGAATCGGCACCTCCAAATCCGAGGGCTTGGTTCTCAGTCGGAAACGGGTGGACTGTACCCTCTGGGTTGGGAGTCAGATCTTGCCTCAGGTGCAGGAGTTCAAGTATCTCGGGGTCTTGTTCACGAGTGAGGGACGGTTGGAGCGTGAGGTCGACAGACGGTCCGGTACAGCGTCCGCAGTAATGCGGTCGCTGTACCGGATCGTCGTGGTGAAGAGAGAGCTGAGCCGGAAGGCAAAGCTCTCTGTTTACCGATCGATCTACGTTCCCACCCTCACCTATGGTCATGAGTTATGGGTCATGACCGAAAGAACGAGATGGCGGATACAAGCGGCGGAAATGAGTCCACAAAATGTTCCTCCATTTCTCTTTAGGCCAGTTGAGTCTTTGGCAATTTTTTTGTTCTTGGGCAAATTATAACCTCTTTTTTTTTTTTTACAGAAGGACAGAGAAATTCTTGCTTCACACAGACGTCTACTGTCACAGTACTTACAGGTAACTCCAGGCTGTCTTTGATCCTGGAGCTGATCATTTGCCATTCTGATTATTCTTTGATCCATTTTGATATGTCTCTGGTTTTGCTTTCCATTTTGAGGTATTAAAGATAATTCAGCCAAAAATATTTTGCACCTCTTCATGGTTTTCCTCTCGTCAATCAACTTTTGAATAAAAGTACGCTGTTCTTCTGAACAATGTCTTGAACGACCCATTTTCCTCAGGCTGTCAAAGGCAAACGCATGTTCAACAAGTGCTGCTTTCATCCTTAAATAGGGGCCACCTGATTCACACCTGATTTTTTCACTAATCACTGATTGGATGCCCCACTGCTGTTGTTTTGAACACACCCCTTTCAACTAATTCCCCTATTGCACAGCCTTAAGAGCGTGTGATTACCTACTGGTAACTTGTTAGGTTTTATTAAATCAAGGGATTTCACAAGGGTCACACTGGAAATTGGAAGTGAACGCACGTATGAAGGAACATGATTTCTTGCGTTAGACAATTACATGGCTTTGATGAGAGCAATATTGGCAAACAAACATTCCCCTGAAGCTGGAGACAGCCTGTGCCCAGCAGCTGACCTTTTCTCCGGATTTGCATATTCACTGATTCTGTATTTTTAACGAGGCGGAAAGGTAGAGATGTCATCATTTTAATGAGGTGATTAAACTTAGAGTGGGGGGGTAACACCAGACACAAATTATAATTCCGAGCAGGGCTACTATGATTAGGTCTGTTTAAATTAGCTTCCATTTTCCAAGGGAATACATGCGTGCTGGGATGTCCTTTTCCTTTTTGTGACATTAATATTCATACGCAGCTCATTTGTTTACATTCTAATCAACGTGATCATTTAATTATTTATTTATTCAGTGATGAATCACTTCTGAGGGTAGAGGGACGTGAATACATTTAGATATTGTATGTTAACAGGTTTGTGTTTTGGGGGGTTTTAGGCTCGCCTTCCTCGCCATGTGTCATTCCAAAGACTGAAGCACCTGCTGCTTCATATGATGCGTTGGTGAAGCTGTGATGATACACACCTTGGATGGTGGCCAGGGTGCTGTTGCTCATGAGGGCCGGACTCAGGGCGCTTCCGAGGCCACCAGGAGCCAGACTCAGCAGGGCCCCCCTGGAAACAAACAACATTACCAATGTTATAAAGACTGGCAGGAAACCAGTGAGGTGATCATTAGCGGAGATCATTGATCGTGGCTTGTACTAACCCTGGAGTGAACTGGGAGGAGGCCATCAGCCCAGGGTTCAGCCCTGCCGCGGCTGCCATGGCGGCGAAACTCGCGCTGGTGGGCAACTGGGTGGCCCCCTGAAGCGCTGCCGACAGCCCCGGACCTGCCACCATCACCTGGCCCGCCCCGAGGGTGGCGGTGCCTACGGATGTCGGGGCCTGGGTGACGATTGTGTGCGCCTGAGTACCGACTTTATTCTCCACGGCGGCGGTGGTGGGTTGAACGCTTGTGGGGGACGGGCTTAGAGACGGAGAGCTGGCTATCGTGGTAATTACGGGTGTGGTGGAGATGACGGACGCCGTGTTCGTGGCTCCTACCGTTGTGCCTTTGAAGAAAGGCGGACCGTTAGGGTTTGGGGTTCCAAACCTGTCTTAATTTGACTTGATCGCATACCTGTGAAAGACAAGCTGGAGATGCTGGTGCTGGTGAGAGGCATCACTGGGTTGACAGTCAGCGTGGTGGGCGTGTTAATGGTCGGACTGCTCACCAGGCTCGCCGTGCTGGCCACCTTGAAAGAAGCAAAAGCAGATAGAAAGAACGACATGAGAAATTATTCACATGCAGATTGTACCACTTGTGGAGTGCGACCTCAGAGGTTCTGCCCTGTTGCCTCCACCGCTATCCTGTGAAGATTCTCATTCATTCACATTATGAATGAATAATGTGAATTATTAGATAGATACTCAGGTCATATCTATTAGCCGTGCATTTTCTGCACAAGAGTGGACCCTACGTAGCTGCTAGTTCCTTTTTTTATTTTTTTTCCAAACACTCAAGCCACACGCCCGCCACCTCCTGGTGTAAAGTAGTAACTGCATGAGGCGACATAGTTGCAGAAATGGCTGGTTAAATCCGGCATTAATTTGATTCGTCACCTAGTAAAGTAATTACTCAGCTATTTATCTTTCAAATGATGTCACATTTGTATTGATCACTGTATGTGTGTGTGTCCTCACCAAAGGACTACTGGGTGTAAAGATGGTTTTGATGGGGGTGCCAGCTCCGCCACTGCTGCCAGTGCTTGGCGGGTTGATCCTCTTCTCTTTCTGCCGGCGATTGCAGAACCAGACCCGAATGACCTCCTTCTCCATGTTGAGCTGGTCGGCGATCATGGTGATCTCTTCAGAGGTAGGTTTTTGGTTCTGCTTAAAGAGGGCAAAGACGCCAGTGTGTCCTTGTCAGCACAGGTCAGCAGTGACTCCCCACCCCACATCTACTTATTTCTGCATCTACTCCAACGGCGGGCCTGGTATGTTGCCAATACAACTGGTTTCTCACCTCCAGAAAGCTCTTTTCTAAGGCCACGCGAATGTTGGTCTCAATGCTGGTCCTCTTCTTCCGTCTGCGGTTGATCCCCTCAATGGTTATGCTCGAGGATCCGAGGGGGCTGGACAGCGCCTGGTCAGAAGTCAGGTTCTCTGCACAAACAGCACCGACGCAAAGGAAAGGAGTGGGAGGTAAAGACATCCAGTCTTGCAAAGCACGTTTCCCCATCAGACAGAAAGAGGAGGCTCAGAGACAAACCTGCATCATTGAGCCACTTCTCCAGCAATGGCTTAAGTTTGCACATGTTCTTAAAGCTCAGGTTCAAGGCCTCAAAGCGAGAGATAGTAGTTTGGCTGAAGTCATTTCCGTACAGCTTACCCATGGCCAGGCCAACATCTCCCTGGAACATAAGAAAGAAGGAGGTAAGGATCCCTCTCCTGGCTTTTACGTACCCCTTGGTTTGATCGGCTTGAGTTTGTGGATTGTTTGAAGAAAAAAATGGATAACCCCTGATTGACGTTCTTATTTCAAGTCATTCTGATGATTTACTTAATGTGTATAAACAATGATCTCATGAATTAAATGGCGCAGGTGTGCTGTGGATTAGACTTTTTGCATTTTGTGTCTAGTATTATCAGCATGGAGCGGTCGCATCACAGTCAAGTCTATGACCACGTGCATGTGCATGGAATCGTGCCAAGCCCTAAACTACCTCTTCCAATCGTGCCAAAAGAGAGGACGCATGGCGCACCTGGGTGCAATTCCAGGGCTTCCGTTACATGTAATTAATCGTGGCGGTGCACCACTCCAAAATAAACACCGCCATACCTTAAAGCTGAGTTGTTGTTTTTTTTAACACTAGAAATAATTTAAAGTAATATATTGTATCAATTCATATGTATGTTGCATAGATTCATATATGGCTTAGGATTTACACAAATATTGACCACAATTAGTTTGAAAACGATTTAAAAGATGGAAAATGTTTCACAGCGCTTTAATTCTGATGAGCACGCAACAGAAATCAATTGTCTGCCTAATGTGAGCAGATACGTCTATGTTTCGTATTAGAAGGAGAATAAACAATAGCCTGTAGAATGTGTAGTCAACTGATGCCATTTATGCCCATCTCTGTCAGCGTGTGTGAACGCAAACGATTCAATCTCGTTCCGCTTTCTGAAATTTTTGTCTACATGCCTGGCTGGCGGCTTCTAGCTAGCTCGTTTTTGTCCCCTCGGGCGAGCTACGATCCTCACCACAAGTTGTTTGTCACCTAATCTTACTCCGTTTGTTATCGTTATAATACTCATAGCTCGTCTTCAAAACACTAGTCGGGTGTCAATGTTTTGCAACAGAGACACGTCATGTGTGCCGCTTTAGACTGACGCTATCGCAGGGCTTCTTTTTTTTTTATAATAAACTTTTTGTTACAAACAAGAATTTGTGAAATTGTATATGGTTATTAAATAGCTCTTCAAAACATTAAAAATCAGTATTAATTAATAAGTATTGCTGAAATTATTATTTTTTTTTTATTACACAGCATGACCAACCCCCTGTGAGTCGGGTCCCTCAATCCAATAAAAGATAAAATTGCAAAAAATGGGCGTGCACAATACTGGAGCGGTGGGATCATTCTGTTGTTCCAGGCTGCTGTTTAGTGTGTGCACTATAGAGGGCAGTGGTGTTCAGCATGCTGGTTAGAGAAGCGTTTGGAATCGGGCGTAGAAAAAGAAAACTAGCAAGTGGAACTTTTTGTCAAAAAAGTGAGTGCTCTGTGTTGACATGCAAATAAATGCCTAACTGAATTACAGCCATCCTGACGTGGAGTTATTCAGCCGCCATTACAATACTTTTAGGGTAGGACTAATCCGCTGACAAGGTTATACATCCATTTAACAATTACAACCAGTGGTTAGAGCGGCACTTCCCATGCGAGCTCCCAGTACCATGACAGAGGAGTCCAAGCACAGCCAGGAAAGTTAACGGCTGTAAGCCGCGAGCCAAATATTCACCATCCAACTTGAAGTTAACCACGGTACCCCGCGGACATGTCTGTGTCATGGTGGTGGTGCCTTTTCTCCCTAATCCGGGTGGCAGAAGTCGAGTGGCAACCACATTGGAGGCAAATTTACCGCACCTGTCGTGTTGGAGTGTGGCCCAGAATCACGGCAACCGAATCGGGTCGATCTCGTGGCGGAAGCCGATCTTTTCCGATTTTCAAAATACAGCTGCCCGGCGGCCGATGCCGATCCTGAAGATCGGAAGTGGGAAGTCCCTATTTATTTGTTCTATTTCAGCATGACGTCTGTATTAAGTGGCAAATGAGCACACTTAGATTGGAGATGAGCTTTGTAAATAAAGTATAATTTAAATGTTGGCAGTGCTCTCAGCAACGTTGCAATGTTCTCGGTCTATGCTCTGCTACTTGCTGATTTTTTTTTTTTAATTGCCATGTCATTTAGAAAAAAACTGCAGATGGTGGCAGTCCTGGTGCGGTACCATTAGTTATCATATAACAGTAGAACCAACACGTGTAAATATCTGATCCAATGCTGAACGTTTACAAGCGACTGGACCTTTTTGTTCAGTCAGCCAGGTTCTCACCTGTGTAAAGCCCAGTTTAATCCGCCTCTGTTTGAAGGTCTTGGCAAACTGCTCCAGTTCCTCCAGGTCACTTGGCTCCTCCAGAGTGGGTGTGTCCAAGCGTTTGGGCGGCGTCTGACTGTGAGGCAGTGTCTGAAGGGGTGTGGCCGCTGTGGTGCGGGTTGGAGTCGCGGGCTGTGGGGTTAACAAACACCAGTTAGCCTTGACAGGTGTGCGAGGTGGAATTATTACTGATGCGAATGCACCAACCTGTGTTGCAAGGGATATGCTCGGCTGATTGGGCAGGGGGTTGGCTTGGCTTTGAGGTAGTTGAGTTAGAAGACTCTGGGCTTGCAGTATGCCTACACAGGGGACAGCTTTTGTTACAATCCCCCGGCGTATTGTCTAAACAGTGATGTTTAGCTTACTCTGCTGGGCATGCGGCGTCTGTGAGATGATGAACTGAGCGGGCTGCAGTGGCGTGGCGATCGGATGGCCGGGCTGCACCAGAACAAACTGGGGCAGACTTAAATTCTGCTGCTGCAGCTGCTACAAAATTGACAAATTTGATGAATGTATCTTACATCATTAACGACAGATAAACACGCTGCCGCCTCAAGGCGTAACCTGACACTTTGCGTCCCAATTATTCACCTTATATAAATTCATGCCACACCTCAAACAACTGGTACAACTAGATGTCCAATTAGCTTTACTAGGACTAGGTCTAATAATAACTTATAATAACTATGTGTCACAGTGGACATAGGGCATGACAGCTGTCATGCTAAAGTATAGCTTCAAATTTAGAGTTTTAAGAGAAATGCGCTGCCTTATAAAGCAACGAAAAGCTGCTGCACATTTTAACATTGCTGGAAAATGAATGAAGAATTGGGGGAAGAAAGTGTGCCGTGATGTGGCGTCTGTAAAGCTGAAGTTTAGAGTGGAATCTGCAAAAAAATGTTATAGTTTAATTATATATATAATAATAAAGAATGGGGGCGGGGACTCAGACGAAGCTAACGAGTGGAAACCGTGGAAACAAGAAGTTTAGGTAAAACAATAACCTATACTATATTATTGTATAGATGTGTGTTACCGCCTTATATGTGTATTGTAAAAAAATATACTACTCCCATTATCAAATCTGATCTCTAATCCAATGTTGCCTTTAGACAAACAAGATGAACGGTTAGCGAGCCTTACGGGAGAGATCTGGATGGGCTGCGACAGTGGTAGCTGGGTGATGGGCGTGGCTGCGGATGCTGAGATACTGGCCCCGGTGGTGCCGTTCTGCTGGCTGGCTGAATGCTGCACGGCTGCAGCCAGGAGCTGAGCCTGGGCCTGGTGGATCAACAGCTGCTGCTGTGCGGGTGTCAGAGTCAGCTGGGGAAGACAAACACGAGTGGTTACGCCGAGGGAGACACGAATGGTATACAATTCGCACTAATGGAGGTGTTAGTACTCCCACGCTTCACGCAACTTTGATATCTGTGCAAAGTTAAATATGAGTTCCGTGAGGGCACGACAGCGACAGAAAAAGGTATTTGTAAAATATTACAGATAACAGTCTGTTGTGTCTTTGCGAGGTAAAACATTATCTAGCGCAGTGCCGTGTTTGCTAAGAGCTGTAAAACGGTTGCTCCAGCTTCCTAAAAGCACGGCAGGGTACGCTCTCGCATCCAGGTGATATGGAAGTGGATGCACGGATACAGTGGTGTGAAAAACTATTTGCCCCCTTCCTGACTTTTTCTTTTGCATGTTGGTCACACAAAATGTTTCTAATCATCAAACACATTTTAATATTAGTCAAAGATAACACAAGTAAACACAAAATGCTGTTTTTAAATGAATGTTTTTATTATTTGGGGAGAAAACAAATCCAAACCCACATAACCCTGTGTGAAAAAGTAATTGTCCCTGCACCTAATAACTGCTTGCAATAACTGCAATCAAACGTTTGCCATAACTTGCAACAATTCTTTTACACGCTCTAGAGGAATTTTGGCCCACTCATCTTTGCAGAATTGTTGTCATTCAGCTTTATTTGAGGCTTTTCTAGCATGAAGCGCCTTCTTAAGGTCATGCCACAGCATCTCAAAGGGATTCAGGTCAGAACTTTGACTAGGCCACTACAAAGTCTTCATTTTGTTTTTCTTCAGGTGGATTTGCTGCTGTGTTTTGGGTCATTGTCCTGCTGCAGCACCCAAGATGGCTTTAGCTTGAGTTGACCAACAGATGGCCGGATATTCTCCTTCAGGATTTTTTGCTAGACAGTAGAATTCATGCTTCCATCTATCACAGCAAGCCTTCCAGGTCCTGAAGCAGCAAAACAAGCCCAGACCATCACACTACCACCACCATATTTGACTGTTGCTATGATGTTCTTTTTATGAAATGCTGTGTTACTTTGACGCCAGATGGAACGGGACACGCACCTTCCAAAAAGTTCAACTTTTGTCTCGTCGGTCCACAAGATATTTTCCCAAAAGTCTTGGCAGTCATCATTTTGTGTTCAATTATGTTATCTTTGACTAATAGTTAACTCTTTTTTATGAGCAGAAACATTTAAGTGACAAAAAGTCCGGAAGGGGGGGGGGCAAATAGTTTTTCACACCACTGTATAATGAATGAAAGCAGGAGGGCTGACTGTGTAATATATTATCATATGTAATTTCACACAGGTATCAATGCTAAACCATGAGTGCATGCTTGGCCAGTAAGGGAGAAGAGTCATGCAGGGAGCCTAAGCACGAGTGCAAAAAAATGATGTCACCTTCAAACGAGAAAATGTTTCGAATCTATAAACTAGGGATGTCCCGATCCGACCTTCAGGATCGGTATCGGCCGCTGATCAGCTGTGTTTTGACGACAGGAAAAGATCGGCTTCTGCCACGCGATCGGACCGATCCTGTTGCCGTAAGTCTGAGCCACACTCCAACATGGTCGGTGCCGTAACTGCGCCTCATGCTGGTTGCCACTAAACTCCCGCCACCCGGATGAAGGGGTGAACGCACTGCTACCTTGCAAACACGTCCGCGGGGTACCGTGGTTAGGCTAGACTCACGTTGCACGCTGGATATACGGCCAGTGAACATCCCTCCCTGTGCCCGGAGCTCGCAGGGGGAGCGCCGCTCAAACCGCTGGTGGTTCTAAATCCCACCACAAATGGACGTACAAGCAAGTCAAATGACCAGTCCTACCCTAAAAGTATTGTAATGGGGCTGAATAATTCCACGTCAGGATGGCTGTAATTCAGCTGGCCGTTTATTTGCACGTCAACACAGAGCACTCACTCCTTCGACAAGACGTTCCACTTGCCAGTTTTCTTATTCTACGCACAAGGGCTTGCTCTAAGCAGCATGTTAACACCATGCCCACTCACTAAACAGCGGCCTAGATCTGAACAATAATCCCACCGCTACAGTATTGCGCAAGACCATTTTCCCCCTAATTCCATCTTTTATTGGATGGACTTTTATTTTCATAAGGGACCTGACTTAGAGGTCTGCCAAACAATATTATGGGTCAGCTGTGTAATAAAAAAAAAGCAAATTCAGCAATGCTTTATTTTTTATGCTTTGAAGAGGTATTTAATAGCCATATTCGATTTCACTAATTCATTTTGTATTATTAAAAAAAAAAAAAAAAAAAGGATCGTATCGAATCAGTAAAAGATCGGTTTAAAAAAGTAAATTGACGCTAAAAAAATGTGGATCGGGACATCCTTGCTATAAAACAATCTGGTCTTCACAACAACAAAAATAAATGAAAAAAAAAAGCCAACATGTTGGAAATGAAGGCCAAACATTTTGAGGAGGCATTCAATGACAGTTGGACCACAAACGATGAAAGGCTACGAAATCAGGGCAGGGATTCACGTCCCCACTTTTGCCACACCGGAGGCAATGTGGGTGCAAGAGGCCACTTACTCCTGCAATCTGTCCCCCGGCCAACATTAGCTGGGTTTGAGGCAACACGCTCTGCTGGACGGAGGCGGGAAGGGCGCTCGAGTCTTCCGACTTTGACTATTGGAGTCGGAGAGGCACAAATGAGCACTGTTGACTTTTTGAGCTCCTGTACTGGAAATCCTAATATCTGGAGGTTTTGTGTCTGACTGCGATGTCAACAACAAATATTATGAGACAAAACCTGAGTGTCTTTGTGTCAAAAAGGAAGTACAAGCACATAAAAAAACAACAAAAAAAAAACTGCCGCAGCCTTCTGAGACAAGGCAAGGAAGAGGAAGGGAGGCACTGCCGCGATTGCTAATTAAAATAGCTGTTATGCAGTGCATGTAAAATCCTGCATAGATTTGCATATTCCCCGCCATCTGTTTCCGGGCAACGGCGGGTAGCAGCTAATTAGCATACAGGCTTGATTAATCTGCCTTGTTGCCAGGCGACACCAGAGGAGCCAAGGCTCATTTAAATGAACTCGGTGTCCATACGCAACTGCAGGCTAGCACCCCTCCTTAAAGTTCATCTCAAAATCCCCGCTTAAATCACTGTAGCTTCGAATTCCCAAAAGGTTAGCTCAGGTCAGCAGTGTGTGTGCGTGTTACCTGTTGGAGGAGGGCTTGTGCGTGTGCATTGGTGATTGCACTCGTAGTTGGCACGGTTGGCCTCTGAAAGTCCAACCCATTGGTTTGGATTCCTGTCGACACAAAAGCACATGTCTGGTGAGTTGGCTTGTTGTGGCAGCCACTTGGAAACACCGGAAATCATCGCACGGCTAAACGGAGACCGTCACGGCATCGTTTGATCACACAGCCATGGGGACTCTTTCGTGTTTGTTTGCAAAGCAGCAGCAAATTAGCAGAGAGGCCTTACATTCAGTAAAAACGCCAGTCAACTGACAATGTGACAATTCAAGACGCTCTGCCAAAGTGTCACAAAACACACGAAACTTGTTGAATAAGCACAGAACTTCAACCACGGGACAAAAGTGGACGGGAAAAAAAAAGAGAAATAACCGGAAGGCGCTCACCGGTGTTCCTGCCCCCACTTTCCATTGCACATCGAGTAGTTTCTGGCTCCACTTTTACATCTGCAAGACGCAAACAGGAGACGGCGTGAGAAATCCACCACCAGTTCATTCATCCTCTCTTAATGCTGCTCCATTAATGCATTCCATGCCTGCACGGGGATCGCAATGCAAAGCGAACCAACACACCGTAAGAGCTGCGCTACAGACTGAAGTATCAGGCGGGGCAACCTGAGCAAAAGTTCCCTGACACCTGAGACGCTACGAAAAACTCACCAGTTTTAGCTCCACCTGCGCTTTCAAGCATGGTCGCAAGGAGTAAAAAAAAAAAATAAAAAAAAAAAAACAGCCTCTCCCTGACTGCGCGTCTGGAACTCTGCTTCTGCTCCTCCCACTTCCCTCCTCCTCTCCAACGGGCGCCGAGCAGAGTTCAATACCAGCAGTGGTTCTGCTCGGCCGCACGGTTGACTGAACACCACCAGGATACGCGCAGGCAGAGCTAACGGGGTTTAGGCAAACAGTCGTCCTTCACGCGCACTTCTTTTCTTATAGCACTGCCTCTCTCTCTCTCCCCCCTCAAAGATTGTCAGTACTTCTAAAAAATAAAAAGTTAACCCTCCCTCTTGCTGCAACGAAACAAATGACAAGTGGAGTGGCGCTGCACCCCCCCCGGCCCCCCAACTCCATAATGAAGCATAATCAGTATTCAGCTGATTAAAGCCGTATGCAAATCTTCAGTCGCCTCGTTAGCAACGCCAGGCTTTGAAGTCCTCAGAGTGACGCATTTCACACTGGGATGAAATGAAAGCTTTCTGCATAATTTAAAGCCCCTATAAATATTTATCAGCTCATTAGCATATTAATTGGATGTCTTTTGGTTGAAGGAAAAAACGGGGATAAGGGAGATTCAGCAACGGCGGCACCTTGTACTGTTTGGAGGGGGGGGGCTACAAATTAATTAGCTAAGAGCAGGTAGACGGCTAGAAAAGCGCATCCCCTGCATTTGCAGCCCACCCCCCGGGGCTTAGACGTTAAAAAAGGTTGTTGTGAGGATTGGTGGTGGGGAAACGAGGGTACTCACCCAATCAGAAAGCAATAACTCCACATTAATACAACACAAGCCTGTCATTACTTGCAGGACCCCTGTGGCTCAAGCATTCCACAGCCGGTGGAACTGCAGCTAGTGGGGCGGTGGGTAGATTGCTGCCGATGTTTATGAAGTGATTTGGGGGGGGGGGGGGGGGGATTAGCATATTTAGATTAGCTCCACATTCCATTAGTGTTTCACTTTATGGAGCCACTTTAAATTCGCTTTTAGCCAGTGTTAATACAGTGGTGGTGGGGGCCGCACGTGTGCCCAGTGGACCCCAAGGACTGGGCTGGAATGTGCGGCTGTATGGCAGAGGTGGCGACGGGGGGTTGGCGACTAATTCCACAACACCTCTAATCAACTTACAGAACCTCCAGAAGAAAAAGCACACAATTTACTCTTCAGTGAGTGACAGAGGCCATTAGACAATTTTGAAAAGTCCAGGGACAAAACTCAAAAGGCAAACACGCCCAGGATGCGGTTTAGAGTATAAGTGTCTTAAAATAGTCGACTGATCGATTCAGAGGGGTCTTATTCGACTACCAACCTGTTGTTAACAATACACCGATGCGACCGGACCTCCCGCTTGACAAAGGAACACGTCAGTGGAAGCCTCCAGTATCGATGTAAGAATCCGCCATACATTTTTAGATCAGTGGTCTTCAATTACTTTTTGTCATTGAGCCCCCTAAAAGAGTTTGAACCCCCCACTGTTGAAATACTACAGAGAAACAGATATATATGTATTTGTAGTGTACAGAATTGAAAGTACTCCAAGCCTCTTTGAGAAGCATTGCAGATTAACAGATGGAGACATGCACCGGGCATCGCAAGAGAAGCAACTGGTTGACAGTGGGGCTGCACGAATGCTGCCAGCACTGGGGAACTCCGGTTAATTGAGTTCCAACATGTACTGGGACATCGTGAAGCAGAGCATGAAGCCCTCCCTGGGAAACAGGCCCACATGGAAGTTTTCCAACATTATAAGGAGTCCAAAGCCACCGGCAAGATGACGATTGTCTTGCTGAGGAAGTATGTCCAAGATGTAATAAAAATGTTTGCTGAAAGGCGAGCGGTGTACTCACTTTTGCAAAATAATGCGTCATTTTAATTTGTATTTCTCTTTGTAGAAAAACTCCATTCATTCATTTCATACACCGCGTGTCCTCATTGGGGCCACGGGTGAGCTGGAGCTTATTCTAGCTGAATTTGGGCCGCGCACTTCTAGACAAACGACCGTTGTGTTGTTTTCTATGGCTATACAGTAAGGGGAAAAAAGTATTTGAACCCCAGCTGATTTAGTAAGTTTGCCCACTAACAAAAAAATGATCAGTCTATAATTTCAATGGTAGCTTTATTTGAACACAGAGACAACAATGACAAAAAAAAAACAGAAAAATGCATTTCAAAAAGAGTTATAAATTATTAGCATTTTCATGAAGGAAATAAGTATTTGATCCTCTATCCGTCAGCAAGACCTCTAGCTCCCAGGTGGATCTTATACAGGTAACGAGCTGACATTGGCAGCCCTCTCAGCTCGTTACCTGTATAAAAGAGACCGGTCCACAGAAGCAATCAATCAATCCAGATGGCAAACTCTGCACCATGGCCAAGACCAAAGAGCTTTCCAAGGATGTCAGGGATAAGATTGTGGACCTACACAAGGCTGGAATGGGCTACAAGACCATCCCCCATTTGGTGACAACAGTTGGTGCAATTATTCTCAAATGGAAGAAACATAAATTAACTGCCAATCTCCCTCGGTCTGGAACTCCATGCAAGATCTCACCTCGTGGAGTTTCAATGATAATGAGAACGGTGAGGAATCAGCCCCAGCCCAGAACCACTTGGGAGGAACTTGTCAATGATCTCAAGGCAGCTGGGACCATAGTCACCACCAAAACAGTTGGTAACACACTACGCCGTGAAGGACTGAAATCCTGCTGTGCCCGCAAGGTCCCCCTGCTCAAGAAAGTCCATCTACAGGCCCGTTTGAAGCTTGCCACTAAACATCTGACTGATTCAGAGGAAGACTGGGTGAAAGTGTTGTGGTCAGATGAGACCAAAATTGAGCTCTTTGGGGAAGAATGCTGCCTACGAGTCCAAAAACACCGTCAAACATGGAGGTGGAAACATTATGCTCTGGGGGTGTTTTTCTGCCAAGGGGACAGGACAATTGCACCGCATCAAAGGGAGGATGGATGGGGCCACAATATATATAATATAATATAATATATAAATATATACACACAAAACACACTGCTACAAAATCTTCCATGCTTGTGATTATGGAAGATGTAGTGAAAGATATTTTTAATGACACGCTTGTTTTGTTTACAGTTAGACATAGGTCAAAAGGCACTCTTACTTTGAAGGTTTGCAAGATGTTCTGTGTGTGAGAAAGGCTTTTTACAGCTAACGAGCTAGCTGCAGAAGCGGTGAAACTATACTCATCCAGCCAACTTTCGCCTGTGTTTAGCGTCATTTCAACATTGGAGAGGGCGGTTCAGTGTTTGTTATAAGATTCCGCCACGAATGAGCCGTCCGCCGGGTAGTTTGGTCCACACACGAGCATTACTTCTCCTCACGATGACAGCATTTCATTCACATGATGCCAATTTCCGCAAGGTCCTGCATTTAACAGTAAATTCTGTTTTTATTGCCCAATTCCTTGATTTTAACGGAATCTCGGTCTACTGGAATGAGACGAGGCATGGTTTTGATATAACTTTTAAGAGAAGTACAATGTAAAAAATATATCACCATCTACTAATAGCTATTGCGGTACACTTTTCTGCACTGTGTGTGTATGCTACAGGCCCAGCCCCCCCCCCACTGAGACAAAGAGACGTTATCAACAAAAAATGACAAACGGGCTCATGCCGTTGTTCCAAGGAACAAACAGGCCAAGATGCTGAAGCCAATGCACAGAGTGAAACCTCGAGGAAGCCAGACAAGCATGCACACGGCAATATAAAGCGCAGCACGGAGATTACATTTTTGGCAGCATTTATCTGTTTTGTTCAAAATAAATTAAAAACTTCCCAATGGATTTGAATGAAATTTTCAGGAATTGTCAGAAATGGGATATGGAAAACAGAATTATTTTGGTGTGAATCACAATATGGGGGAACAATGGATTAGTTAAGTATTAATTAATTGATTGTTAATTTATTACGGTTTTCATGACGAAGTGGAATTACTTCTACGAGTCATTTTGGAGAAAAGGACAACAAAATATCAGGAGAATGTCGACTGGGGGGAGTCGTGTAAGTCGAAATATCCAGATATTATCGTGACTCATGTGACGGCGACAGGTCCACGATGTCATCATTTCAGGAAAAACAGGGGTTTGGCTGTCTACGCAAAAATGACAAGCCGGTGTTTTCAGATTTTCCCACCCCGGAAGCCGTCGTTTTCAAAAAACACCCAAAACAAAACACTGACAATGTGTCTGTGGGGCTAGCCCCCACAGACACAAACAACATTCCAGCACCTGCCTTTAAGCGCGGTTATTAACTCCCGATCATCACTAAGGAACAGAACTTTTCAGCGTATTATCTATACTAACTAAGGGGCTGTGCAAGTTTCTTTATTCAACTTAACAAAAGGTTTTATTTGCTTTGTGGGGGGGGGGCAAAAAACCCTGATTCCCTTCCACAGATGCTCGTCTGACTGGATCCTTTTCCGGTGCAATGGGATGGCATGTTCTGAATGTATTACCGCCGCTGATGCATTATTCATAACTGGTGTGTTTACATCAATGAATATTCATGATGGAACTACAAGGCTGAAATCAGGTTGAACTGTATAACTGATTAAAAGGAGGTGGAAGAAAAAAGAAGTGTGAGGATGCAAATGCATTATCGGTTTCTAAATATTCAAGAGTTTCCCAAGTTGAGTGTGTTGAAATAGAAAACATCTAGAAATAGAAGTAGTGAATATGCGGCATCATTGAAAACAATGCAAAGTGTCTTACGTGCGGGCATATCACACCAATGCTGTGGCGGCATTCTGCATAAAGCTGCATTTAATTAACAAAATCAACCAGGAGGAGACACACACCAGCGCCTTTCAATACCCTGCTTTGACTTGCAAAGACACGGCGCGCACGTTTCCCCTCTTTCAACCCTCCCGAAATGCAGCACGGCTCGATCTGTCACTAAAGACGCCATTCTGTTCTTCAACCTTTCTAGTTACGGGGGGAAACTTGATACCCCGACAGCATGTTGCCTTCCAGCATTAAATAAGCACGTTTCCGCTTTCAGCAAACTAGCACAGGAGTGCGCGACAACGCGATTCCATCAAGCTGTGTCTTGCCCGGTCAGGAAAGCCACAAAAAGTTAATAGCGACGTGTCGGTTTCGAACGACATGGCTCTAATAAATGACTCATTGAAGTGAACAAAATGGGCCGGTTTGTTTTTGTTTGCATTCATTTTTTTGTTCTGTTCAAGCCACCTGTGATCAGTACTGAGGAAAGAGCCAAGCTTAAAAAAAAAAGTGAGGACGTGAGTGACATTTGGACAATTAACAGGAGCAATTTGCTGTTTAAGGCCCTACAGCAAAAATGCCATATATCATTTTTAAGGTTCTACTGCAAAAACACAAGGTCAAAGAGGCTCTAAACCACGGGTGTCCAAAGCGTGGCCTGGGGCCTGCTGGGTTTGTTTGTTTTTTTAATTGGCCTGCAGCACATTCTAAAAAATTCATTTCACAAGCAACCTAAAAAGAACTGCAAAAATCAGCAGTAACCTTACCAGAAGTAAGTGAAAATTACACGACAAAGTTGTAATTTTTACAAGAATAACAGGAATATTATGAGGAAAAGTAACAAAGTAAAATAACAAAATAGCAAAGTTGAAATATTAAAGAAATACTTTTTTGGAAAACAAAAACACAACTAAATTTGTAATTTTCAGGAAATTAGGTTTCGGAAATAGTTCAAACGTTGTAATTAATAAAGTCATAATATAATGGCAATAATATAATTACGAAAAAAACATTTACAAGAAGGAAGTTGAAACAGTTGAATAAATAAAAAAAATACTGTAATTTACAAGAATAAAGTCAAAATGTTAAGAAAAAAAAGTAATTCTAGTGAAAAATGTCTTTCAATGTGGCCCTTTGTGGAAAAGATTTGCGCTAAACTTCAGGAGTAGGAAGCTGCTGCACAAAACACCCCCCAAGATTTCTAATGTCTAATTTCTGATCTCACGTCAATAATGGCTGCAATTAAAAAATGTTTCCTTCCTATTTTAATTGTTAGAATTCATTTTTTCTTACCTTTTATACTTATTTTACCAGTATAGAGTGTGTACTTGTATGCCAGTAAACCAAATGTCTATTACATGCACAAATCTTTACATTTATGGGTGCCAATGTTTTCTGAATTGGAAATTTATCCCACCCTTACTTTGTTTACACAAAATAACACTCTTATTTTGAAGGCCAGAAGTGTGTTGTGACTGTCCAATGATGTCCAGTAATAAACATGCCTCTTGTCTTTATTTCACTCACAACATGCACGACGTCAACCGGCATCGTAAAATCCTCGGTTACATTAACAAGTGCTAAGACACTACACGGTGTAAACACACTCATACAGCGAGAGCCACACGCACGCACACACATATGCGTTAGCATGCTCCGCTAAACTTAACTAACCCAGCTGACTTATGAGTTTCTTTTGCCCAATTTCGCCGGTGTCTCAGATCGCCGTATCAACATCTTCAGTTCAGATCAAGCGGGTTACTGTATGTGATGACATTCCGCCATGATTGAGCGGTCTGCCGAGGAAATGCTTCCCCGCACAAGCGTTCCTTCTCCTCACCACGACATAATTTCATTCACAATTTGTCAATTTCTGCGAGTTTAACAGTAGATTCTGCCCTTGGAGGTGTGCCTTTTGTAATACACAGTTTTTTTTCCCAGTGACCCCTTCCCGTCTGGGTGCAACTATTTAGTAATCCAGCACAGTGTGGACGCTGAGTTTTTTCCCAACCTGCCAAGAAAAACAAAATCCCAGGAATTTATGTGAACATGGCCTTAGTTTCTACACTGAAGTAAACAACATAAACAGTCTGGTGGTGAGCAGAAAACTACAAAAACTATTGGTGCTCTAGACTATCCAGTTTTGGGGACCAGAAAAATCCCAGACTGTAACATATTCTTTGAGGGGAGGCTTATTGTTCTGCACTTGAAAAACCCATGAACTTAGCACTGTGTGAGCAAATGGGCAATATTTTTTTTTTTACTTGATGGATTATTTTCTGTCTTTCTATTAAAACCCATCCAGCCTCAACAGTTGACTGCGCCCGCGCCACTATTTGAGGAGCACTGCCCTAAAGCAAAACAAGACGGTAATGATGATAGTAATGACAAAAACAAGTGTGTCTTACTTAAAACAGAAAGCACACGACAATTTCAAGCAAGAAAATTGCAAATCACATTTTTGCCAAATTTGTCAGCTCTACATTGAACGTAATCATAGAATTAATATGAGGATCCGGTCTTATTTTTTTTTTTTTTTTTTTTTTAAGTAAGTGGAGCCACCAGAAGCGGCTCAATTCCATCACTAAAAGTTAAAGGGGACCTATTATGCTTTTCCTCTTTTCCAAACTACAAAAATTGTTACAATCCTGTATTCTCCTGTTTTAAACGATGCCGACATGTCAAGATAATGAGGTCTGCGCATTTGGAAGTGAGCCCACAGTTCGGGATGGCTCTGCACACTGTTTTTTCACAACTCAGACTTCCTTATATGGGCAATGTTGAGCAACGGTTCCCAGTAGGGCTGCAACTAACGATTATTTTCATAATCGATGAATCTGTCCATTATTTTTTTGATTAATCGGATTTTTAAAGAGACACTTAACTTTCCCTTCTTTGCAGTAATCCCTTTAAGAATGCATGAATAGACATTTTCCCTCCAAAAATCATAGCAAAAAGGAAGATCTCGGTCACTGAAATTGAAGTAGCAAAGTATAAACCATCAGTTGACAAACGTCACAAACACTCCACTGCTGTTTCCCTGTTCCACCAGTAGGTTTTGTGTGTATGCATGGTAAGAGATAATGGAGAGGGGAGACATGTAGAGGTTTTCCTAGAGCACAAGTTCGGCATTTACTTTGCGTGGGAATGCTTTTACACACGCTCTATGCACACATCTCTGCAGTGGTTTGCTTTGCAAGATATCAAAAAGGCAAAAATGTTGATAGCTCTTTTCCAAAGTCAAAGGTGATGTGTCTGAAGTATCTTGTTTAGCCTCAAATACAAAAAATATGTCTGCTTTCATGGATCACTGAGGAAATTAATAGTTACATTAGAGTGGCTAAAGTCGGGATATTTCTGCGTTAATCAATTACCAAAATAGTTGTCGATTATTTGGATAATCGGTTAATAATCGACTCATCGTTGCAGATTTAGTTCCCAGGAAATGTTTGTTGCGGTGTGAGGGAAAGCTGATTTTGTTTAGCAATACAAAGTTGGACTATCCTACCAAACTGTTTCTGGGGTCTGACGCCCTCCCAGCGTTACTTAGTCATGTTGAGGAGTCAGAAGAACAAGCTGTAAGTAAGAATTTATCACTGTCCTAAATTTATTTAGTGTATGTAATGGGACAAAGGCATTTATAGAGTGTGCATACAGGGAGTGTTATCTGCATGCATGCAAATTGCAAGCTCACCCATGTCTGGAGCTGCTAATAGCTGTTAAAAGCCGACATCTTAAAAATATAATTTGCCCTTTACTCTCAAACCCTGTACAGGCAAAATTAGGAAGTGAGTTTTGGCAGCTCTACGGATTCATGGCTCTTTGAGGAGACCAGGATCTTGGTGAGCCGTTTAAAAACTGGGTAATTTGGCTCATATTTGTATTAGGGTATTAATAAGCCAGCCTGGCCCTAACTTGTTTTATCACTGGGAGGTCAAGAATTAAGATATTCTACCAACACGAGTTTGAATTATTGTGACATATTGATTATAATCTTATTTGACATGTGTAGTTTCAATTTTAAAGTCTGATCTAGAATCATAGTAAATATTCCATAGGGTGGCGCCATGTCACTCCGTTTCGACAGTGAGAGTGATTATTTTGAATTACCCTTTGTACAAATTCTTTATAGGTGTGTAAACTATGACTTCAACACGTGTAAACATTAAAAACAAAGCAAGCTACAATGATTTTCCGTGCAAAACAGTTTTTAGTGCAAAGATTTCCCACACAGGAAAATTGTAAATAATACAGAAAACCAAAACAAAGTGAAACCCTAAGGATGAGTCCTGAACTGTCTTTGGGTAAATTCAGGGGTGGGTAAACTTTTTGACTTGCGAGTCGCATTGACTTCTCAAAATTGGCCATAGAGCCAGACTATATATTTGTCACATGCACACAATTGTGTAATTCTAACAGTCCACCGGGAATTATTTGTTTTATTTTATTCATACATGTGTCCTAAGATTTTTACTGCTTTTTTAACTGAATAAGACACCCGGAATGAACGTGAATAAAGGGTGTGGGATACACAATATGAACGATAAAACATTGACTATTTAGGAGTATGTCGACGTCCGTCCTTTTCTACTTCCCAGAGAGTGCATCGGTAGGTGTGTCGCATATGGGTTGACTTGTGTTTTTTTTTGGGGGGGGGCACCGTGGGTAGAGTTAGTTGTCTGGATCGCTGTGTGTAAAAAGCAACCTAAACCATCAAATGGTTGACTCAGATTGACTCTTGACGACTTGCAAGTCACGTTGCTAGCTTGTGCCTTAACCGTTTATATAACTTTGACAGAATCTGACGGGCCGGATGTGGCCCCTGGGCCGTAGTTTGCCCACCCCTGGGTTAATTGCATATCTAATAAGCACAGGGCCGTGTAACCGAGGGGAAAAATATAACGGTTCCCAGCTGTGACTCGGTTCCCGTTTGTCGTGTTAACGAGCCGTTCGAAAGAACCGGTTCGTTCACAAAGGCCTGAAAACGAGTATAATAGGTCGCCTTTAAGCATGCCCTGACTGCCTGTTGTTGTTGTGGCTTTCCGGAAGTGGGCCTCACCGCCCCTCCTAGCGCCTCAGGGTGGGGAAAGAGCGTGGAGGGGAGGGGAGGGGGTTACAGGTACTATCTTTGTACCTTTGTATGTGCAGCCGAAAGACTTGTGGTTTGGGGGCCAAACTGGGAAAAAACCAGTGCGGAAAAATTGCAAGAACTAAAAAAAATAATAATAAAAAAAAAGGAACACCAAAACAACTTCGCCCAAGAGCGTTCATTCTCAGCGGGAGCGGATAGAGAGAAAGGAGACGTGTCGAAAGTGCCCCAACGAGCGCCACTTCGGCTTCTGCTCGAGCTCCGCCAGGAAGTAACGCCGAACGCCGGCCGGGCCCGCACGAATAACACGACAGGCGGCGCCGAGCACAAAAGGCTGGCGGAGAGGGTGGGAAGAAACGGCAGCCCGGGCTTGTCCGCCGCACGCCCGAAGCGGGCAGGTACTCCACGCGAAACACCTCCGCGTCCCGACGCCGTTCGGGCGGATAAGAAGGAGAAGGCGACGAGAGCAGGCGCTCGCGCGTGTGCGCGCGCGGGGCGGCCGAGAAAGATGAATATGCAAAAGCTCGTAGAAAAAAAAAAAAAAAAAAAAAAAGCACATCAACACAAAGCCCGGCGCTAGCATCCGTGCTAGCTGACGCTAGCTCGCTAGCATCGTCGGGCCCCCCCTCCCCCCGGCGAAACATGCTAATGTGTCACAGAAGAAGCCGTTGATTAATCAAATACGGTAAGCCCTGTTTGTCCGCGGAGGTATGAATATGTAGCGGCCGTCTAACCACAACAAAAGCGGGGGGAGGGAGGCACGTTTCCAAGCCGTTTCTCGCCGTCCGGCCATCAGCTCCTTTGCTGCTATGTCTAACTACTCGGGCGAGCGCCGGGAAGAATAAACGAGGGCTTTTTTTTACCGTCCGGTTCCGTTTGCTCCACCCGTGGAAGCGATTTCCGACAAATGGTGGCACGGTTTGAATATGAGTATGAATATGTAAAATGCCGTAATCATTACCTGCTCCCGAACTCTCATCTTGACTCGCTGCTCCTCCGTCCGCCATTTTGAATATTTAACCCCACAATCCCAGCCCGGCCCGCCCGCGGCCGCGCGCGCGCACGCACGCACGCATGCCCACGGGGACGCGCATACTGTACCTACATCTTCATAATAACAACAGTAGCGTCATTATGTTTTTTGTCTTGATTTTGAGTATTTGGGTGGTTATTTATGGTGGTTATTTATTTAACATCGGCATGAAAACTCACACAATTATGTCATATGGTGGTTGCATCACAGTGCATTATATTAGGAATAGAACAGGAATATCAAACCGCATGTATAGTACATATATTGCTTATATATGATGTCCTATTAGAAGCATCCTTTCCTTGCTTTATGGTGGCCATTACCATTATTATTACCACTATTATATTCATACGTAACAACCTAAATGCTAATTTCAGGTTTATAGACTAAATGGAGAGGGTAAAGGAGGAAATGGTAATAATTTATCACATGAAAGATATACATATTGTCATTACTATGTTGTCTTTTCTGGATTTTTCCTTATACAATAAACTCAACAGATCAGGGCAGAAAGGGGAGGTTCTTTTGCAGGAGATTTTCCACCTTCTTGCAGAAGACCACCAAAATCTTGTCTCTTTTAATGCACAGGATAGGACACTCACAGAGCAAAATTCATCAGAGTAGGGCAGACAACTGGAGGCTCGGCTGCAGGAGATCATCCACCTTCTTGCAGTAGACCTCCAAATTCTTGTCTCTTTTAATGCACAGCATAGGACACATGCAACAACAGCACTAGGATAGGGCAGACCATTGGAGACTCCGTTGAAGGAAGTTGTCCATCTCCTAGCAACTGACCTCCGAAATCTTGTCTTTTTAATGCGCAGCATAGGACACTTGGCCAGGAGTGTTGGTGTTGCTAGAGCGCAGTCCCTCTCTGGCAACAGTTCCACGAGTCCTTGGCTTCTCTTCATGCGGGACGCATGCTATCCAAACTAATTATTATCACCATTTTTTTTACAACAGTTATATAAAAAAGTTTAAATATTTGTAATATTAAAAAGAACAGCAGATATGAGGAAAAAAGCAAAGTTCATCCAAGAGAAAGGACAAAAAGATTGCTTTTGAAAACGAAAACAAAAGTCGCCATTTTGCGCAAATAAACTCCTAATTTTATGAGGGAAAAAATATATATAATTTTAGTAGCGTGGAATTAAAAAATTAAAGATAAAATATAATATAGAAATGTTTAAGTCGTAATATTTTGGCAAGCAAACAAAACAAAATAATGTATATATTATTTTCTATATATAGTAATTTTTTGAAAATTAGGTTGGGAAAAAAGTTATAATATAATGGGAATAAAGTGAAATTATTATCAGAATAAAGTCAAAAGATTATGGGAATAAAGTCAGAATATTAAATAGATTGATAGATTAATTTCCATCATCTTGTTTTTTAACAAAGTGTTTCAACGCTATCGTTATTATATATATGATAATTTATGAAATCTATATATGAATATATATGAAAGTAAAGTCTTAATTATGACAAGAGAATGTACAAAAAGAAAAAACATTTTACGAGAACAATGTCATATTACTACGACAAAAAAAGATGCATTTGAAAACAAATTTTTAGAAGCATGGAACTATATTTTAAAAAAGCAAAAATGTTATTTCTTCAAACATTTTTGAGAAGCAAACAAAACATAATATTGGGGGGGGATTAGGTTGAGGAAAAAAGTATAATATAATATCTTTTTTTTTACAAAATTTTTTACAAAGACTATAGAAGAAAGTAGAAATATTTACAAATAAAATAAAATTATAAAAACTGCAAAAATGGGGGGAAAACAACAAAGTTCATACTAATAATGTATTTTATGTAATTTTTTTCACCTATATCACAAAGCTGAGTTTTTTCTTGCAATACACTAACGGTGAAAAGTTTTAGAACACAGCGCTGAGGGTAAAAGGAGGATAAACACCAGTTTTATTGGTACGATACTACACCCTGCAGGTCACCAGGAACACAACAGTACATATGTTCATGTACTGCCCATAGGCGTACTAACTTCCAGAAAGTCTAATGAAAAAATATAAGAATTACCAGGACAAAAATAGAGCTTGACTGCATGTTTATTTATTTGGAGCCACACAAAACAACCAGAACAGAGTGGGAAGAAGCTTATTTACACCCACCCCCTTATTCATAACACTAAAGCCTGTTATATTAACACAATATGCAGCATGTTATGCATAATTATGATACATAAACAAAATATTACACCTACACTCCATTATACCCATATTAATACATATACATATCGATCATGTATTATAACTAATTGTTTGATTTATATATCATTTTTATGCATACAAGATAATTGTGATTTATAAGTATATCAGTTATTAGTGTTGATGCTAATAATGGATAGAACGTGTCATGCCTTAAGAGAGACCAAGAGCTTTGCGGACCTTTTGCCAGAGAGGGGCTGCACTCTAGCAACACCACCACTTTTGGCCAAGTGTCCTATGCTGTGCATTAAAAGAGACAAGTTTTTGAAGGTCTGCTGCGAGAAGATGGCTGATCTCCTGCCGCCGAGCCGCCACTTGTCTGCCCTAGAGACACCATTTTGTTATATGAGTGTCCTATGCTGTGCATTAAAAAAGGCAAGATTTTGGAAGACTGCTGTGAGAAGGTGGGACTTGTCTGCCCTAAGCTGAGGATTTTGTTATAAAAGTGTCCTAAACTGTGCATTAAAAGAGACAAGATTTTGGCGGTTTGCTGCGAGAAGGTGGATAATCTCCTGCCACCGAGCCGCCACTTGTCTGCCCTAATCTGATGATTTTGTTGTAAGATCTTAATATGCTGTGCATTAAAAGAGACAAGTTTTTGGAGGTTTGCTGCAAGAAGATGGCTGATCTCCTGCAGTAGAACTTCCACTTGTCTGCCCTAACCTGAAGATTTTGTTATAAGAGTGTCATATGCTGTGCATTAAAAGAGACAAGTTTTTGGAGGTTTGCTGCAAGAAGATGGAGGATCTCTTGCAGTAGAACTTCCACTTGTCTGTCCTAATCTGTTGAGATTAGGACAGACATCTGTTGTCCCATGCTGTGCATTAAAAGAGGTTGGTCCATAAAAGGGATTTTGAAACATCAGATCCTCAAAAAGAAAGTTACGCAAGGGTCACTGGGAGTAGGTTACATTTTGTCCATGGATTCTGAAACTGTGGTACCGGTACCAGCTGTGACACGCAGGCTCCACCTACTCGGGAAATGAAGAATACATTATATTGGAAGTATAATATATAATGATATGCAACAATATACACATGCAATATGTATGAAATAATCATACACACACGTATATGCCGAGCCATGATGGGAAGTGGAAGTAGCAAAAAAACGATAGCAAAGCAAAAACATTTTCGGTGGTGTGAACAAGTTTAAGAGCCCCACACACACACACACACACACACACCTACGCACGTATATATATGTGTATTAGTGTGTGTGCGACATCAAGTCTTTGCGCATGAGTGCTGCTGAATGCACACTTCCTCCTTGAAGTGTTTAATCAATAAAAAAAATGATTGGTCCTCTGGTGACATGTGACTCGTTGCTGTTAACTTATTACCTGGATGAATCACGCACACACACCCGATCACCCACCAAGCTCAGGCGGCCTTTTCTTCCTGCTGGCCAAGGAGTTTGATTTTAAGTGCATCAATGGCAGCAACAAGGAAGCAGACTGGATGGTGGAATTTTCTCTGTATACTTACAGGTAAACTTTGGGGGCTTTTTTCGTGTGTGGTTTTTTTTTCTCTTCAAACCACCGCCACACCTTTGATTCTACGTTCGTGAGCGTCAATCATTTACCCGGTGCTTTGCCGCTAAACCGGAAGCAAGTTACTTTCGATTGAGAAACATCTTCCAAAGGAATATAGTTGTTTATTTATTATAGTCATGAACTTTTTTTTTTCTCCATTAAGTAAATTAATGATATACTCCAAAAATATGCCTATTGAAGCAAATTGTACAATATTTTTTTTACGGAAAACTGTGTGTGGGGGGAATTTTGCCCATCATACGGCAATCCTTATGTGAGACATGAACATCCATCCATTTTCTACCGCTTATTCTGGGGCAGCAGTCTCAGTAGGGAAGTCCAGACTTCTCGGTCTCCAGCCACCTCATCCAGTTCTACCAGGAGGACGCCAAGGCGTTCCCAGACCAGCTGTGAGCTGTAATCCCTACAGCGTGTCCTTGGTCTGCCCCGGAGCCTTCTCCCATCTGGGCATGCCTGGAACACCTCACCACTGAGGTGCCTGGGAGACCCGGATGACTGGTCTCGTCCGGAGGGTGAGGAGCTCAGAGTACAGCTGCTGCTTCTTCAAATGGAGAGGAGCCATTTGAGGAAGCTCTGGCATCTAGTTCTGATGCCTCCCGGGCGCTTCACAGGTGAGGTGTTCCGGGCATGCCCACCCGGGAAGACCTAGGACACACTGGAGGAGTCCAGCCACCCTACGGACATTCTTTCGGTCATGACCCTTAGCTCATGACCATATGTGAGAAGGCGGTCGACCAGTTAACCGTGACGAGGGATTCTTATAAAAGCAGCATACAGAAGACTGTCTGATACGAATTTCACTTTCACTTTAGTGCTTCCCGGCAGCAGGAGCTTGCAGGTTTCAATTCCACAGGAGGAATACGTGGCCGGGAACGGAGAAGATGTCACCCTGACCTGCTCCTTTATTCCGGCGAAGCCCGACTTTAGCATGCTGGTCCTCACGTGGGAGGCGTATCCCGACAACATCGAGGCTCCAACGGTAAAACATTCCTTTCAAGTCTTGTGTTGGCGGTGAGAGCATCAGACTTTAAGGAACTTTGTGAGAACATTGGAGTGGAGTAGAAAATAGCAGGACTTTGATACATCCAATCAAATAAAAAATTCAAATTGATGGTTTAATTTAAACAAAAAAAACCATGTCGTACTTAAATATCATATTTTCATACTCAAAATTTTGAGATGGTCTCAAAAACAGTATTTTTATATTTTTTTCAAATCAATGTTAGGTCAGAAAAAATGAATAACAAGAAGTAAGCGATGCCAGATACATTGCGTGTGAATGCATGGAGCCGAATGAACGCATGAAGGAGAAAAAACAGAAATGAGCAGGAAAGGCTCGAGTGTACAATGCTAAAGTTAGCATGCTCACAAAGTTAGCATGCTGACAATGCTAAATTTAATATGCAACACCTTGCAAAATTGTCAAAATATGCTACTGTGCTAATATTAGCACGCTAGCACCAACATGGTAACAGCCGTCATGATAGGACTGCATGTTTGTATAGGTTTCTACTCATGAAAACAGCTGAAATGCTACTTTTCTAATGTTAGCATGTATCCTAGCATGATAGCGCCAAGTGTCTGCCAGTGTTAAACTAACATTGGCTACACACATTGGCTACAGACCTATAGTCTTAAACATTTGATCAGCTGATGAACAGCCTGAGAAATTGCGTGTGAACGCTGGCAACGCTGACGCCGAACTGCAACGGTGCACTGGCTGTAGAATCCTGACAAGCTGATGCCGGACTGAAATTGTGTAGCTGGCATTCTGAAAATTGCAAGCAAGCTAACACCTAGCATAATAGCATATAAAATTGACTTAAATGCTGACTTGTTAACATTAGCATACCAGCAATGATACCTGGTAATTTTTCAACTGGCCTTAACATTTGGATCAGGGGTGAGTGGCTCAAGAAATAGGATCTCAGTGATACCTTTTCAAAGAAAATAAATAATTTTGGCCAAAAACTGTCCTCAAAAATCCGGTGCTGTCCTTTTATATTTGGGTTAATGCATTCAACGTGTGTTTTGCGTTTGTGGCCGTTCCAGAAAACTGTGGCCACCTTTTTTCTAAACAACCCGGTGGACATCGCCCCAGCATATGAAGGCAGAGCGTTTTTGGGTGTGGACCTTGCCCGTCAGCAAAGCACACTGCGCTTAACCAAGCTGACCGTGAAGGACAGTCGTAGCTACCAGTGCAGCGTCAAGATCCCCAACGACGATGAAGGAACTACCGCTGCCTCCACGTCCCTCCTCGTTCTAGGTGACTACAACTCCTATGCTGTACGATTGTTTTGAGCGTAGGATTCTTGATTTGGGACGTTCTCGTCTTTCTCCAGTGGCTCCATCGGCGCCCCTGTGCAGGCTTCAGGGAACAGCAGAGTATTGGCATGATATCACCCTCACTTGCCTGTCCGAGGAGGGCTCCCCAAAACCTAGCTATCAATGGAAGAGCTACAGCGTTGCGAATGCACCCAGACCGCTCCCACCCAAGACCACCGAAAGTCCGTTTCCTGCTGGATCGGTATTTCCCGGCGCGTGAAGGACCACGGGTTGACCGCGTTTATCGTCTTTGTCTTACAGAAGACGGGGCGCTGTCGCTTTTCAATGTTTCAAGGGAGACGTCTGGCTTCTTTGTTTGCGTATCAACCAATCGAGTCGGCTCTGCCAGCTGCAACTTCACTTTAGCCGTGATGCCCGGTGAGTGCCAACGTAACGCTTTCTTTGGCTTTTGAGTTAATCAATGACAACACAACTGACCACAAAATGCAGTTTTTAAATGTTACTTTTTTATTACTAAGGGAGAAAAACATTCAAAGCTACACGGTCCTAGGTCCTTGGTCCTCAGTTAAGGTCAGCGTTCATGACTCCACCATAAGAAAGATACTGGGCAAAAATAGCCTGCATGGCAGAGTTCCAAGCCCAATACCAATTTCTTAATTTTGCCAAAAAACATTTTTAAGTTCCCCAAGACCTTTGGGAAAATACTCTGTGATCTGACCAGGCAAAAGTTGAACTTTTTGGAAGGTGTGTGTCCCTTAACGTCTGCAACAAAAAGTAAAAGTAAAATATGGTGGTGGTAGTGTGATGTTTTGCTGCTTCAGGAGCTGGAAGACTTGTGATAAATGGAACCATGAATTCCGCTACCAAAAATCTATCAAAAGTCTGTTGGTGACCTCAAGCTGATACTCGGTTTCTGCAGCAGGACATCGATCCAAAACACACCAGCAAGTTTACCTCTGAATGGCTGAAGACTTTGGAGTCTGACCTGAATCCTATTGAGATGCTGTGGCATGACCTTAAAAGGGGGTTACATGCTAGAAAAGCCTCCAATGTGACTGAATGACAACAATTCGGCAAAATTCCTCCCCAGCGCTGTAAGAGACTGATTGCAAGTTATCAAAAACGCTTGATTGCAGTTGTTGGTGCTAAGGGTGGCCCAACCACTTTTTAGCTTTAGGTTAAAGTCACTTTTTCACACAAGGCCATGTAGCATTGTAGTAGTAACTTGGTTCCCCCACTGTTTTGGCCCATGGGACTCTGGAGGCAGCTGACAGGTACCGCCAGGCCAAGTGGTTTGCAGCTTTGGCAGTCACTGAGACAGAAACCCGGACATGGGAAGAGTTTGGAGAGGCCATGGAAAACAACTTCTGGATGGCTTCCATATGGCACACTGGGGACGGTGTGCTGGTGACCTCGACTCGAGATGTTGTGGACCGGTGGAAGGAATACTGTGAAGACCTCCTCAATCCCGCCGAAACGTCTTCCAACATGGAAGCAGTCCCCGGGGACTCTGAGGCGGGTTCTCCTATCTCTAGGGCTGAGGTTACCGAGGTGGTTTAAAAAGCTCCTTGGTGGCAAGGATTCTGTTCATTACTTTCATGGACGGAATGGCATGGAGTGGCTAGGAAGCGAAGCAGGGGGTTCAGGCTTGAGTTTTACACAAAATACGTTTGTAGTGGATGCAAATTCAGGAAGCTGGTGTCAGTTTAAGTCTTTTAATAAAACAAAGTAGCAAGTTTTGAAAACCCGTGAAAGAGCGAAGGCACAAAATTTGAAGCGTATTGGACAGATTTGCAGCAAGGGAAATCTTTAGCATCATTTTAAAAGACTCTGCTAACGACTAACATAATATAAAAAATGCAAATCAACCACTTTTAGAACTTTCTTTACACGCTTGCCTAGTTAGCTAACTAGCTAGCTCGCTAGCTAGAATTATCGACCTAGCTTCTTGCTTATAGACTTCAAATGTGATTTTTTATCACGGTGACGTTTTGTTTTTAAAACAAACAGGCAATGCGGTTAGTTTGGAGCTTGTTTTTGCCCCACGGGGAAGTGGATAAACAACTTTATCTTGTTGTTATTATACTAATTTTGTCTTCTCTTCAAAACACGATTTGCTGGTGCCTCGGACCAATAGCACTCATCATAAATAAATCAAGAAATGCACACTTAATCAGTATGATTGGTATCGGCAGCATAAAACCCTGATTGGAACATCCCTGGAATGAACTAGATGATCTACACTGTCTGACGAAATTGCGTGTGAATGCTGTGAGCTGAATGAAGGGACGAAGGGGGAAAAAAGAAAAGAAAGTAGTGTTTGAGAAATGTCGTAGCAGTTCGAAGTCTTTAGATCAAAGGTATTCAGCACTCTGGAATAATAGGAATCTTGGGGAAAATGGGAATTGTTGTGATGTGGATCATAACAGAAATGTCCTAATTTAGTTCAATGGTTTCATGTTGCAGCGATTAGAATCTGTTGAGAAATATGGAAGTAGTTAGAACTTTTTAGATCAAAGGCACACAACATTCTGGAATAATAGGGATGTCGGGAAAAGTGGGAAATGCTGTGATTTGGATGACAGCGCAAATGTCATGAATTAAGTGAGTGATTTGATGTTGGAACGGTTGGTATCTGTTGAGAAATATGGAAGTACAGTAGTTAGGACTTTTTAGATCAAAGGCATTCAGCATTTCGGAAAAATGGGAAAATAGGTCGCCTTAATGTCTGGATTGTGCTGAACGATTTGATGCTGGAATTGTCATGCTATCTACAGTACGTACGTCAGCTAGGAGCTCGGCAAAACCAATCTCAGAAATGGGTGAATCAAAAACGAGCTATATCATTTCAAAAATCCAGAAAATCATCCGACTTCAGACTGAAATGAGAAGTAATCTTTTCTTCCCAGGCGGCACAAACTTCGGGGCTACCGCAGGTATAGTAGGAGGCGTCATTGCTGGGATCATCGTTCTCGGAATCATCATCTTCTGCTGCTGCAAGAAAAGGGACAGGAAGGACATGCACGCTAAAGGGTGGGTCTTTTTTGTCGTCCTGGTTGTGTCACATCCTCGGAATGTCAAAATCCAATTTCTTTCCCACAGAGAAATGGAATTTTCGGACAAAGAGACTGATGCTCAGTACCGGGATGACGAGTCCAATGGTGCAACACGGCAGGCTGAGTACAAAGATGCTGTTCCTCAGAACGCAGACGATTCTCACCGCCGTGGCGGTTACGACAGCGGCAGGGACGGCGACAGCGATGGTGACAGCCGGCGTGATCACCGCCGCGGCAGTCGCGATCACCTGAACGAAAACCGTTTTGAGGAGCGGAAGGAGCACAGAGGGAGTCGCGACCGGCTCGACGACTGCCCTCGCGGCAGCCGAGATCGCCTCGACGACCGGAGCGATCGCTACGGCGGAAGTCGAGACCGCCTCGATGAAAACCGTTTCCAGGAAGGCGACGAGTACAGAGGTAGTCGCGACAGGCTCGACGATCGGCACGATCGGCACGCCGGTAGCCGCGACCGCCTCGAAGAACAGGTGCGGTATGGAGGAAGTCGCGAAAGGCTTGACGATCCTCGCGACCGCTACGCCGGTAGCCGGGATCGCCTTAATGACCCCTACGACCGCTAGCTGACTTTGTTGGATTGATGATGGGGTGTAACGGTACGCCGTCACCATGGTTACCTACTCTCTGTACTTGTTCTAACGTCATGGTTGGGTTCTTTTTCAATTCAGCAAGGGACCAAACAGAGCATACTACTTTTTAAAATTAAACTTAAAAAACTGCAAACTATGGCGGGTAATTCTTCAATAAATGTAATCAATTTCCATCTCGGTCCATCTTCCATTTTCATCATCCATCGTTTATATGGGCATAATTAATGATGCCAACCAATGTTCCACTGCATTTGTTTGCAGACAAATGCGTGTCTTGTCACTACGCCATCGGTTCTGCAAATGCGCAAGACCTACAGTGGTGTGGAAAAGTCTTTTCCCCCTTCAGGATTTATTTATTTTTGCGTGTTTGATACGCTCGATGACAACACATGCTGTGGAGGACTTTTGGCCCGCTCATCTTTGCAGAATTGTTGTCAGTCAGTCACATTGGAGGCTTTTCCAGCATGAAGCGCCTTTTGAAGGTCATGCCGCAGTATCTCAATAGGATTCAGGTCAGACTCCAAAGTCTTTGTTTGTTTTTTCTTCAGCCAATCAGAGGTGGGCCTGCTGGTGTGTTTTGGATCATTGTCCTGCTGTACAGCCCAAGTCCGTTTCAGTCTGTTGTCACCAACAGATGGCCGGACATTCTCCTTCAGGATTTTTTTATGCTTCCATTTATCACAGGAAGTCTTCCAGGTCCTGAAGCAGCAAAACAGCCCGAGACCATCACACTACCACCACCATATTTTACTGTTGCTATGATGTTCTTCTTTTGTGTCCATTTTTGATAACAAGCTATGAAAAGTTTGTTTTATACAGCATTACCCCCTGTTTTTTCAAATAGTTTGATTGTTCAATCTTCAATTAAAAACATTCCACATGTTTAATGTTGGATTAGTTTCACGTAACCTGTTCAACCCCTCAAAAATAGTACTGTATTTGGAAATTTCGATTTTTTGGTTGTGTTTAATAACTAATTACCAAATTATGTGTATTGTCTTATTTCAACGAGTCGGTTTTCAGTGCTGGTTCGTTCACGCCCGACCCATCACTGGCGGAGCAGTGTAGTGGTGGAAATTTCGGCACTTTTTAGAGTTGGTTCCTTTCGTTCGGCTCATTAAAAAGAGCCGTCTCTTTTGGCTCCCAAAGGGGTTTTCAGATTTTGCTGTTGTCTTTTGAGTCATTGATTACCAATTGATGTGTATTGTGTAAATGAATTACTAATATAAAAAATATATATACGTGATATCAAATGTTTTTTATTTAAATGGGTTTATTTAAACTTCAATGAACGTTACAAAATACAAAAACATAGACCCATCTCAATAGACAAATTAGGTCAAAACAGGTAAAATCGCTTAATGCAAGTTTCTCACTAACAAATCGGCCACACATCTTGGCCAATGAAATTTTGATCAAAGCATTAATAAAAAGTAATCTACTCCCAAATCGCTCCCAAAGACGTTAGCCCTTTACAGTCGTTTATTTAAAAGATTTGTTTCTTATAGCCGGTTTGTTCGCAAACGACGCATCAACGGTGGCATTGTCTAATGATGGAAATTTCGGCACTTTTTAGAGAGCCCATTTGTTTGGATCGTTTCACTTAAAGAGCCGTCTATTTCGGTTCTCAAGTGTCTTCTAAGATATCTTTGTTGTTCATTCATTCATTTTCTATACCACTTATCCTCATTAGGGGTTTCTTTGTTGTCCTAAATGAAGTTATAACCAAATTATGTGCACTGTTTAAAATCAATTACTAATGTAAACACTCCTCGGCTCCTGTCGTTCATTTCAAGGAGCCGGTTGTTAGAGGCAGTTCGTTCGCGACCGACGCATTACTGGCGGTACAGTCCCATTTGCTAGCTAGCTAGTCCCAGTCCGCTAGGAGTCCTCCTCCGGCCGAGGCTGCCTACAAAGGGGAGGGAAAAAACATGCCGACAAACTGCTCCTGAGCGCCAAAACGGACTAAAAACAATGAACGTTCATCGCTCGGCTCTTTTGGTGGCGGCTTGGGGTAAGTGCGACGCTGCTTTTGTGTGTTATTGTGTGTTGCTAGTGAGTTAGCCTCCGCCGCATCAGCGGCAACAGGTTGGAAGCGACCGTTCGTTAACCCCTCCGCCGCCGGACGAGGCTCCGGTGGCCCCTTTAGAGCACCGCTGCTTTCTGAACATTCCGACAGTTTGCCGCAAATTGGGGAATGAATGCCGTGTAGACGTTAGCCGAACAACGAATCCCGCCCACGTTGCTGCCAACAGTGCGAGGCGAGGCTCCAAATAACCGCGTCGTTGTTTAATTAACCACAATCTAGCCATAATAATCGCGTTAATTCGCAGTTTATAATAGCATAATAACAGTATGGTGTGCATTTGATCGTAGAAAGCAATTGTAGCCACGTTGGGACATAATAATCACACGACAAAAACATATGTTCCTAGAAAATGTAATAAAATAATAACCACATTTGAATGTTTGATGGCAATAAACATATAATGTGCTGAAACAGTCTCCCCAAAAACTTTATTAAGAGTTGATACATTACAGCATAATTCATCTTTTTCTCCCTTATGTCACATCCATGGTGCAAGTGGATACATTAGAAACCCTGTTTTTTTTAATCCAAAAACTGTCACAGTACTTACAGGTAACTCCAGACTGTCTTTGATCCTCGTGGAGCTGATCATTGGCTGAGCCTTTGCCTTTCTGGTGATTCTTCCATCCATTTTGACAGTTTTCTGCCACGTGTCTCTGGTTTTGCTCTCCGTTTTAAGGCATTGGAGATCACTTTTCTCCTTTCCAATCAGGTTTTTAATCAAAGTACGCTGTTCTTCTGAACAATGTCCTGAAGGACTCATTCTCCTCAGGCTTTCTCAAGAGAAACGCATGTTCAACACGTGCTGCTTTCATCCTTAAATGAATGATTCGCTCGGTACCCCATTCGCTCGCTGTTTTTCTCCAGGGGCTGCGTATAAAAATGTGGTTTTGCGTGGGACTGCATGTCAGAGGAATGAAGAAGTCTTATCAACTTTTGGTTGGCTGAATGAGTCAATCACAAGGAATGCTCCACACAGTAAGAGCAGGAAATGTTGACTGCCAGGAAGAGGAAAAGACGGACAGGAAACAGGCGGCTTATGGTTTGCTGCTTTTTTTGCTCACTCTTTAAACTTGAATGGGCCACAACGCAGGGGCGTCCTAACTTTGTCCGCTGTATTGATGGATGGTTAAAGAAATACATATTGCTTATATTTAAAGACAATCATTTATTACTGATTTATACTCTATACTAGTCTAATTATTAGCAACATTTGTACTTTTTTCCCCGTCAAAATATTTATTTATTGTTATTGTTAGAATATGACTTTTTTCACGCCATGTTTAAGAATTGTTACATCACAATGTTGAAGAATTGAGTGTTCTGATTTTATTCTGGTAAAATGACAGCATGTATTTTGAAATTATACGTTTTTCTTTTAATTCTTTTAATTCTTGTTTTTGTAAGGTTACATTATTATTTTGTTGCATTTACTTTTCATACTATATAACACCTTCAAACATTTTTTGGTTTAATGTTTCAGCTTTACGGTACTAAAATGACATATTTTTCCAGTTGTTATTGTTGATGTTTTTTTTCCCCTTATAATATTTGAACTTTATTCTTGTAAAATTAACCTTTGAAAAAAATAACATTAAAAATGAGCACATTAAGGTAAATATTAACATTATAGCTTGCAACCTTATTTTCCAAAAAGTGTGTTTGTTTTTTTTCCCTCATAATATTATGACAAAAAAAAATGTTTTTCCTTAATGTTGTAACTTTATTCTTGTAAAATTGACATTCCAAAAAATCATCAATAAAAAGGAGCATTACTAAGTAAATAGTAACATTATAACTTACAAAAAATTACAACTCTTTGCTCTTAACATTGTAACATTAAAGTATAAATATTTTAACTTTATGCTGCTAAGATGGCCTTGTTTTTCCTCATTCTCATTAAATTACACATTTTTCCTTTTGACATTCTGACTTCTTTTAAAATCACTGCTGATATATATATTTTTTTAAACTTTTCTAGTTAAATTACATTTTAAAAAACAGCACTTTGGAGACCCCCTCATTGCTCCTTTTCCCAAAGTTTGCAGTTTTTATAGCATTTCATTGTATGTTTATAACGTGCCGAGATCTGTGGGTCACAAAAGGCCCCCGGGCTGCAATGCTAAAACGGTTTCACACCTGGTGTAAACAACACTTGAGCGTCTCTTTGAAATGACGGCGGCTCACACTTGATTGTATTGCAGAGGATAAAAAGGCTTTCAGTCTCCTGCCGTCAGTTGCTGGGGCCTGGACGCGCACTCCCATTGGCTGGGAGCGGGTCAACCCCCCCCTCCTAACTGGTCTTGAAGTGGGACGGTTGCCGTGGGTAGCTAACAGTGGGGTGGGGTCACGAAAGAGGAAACAAAGGGAAGACATTTGGGAGGAGTTTAGCCGTCACGGCGTACCCTCGGATGCCCCATGGGACATTTAGGTTGACGTTTTTGGGGATAAACGCTCCTCATTTGTTGCCGCTTCCTCTCCTTGCGTCTTGTTTACAGCAACTTCCTGCCCCGCCTTAAGTCAGCCAAGTAGACGTAGAGCAGAACGCGTCTGCCTTGCTTGACACTCACCCCCACCTCCCCCGTGTGTGATGATGACCCCCTGCCTCCCACGCACACACAGAGGAATTTAACCCCCCCGACCCCTGGAACTCCCTGGTTGTTTTTTGGGGGACTCAGTTAATTATATACCCCTTGGTAAAGCAACATAGGAGGTTGGGCGTACATGTAAAATGCTGAACAGGCACATAAATCAGACATATTTGCATCATTAGTTGGTCTTTTATGGATTATTGGTCAATGAGTTTGATTAGATTGATTGACAACTATTTTGGTATTGGATTCAAATGTGAATATCTGGTGAGTCCGTGAAAGCAGACCTGTTATCGATTCATATAAATAGCTGTGGCCCCTCCCCTCCCACACCAGTCAGATCATCCAACGAATGTAACAAATGAAAGATGTGATTGCCCCGCCCTGGTCAAATGTGACAAAACTGAGATGAATTGAAATCTGTCAGCGTGGAAACGGTTATAAAGCCGTTTCTAAAGCCTTGGGACTCCAGCAAACCGCAGTGAGAGCCACAAATGGCCAAAGCGCGGAACAGTGGCGAACTTTCCCGGGAGTGGCCGGCCAACCAAAATGACCCCAAGAGCGCAGCGACTTCAGGTCCGAGAGACGAGGACTCAGATGCAGGTGAAACTTTTTCATGATAGTGGCTGCTGCGGGATGAATCCACAGAAGGCAAACTACAAACCACGACGCTCCAACCCAGACCGAGGCCAAAGGCTCAAAAAAATAATCAAATACAAAATAAAGTGCAGGTGCGTCGGAGCAGGAAAGCAAAGGTGGATGACCTGTGACTGGAAGAAAACAGGAAGTAACTCCAAAATAAACCTGAGCGAAGGTGTTTTTGTGCAATTAAAACGAACGTTTTTGCTGCTTTTGTTTTTGAGCTGTTAGTTTCTTTTATAGGTCAACCAAAGGTCATGCAGCCCCCCATTTTGTCCAAATGAAACCGGAATAATCCCACTTGTTTGTGCTGCGTTTGTGCAGTTTTGTGCACTTAAAATGAACGTTTGTGCTGCTTTCGTTTTTGAGTTGTTACAGTTTTGTTTATTGGTCAACTAAAGGTCACGCAGCCCCCCATTTTCTCCAAATGAAACCAAAATAATCCCACTTTTTTGTGCTGCGTTTGTGCGGTTTTGTGAAATTAAAATGAACCTTTGTGCTGCTTTTGTTTTTGAGATATTAACAATTAAAGTTTTGAGCGATTACATAATCGGCCCGTCAACGAGATCCAAATGAAACCAAAAGAGTCTCATTTTGACCGTCCTCGTTTGTGCCTTTGGGTTCAGTTGGAATCAGCGTTCGTGCTGCTTTCGTTTTGGAGATATCATGCGTTTCTTGAAGGTCAACCAAAGGTCATGTAGCCCATGACATGCTCCTAAGGAAACAAAATTAGTGTTATTTTTTTTGTCTCGTTTATTGGAGTATTGTGCAGTTAAAATGAACGTTTGTGCTGCTTTCGTTTTTGAGTTATTATACACATTTATTAAAGGTCAACCGAGGTCAGTCACTTGTCAACAAGCTTCGAATGATTGTCCTTGTTTAAATAAGGGTACGGAACAGGAACTAAGGCATAGGAAATGAACATTAATGAAACTGTCACACGGGCTGCCACACAGATCGTGACAGCGGCGACTCCCAGAGGTCACAAAAGACCCCACAACAACATCCAGAGAATTTCCGTGGGGTCATGTTCCAAGCGTTCCAAGAAAACCAAAAAGAACATTAAGGCTCGTCTCAATTTTTCTTGATGATCGCCAAGAGCTTTGTGTGTGTCTCGTTACAAAATATGAATGCCACATTAAAAAAGAAAAAGGAACAGTAAATACGGTGGTGGTAGTGTGATGGTCTGGGGCTGTCTGCGGCTTCAGGATTTCCCTGGAATGAACTAGATGATCTACACTGTCTGACGAAATTGCGTGTGAATGCTGTGAGCTGAATGAAGGGACGAGGGGGGGGGGAAGAAAAGAAAGTAGTGTTTGAAAAATGTCGTAGCAGTTCGAAGTCTTTAGATCAAAGGTATTCAGCATTCTGGAATAATAGGAATCTTGGGGAAAATGGGAATTGTTGTGATGTCGGGATTTCATTGTTTTCTGCACGTAAAACTATAATTTTGTCTATAAAATCTATTTTTGGTTTACATTTGTGGGTGCCTGGAGCAGATTGATGAAAGCTGTTTTTTGTCGTTATGTTTTCCGTATATTTTCATATTCAAATGAACCAGTCGGATGCAATATTGCCTCAAACCGGACTGACTCAACAGCGCCTCAGCTGGTTGCAACCAAGCACTGCGGCAGATTCTGCACTACACGACCTACGGACAATCAATTCATCCATCCATCCATCCATCCATCCATTTTCCACCGCTTATCCGGGTCCGGGTCGCGGGGGCAGCAACTTCAGTAGGGAGTCCAGACTTCCCGGTCCCCAGCGACCTCTTCCAGCTCCACCGGGAGGACACCGAGGCGTTCCCAGGCCAGCCGTGAGACATAGTCCCTCCAGCGTGTCCTAGGTCTTCCCGGGGGCCTTCTCCCGACCGGGCATGCCCGAAACACCTCACCAGGGAGGCGCCCGGGAAGCATCCGGACTAGATGCCCGAGCCACCTCAACTGGCTCCTCTCGATGTGAAGGAGCAGCGGCTCTACTCTGAGCTCCTCCCGGATGGCCGAGCTCCTCACCCTAATCAATCCAACACAATCAAACTCACTCGGTGACTCAATCAACAAAATCCCCCCCCCCTTGTGTGTTCCAGCCTGCGCGTGCAACGGCGTGCACGTCGCCGTGCGCGAGAAGCAGCAGTTCGCCATGCTCTTCCAGTCGGTGGTGCTCCCGTGCCAGTACCAGACGACCTCCAGCCAGACCCCGGTGGTGCAGTGGTGGTACAAGTCCTACTGCAGGGACCGCACGCGAGAGTCCTTCGGCCCGCCGCAGAGCCTCGGCGTCCGGGTCTCGGAGCCGGGCCCGGCCGGGTCCCGGACGGACTGCTCGGACGGCAGCCGCACGGTCCGGGTTGTGGCGTCGGCGCAAGGAGCCTCACTGACGCTGGCGGAGCATTACAAGGACAGAGACATCGCCATCATCAACAGTAAGACTTCCATTTCACCCCCGTGAGGAGGAATTGCGGATGACGCTTGCTCGTTTTTTCCGGTTTTTGCTGTTTTTACCCCAAATACTTCAACTTTCTTTGTAAACAGTTTTCTTCTCATAATATTATGACTTTATTCCCGTAATATTCTAACTCTCTCCCAATATAATCTTGCACAAATTACAATTTGATTTGGTTTTGTTTGTTTCAAAACATTTTTTCTTTAATATTTCAACTTTGTGCTACTAAAATGATTTTTTAAATTATATTAAATTATTTATTACAAGTTTATACTTTTTTCTCATTAGAAAACTTTCTTCAGTCCATGTTTTTCTCGTAATCATGACTTTATTCCCATAGCGCTATTACTGTTTCTCGTAATTTTACCATCAAAAAACATGTTTTTCTTTCATATTTCAACTTTATGCTACTAAAAGGACATTATTTTTATTTGGAGTTTATCCTCAAAAACCTGCAACTTTTTTCCTCATTGGAATACACATTTTTTCTCCAATTTTTTTGACTTTGTTCTCATAAAATTAAGCAGGTTATTTTTATTTATTTCCCAACTCTTTCAACATTCTCCAGTAGTATTTCATCTCAAAATCGTGACTGTATTCCCATAATGTTATAACTATTCCCCAACATAATATTGCAAAATTGACAACTTTATTTAGTTTTGTTTCTTTGTCAAAATATTACAAGTAAAGAAAACATTTTTTTTTTAAATATTTCAGCCATATGCTAATAAAATAACATCATTTTTCCTTAGAAATTTACAGGTTAATTCTTTTGAAATTGCATCTTTTTTTCATAATATTTTGACTTTACTTTCCTAACATTATAACTTCTTCCACAACCTTATTGTCCAAAAAATGACTTCATTTGTTTTGGTTGTTTCCTCATACTTAAAAAAAATGTTTAGCTACTAAAATGACCTTGTTTGTCCCTGTAATATTACCGTGTTACTTTTTTAAATTGCACCTTTTTATCGTTTGATTACAACTTTTTTCTCTTGATAATTTGACTTTATTCCTGGTAAAGTATTGCTGAGTTCTCCATTTTTGCTGATGTTGTTTGTTTTTTTAAGTTTTCTTGTATAAAAACAACAATAAATAAAATAAACATGTAAAATGGCCCACGGGTCCCACTTTGGACACCCCTGATTTAGTTAGAGTACCATTGTTATGTAGCACTGCCTTAATCCTCTTGGGCATGGAATTCAGCAGAGCTGCACATGTTGTTACTGGAATCCTCTTCCAATCCTCCACTGATGACATATTTGGCTCCTTCACCGTCAGCTTCCTCTGTTTCATCTCGGTGGTGTTTTTGGGCTTTTTACCACGTCGGAAAACATACCCTGTTTTTCTGGTCTTCCTTTGCAGAAGCGGACCTGCGGATCGGCGAGCTGCGGTGGGGCGACAGCGGGGTATATTACTGCAAGGTGGTCATTGCCGACGACCTGGAGGGCAAGAACGAGGCGCAGCTGGAGTTGCTGGTGCTGGGTAGGAAAAGGGACACATCGTTAGGTGCACCTGCGCAAACGGAAATGATTTTTTTGACTCGTGCTGCTAAATAAGCACACCGCAGCAACAGCACATTGCAACGTTGCAGCCATGCAGTGTGCAGGAGTGTTCAAAATAATAGCAGTGCAATGTGACTAACCAGATGAATCAGTTATAAGTTTATTTTTATTGCTACATGGCTAACACGTTACCAGTAGGTTCAGTAGGTTCTCAGAAAACAATCAAGACCCAGCATTTATGATATGCACGCTCTTAAGGCCAATTAGTTTAAAGGGCTGTGTTCAAAAAATAGCAGTGTCTGCCATTGGACACTCCATGACGTGATTTTTGTTGGTTTCGAATCAAGATGTTGCTGGTTTGCTAGTGTGTTTGGGGTGATGGTCTTGGTGAAACAGCCATTTCAAGGGCATGTCCTCTTCAGCGTAAGACAACATGACCTCTTCAAGTATTGTGAAATATGCAAACTGATCCATGATCCCTGCTATGGGATAAATAGTAGGAGGAACATGCCCATATCATGATGCTTCACTGTGTACTGTGGCTTGAATTGAGAGTTTGGGGGTCGTCTCACAAACTGTCTGCGGCCCTTGGACCCAAAAACAACAGTTTTACTCTCATCAGTCCACAAAATGTTCCTCCATTTCTCTTAAGGACAGTTGATGTGCTCTTTGGCAAATTGTAACCTCTTCTGCACATACCTTTTTTTAAACAGGGGACTTTGCATGGGATTCTTGTAAATAGATTAGCTTAACATAGATGTATTTTAACTTTCACAGTACTTACAGGTAACTCCAGACTGTCTGAACATCCTGGAGCTGATCATTAGATGAGCCTCTGCCATTCTGGTTATTCCGCCATCCATTTTGATAGTTGTCTTCCCTTTTCTGCCACGTGTCTCTGGGTTTTGCGCTCCAGTTTAAGACAATGGTGATCATTTTAGCTGAACAGCCCAGACATTGTTGCACCTCTTCATAGGTTTTTAATCGACTTTTTAATCAAAGGAACCTGTTCTTCTGAACAGTATGGAAATAAAAACATACTAGAAACAGAAAATAAACTAGAAACTTCATCTGGTTAGTCTGCTAGTACTTTCAACGCTACTGTACATTGCTAGCGTCTTGGCATTCCAGTTGTCCGTAGAGCAGTTACCATGGAGACGATCCTCCATGACACGTTTTTGTGCAGCCCCACCAGCCCTACTCTCACGGGCAAAAAAACGCTCCTTCACATGCAAAGTCACTCGGACATTCCCCCGCACGCAGGGAGGAGTCGTAGCATCTTCTCCTAAGGAAGGCGTCGCCACGGCAACTTTTTAAATGCCACGCAGCTGGCCGGCGACGACCTGATGAGAGACGCTGAACAAAAAAAAAAGTTGTATCCCGTGAAGCCTGTTGTGTTACTGAGTGATTCAGCCGTCACCCCGCTGAGAACTAATCCGATTACTGTCAGGAGAGGACGAGGGTAGGGGGCTTGAAACTGGCATAATAAGATGTCCCAGAGACGTTTGCTGCTTTTAATGCCTTTTAAGCAGTACCTGATGCATAACGGGGATGTCCCGATCCGATTTATTTCTAATAATAACCCTTTATTACAAACATGAATTTGTGAAATTGAATTCTGTTATTAAATAGCGCCTCAAAACATTAAAAATAATCCTAAGTATTGCTGAATTTATTTATTTTTTTTATTACACGGCATGACCAACAAACCCCTGTGAGTCGGGTCCCTCACGAAAATAAAAGTCCATCCAATAAAAGATGAAATTGCGAACATTGGGTGTGCGAATTACTGCAGCGGTGGGATTATTGTTTTGATCCAGGCTGCTGATCCATTGGAGATCATTTTAGCTGAACAGCCCAAAAACTGTTGCACCATTTCTCTTTAGGCCAGTTGATGTGTTCTTTGGCAAATTACAACCTCTTTTGCACATGCCTTTTTTTAACAGAGGGACTTTGCGGGGGATTCTTGAAAATAGATCATCTTAACACAGACGTCTTTTAACTGTCACAGTACTTACAGGTAACTTCAAATGGTCTTTGATCATCCTGCAGCTGATAAATTTCTTATTTTTTTATTACACGCCATGACCAACAAACCCCTGTGAGTGGGGTCCCTCACAAATATAAAAGTCCATCTAATAAAAGATTGCGAAAATAGGGTGAGCAAATTACTGCAGCGGTGGGATTATTGTTTTGATCCGGTCTGCTGTTTTGTGTGTGGGCTGCAGAGGGCAGCGGTGTTCAGCATGCTGTTTAGAGAAGCGTTTGGAATCAGGGGTGTAGAACAAGAAAACTAGGCAGTGGAACGATTTCCTAGTCTGTGTTGACATGCAAATAAATGGTCAGATGAATTACAGCCATCCTGACGTGGAATTATTACAATACTTTTAGGGTAGGACTAATCATTTGACATGCTTAAACCTTTCGGGCTAAGAGGGCTATGAATGTTTTCACATTTTTGTGAGAGCAATATCCTATTTTTAAAAAAAAAAGTGAGTACAACTACAAGTGCGGCAACAATTTTGGAAGATAAGTCTCTAAATTGGGTGGATGAAAGTGCTAAGAAGGTTTTATATTTTGAACGTGATTTTTAACACTGTGATTCATGTGTCATGTTTTCTTAAAAGGCGTCAGCAAAAAAATCTAACACAAAACATTATAAAATAATTCTATTTTTAATTGTAATATTATGACTTTATTCCCACAATATTTTACCTTTACTTCAAATAAATTTTTCCCCAACCTAATATTCCAAAAATTTACAAAGTTATATTGTTTCTTAATTTTGTAAATGTTTATTTTCCTAACATTATAACTTGTTTCGCAACCTTATTGTCCACAAAATTCATATGTTTTGTTTTTTCCTCATGCAATTATTTAAATGACTTTACTTTAAAACTACTTTAAAAAATAACATCAGTTTTTTTGCAACTAAAATATGTTTAATATGTAATAAATGTTTGTCACCTTATTATCTCATAAAATTGCAACGTTTTATTGTTTGATTACAACTTTTTTCTCTTTTGTACTCATAAAATTACAGCAATTTTTTTTCAACTTCGGCTGTTTTTTGTAATTTTCCAATTTTTTCAACTTTTCTCGTTTATTCTCCTAATTTTATATCCTTTTCCACAAACTCATTTTCCAAAAATGGTAAGATTATAACTTTTTTTTTTCTAATTACTGCTCATTTTTTCAATTTTTGCCGTTTCCTTCAAGTTTTTTGTTAAATTGTAATTTTAGATTGTCACTCGGGCCGCACTTGGAGCACCCCTGCTATGAAGCAAGATATGTTGCATGTATTTTAGGAAGAAACAAAATTAAAATAAATAAATTTAATGGTGTTTAGAAACTTCGGAGAACCACATGTGCTCATCAAAAGAGCCACATCCGGCTCCCGAGCGGTAGCTTCCCTACCCCTGGGTTTGAGCTCCTAGGTCCATGACAGAGGAGTCCGGGCACAGCGAGGGAAATTGAACCGCTGTAGCCTCAAGCCGAATATCCAACGTCCAACGTAATGGTAACTTTACCACGGTACCCCACGGGCATGTCTGCAAGGTGTTGGTGCGTTCCGCCCTTCATTCGGGTGGCGTGAGGGGAGTGACAACCATCTTTGAGGCGCATTCGCTAAGCCCGGAGTCACGGCGACAGGATCGGTCCAATCTCGTGGCGGAAGGCGACCTTGGAAATACTGAAATACTTTTCTGAAGATCGGATCGGGACCTCTCTGGTGCGTAAAAAAATCATGTAAATCCGACTACGTTGTACCAGAAAGCCCAATATGTTAACACAAAATGCGTGTTTTGTAGTTTTACATGCAGAAAACAATTAGAAAAGCATAGAATATATATGTATATGTGGATGAACGGATACTTGAACATTTAAGGTTACTTTTTTTAGACATAATCGTTGCCAAAGACGTGACACGGCAGTGACGGAATGCTCACCCAAAGCTTTCCCATGTTTGCAGTTCCCTTGTGCAAGTGTAGTCAAGTGTTTAGTCACCCTTTGGCATTTCTCCAACAACTCCCCCGTATGAACATTCTAGCCATTCACTTTGTATGATCTGCCTTTTATTTAGCGCTGAAATGTGTATAAGCGCAACAAAGGGCATTGTCGTGCGTCTACAGGACCTTTGTTACCCGCCAGGACTTGCTGTCCGTGCCCCACTTTACAGTTGGCATCCCCCTTTTGTGCTTTAAAGCACTGAAACCTAAATCCGTGGCATTTCTATTATTGTTTTCCTCGTGACATTTTCATCAAGTTGACATTTTAAAGCCACAAAACCTAACCAGACAGGTAGTTTATCTAGTTTTTTTTGGTTTGTGGTTGTATTTTGACTGAAGTAGTTTTCATTTAAAGTGGTTTTCTAGATTTAAATTCAATCTGAGTACCACAAAAATATTGTTATTGCAGTTTTATCGCAGTTTTTTTCCAGTACATTTCATTGGGTGTACTGTACTAATGGCACTAATAATCAAAATACTAGCGTATTTTCTCCTTACCGCCTTTACAACATTGGTTCTGTTGTTGCTGTATTTTTTCCCCTTGTTTTTTGAGTACGCTGTGTCAGTCCAACTGTGTTTTTCATGTATTTCTTTTATTACAAAACGTCCTTGTTAGCATCCTATTAGCTTGCCGATACAGTGGAACCTTGGTTAGCGTCATTATTTCGGTTTAGAAGGTCCGTTTTTAAGTGAAAAGGATGCTAACTGAATACATTTTCCCCATAAGAAATGCTTCCAAATACAAATAAACGACGAATGCAAGGAAGACATGAACATTTCCTTTTTACTAAGGTTCCCAAAGATGTGACGCTGAAGCGAGATTAACACGGACACCTCCTTCTTGTTTTGCCATGAGCTATTTCTTGAATTTGGCAGGGTTTTTCATCTCAATACGCCAAAAATGGAGGCAAAGAAAGTTTCTAGTGCCAGCATTTGATGATGAAGGTGAGAAACGATATTGTGTTGGATGCAAGAAATAGCAAAACAGGAAGGTGGTGTCCGTGTTGATCTTTGGGAACGTCTTCAGTGAAGGTAAAAGTAACTTTCCATGCATTTAGAATTGTTGTCGGCATGTCAAGCTATGTGTTTTGTGACATCATAGACGGGCGACGTCGCGCAGATGACTTCCCGTTCCGGTTGCCATCTTGTTAGCCATCTAATGGGGTGCTAACACGGAAGGACGTTTTGTGATGAAAATACACAAAGAGTGCATAACACGCCAAGACGCGCGCCATACTGAACGCTGACCGGAGAATGCAAGCAAACCGAGGCAAAACTGTGGCATCAGTTTTTGATATTACGGGAAAAACAGGCTAGCTGGGGCAGACGCTAACCGAGGCTCCACATTACTTGGAAACGGTTGACTCTGTAGTTGTGTAACGTCGCTAACTAGGAGTTACAGACTTCCTTGATGACGCGTTTCCAAGACGAGTTCAAGGCGGACACCACCTGTGTGTTTTGCCGTGACTTATTTCTGGAGCTCTGTAGCGTTTCTCACCGGCTTTCTAAAAATGCTGGCTCTCAAAAGACAAGCAGGGACTTGAGGTGAGAAACACCATTGAGTTTAAGAAATAACTCATGGCAAAACAGGAAGGTGGGGTCTTTGGCAACACGCGCGTTTTCCATGGGTCAAAGTAACCTCGAAATGTTCATCCGTTATTTACATGCATTTGTATGCATTTACAAAAGTGTAAAACTATAAAAAGGTGTTATGTGTTAACAATTGGTTGAACATTTCTTAAGGGCAAAATGATTTGGTTAGCGTACGTTTCGGTTAGAGTCGGACCTTGCATGGCTACCGATCAGAGCCCTCACTTTGTCATTTGCTTGACCCTTTTCTCTCCTCGCTTGCTGCTCTCCTCCGCTGGCCTTCACCTTTGCTTTCTGTCCTTTCTCTGCAGGCAGGACAACTCAGAAGGGCGATGTTCTACCTGAGTTTGAGGTGGAGCTCATGCCAGGTACGCCGACTCACCTTCTTTTCAACGCTTTTTACCCCCCGTCGCTCGGCATCTCCTCAGCTTTCCTCATGGGTTTAACCTCACTTGAGAAATCCCAAACATATGGCTCACATTTTTGCTGCGTTTGATTTTTAATCTCTAGGCGGGGCTGAGGCAAACATAATTTAACAAAAATCCGCAGTAATTTTACATGTCTCAAGTCAAAATATGAAAAGAAAAAGTCGTAATCTTACGAGAATAACGTAAGAGAAAATAACGGCATTGCAATAGCAAGAAGTTGAAATGTTGAAGAAAACACGGTTTTGTTTTTCATCAAATTATGACAAAGTTATCAGTTCTGGAAAACCAGGCTGCGCAAAAGTTATATCACGAGAAGCTGAAAAAGTGGAAAAATGGGAAAAAAAGAGCTGTCATTTTCAGAGAATAAAGTCAACCTGTTAAAAGAAAAAAGTGGAATTCCAACGGGAAAAGCCTTTCAATGAAAAATATTGTTGTTTTCGTACCTTAAATTTAAAATGTTGAATAAAAATAAAAAAATGAGAAGCAAAACAATGTGCTGTATTTTTTTTTATAAGCTGGGAAAAAGTTATTGTGTTATGGGAGTCAAGTCAAAATATTATGGGAATAAAATAATAATATTTTGTAATATAAAATAATATATTTTGGTATTTAGTATCACAGTGTTGAAATATTAAAGAAAAATCTGTTATTTTTTTTATTTTTGGAGAATTATGTTGGGGAAAAAGTTATCATAATATAATATTAATATTGTGGGGAAAAGTAAAACAAATACGGGAATAAAGTCATAACACTACAAAAATAAAATTTGCCAAGATGAATGTGAAAGAAAAAATAGCTGTAATTTTTATGAGAATAAAGTTGAAATATTAAGAGAAATTGTCAGACAAGAAAAAAACTTTTCCAAGAATAAACTGGGAATATTATGAGAACAAAAATTATGTAATTTTAGTAGCATAGAGTAAAAATATTATTAAAGAAAATATGTATATATTTATATAAATGTTAATATAATAATATATTTTAATATAAATTTATAATAATATGATAATTATTATATGGGAAACAAATCAAAGTTAAGTTGTTATTTTTGGAAAATTACATTGGGGGAGTATTGTTATTATACTAAAATAAATATCATAAATATTATTACATTCATATAATGGGAATAAAGGGAAAATATATGGGAATAGAGAAAGAAAATTCACAAAGTTGAAATAGATGGAAAATAAAAATAAAAATGGAAAAAACCAGCTGTAATTTCTATGAGAATAAAGTTGAAGTATTAAGACAAAAGGTGTATTCTGACAAGACCAAAATTACAATTTGACAAGAATAAAGTGGGAATGTTGTGAGAAAAAAATGATGTAATTTTAGAGTAGAGATGTTAAAGACAAATTTTCATTTTTTAAAGAAAAAGTCATAATATTATGAGATACAAATCAAACAAACAAAAGTGGAGTTTTTGGAAAATGACGTCGGGGGAGTATTACATTATTATTATGGAAATACATTTCCAAAATGCTATAAAAAGATGAATGTGAAAGAAAGTTAAATTTTTTTGGAAATTATAAAACAGAAAATGATAATAATAATAAAATGATAATAATAATAATAAATAATGATAGATATTTTCATAATATCCCAAAGTTAAGATGCAGTGTATGTTTTTTTGCATCCTGTCATTTTTCACTTGGTGGAAAACGTTTGGACACCCCTGCTCTATTCCAACATCGGTTCTGCTGTGTTGTGTAATGTACTTGTGGTCAAGAAAAGTTGTTTTTCGCACACTCCAAATCTTTATGACGGTAAAAATGTTTAACCCCCCCGCCAGCGTCGTAAAGGGCACGGAGTGGGGCCCGCCCCGAGGAAGCGATTGACACATGTAGCATTTCCCGGAGTTTCTTAACTTACAAGAGCGTTTGTGCGTCTACTTCACAGAGTGGGCGTTTGTAGGCTGCGTGGCTGTGGGCAGCGTCTTGTTTCTGGTACTGCTGGGCATCTGCTGGTGCCAGTGTTGCCCTCACTCCTGCTGCTGCTACGTGCGATGCTGCTGCTGCCCCGAGACCTGCTGCTGCCCGCAACACCGTACGTGCTGTCACACCAAGCGCATTCCGGTCCACTCGAAACCCCACCCACGGGGATTTTTTTTTTCCCCCAGTATACGAGGCAGGGAAGAAGGCAAAGGCGGCGCCGCCCGCTCCGCTCCCCGTGTATCCCTATTACATTCCCGGAGTTCCCGCCCTGATGCCTCCCACCGCGTCGACCCACATGGACCCAAAGGTGGTCTCCGTGCCCCCGTCTGTGGAAAACAACCTTGCGGGAGGTGAGTGCCGTAGAGACGGAAAAAAAGACACCTCCATTGTTAGGCCATCATCAGATCTGTTATTTTTGCAAACCCAATATAAAGAACGACCTCAAACACCCGTCCATTCACCTCGGCTAGGGCTAGGACCGTAACACGTCACCTGAAGAGCTGACATTCGGAAGGAATGTCGTGCATGCATCGTATGTTGGAATCCTCGTTACATTGAAGCTTTATTTGTCACAATGATTTTAAACAAAATCTTTCATTGCCTCAGGTAGACCTGGAATATCTTGGTACGCTGTGGGACGGTTTATTTGTTCGGGGCGTACTTTTGTTCTGAAAAGGAGTAGGAAGAAGCTTATTTAATCTTACTCGGTGCAGTTGTCCTTGTCACTTTGCGCTTCAAATTTCATAGTTTCACTTCAGGGTTCTCCTATCTCTGGTTTTCTTATCTTACCAAGGTGGTCACAAAGCTCCCCGGGGGCTGGATGACTCCCCCCCAGAGTTCCCATAAGGCCCTGGATGCTGTGGGCGTGTCTTGGTGGGGTGGTGGTCCCGCTGTTTAAGAAAGGGGACCGGAGGGTGTGGTCCAACTATTGTGGGATCATACTCCTCAGCCTTCTCGGTGAGGTCTATTCAGAGGTTCTGGAGAACTATCCGCTGGATAGTCAAATCTCGGATTCAGGAGTAGCAGTGTGGTTTTTGTCCTGGTCGTGGACCAGCTCTATCCTCTGGGCAGAGTCCTTGAGGGTGCCTGGGAGTATTCCCAACCAGTCTACATGTGTTTTGTGGACTTGGATAAGGCATTGGACCGTTTCCCTCTTGGAATACTGTGGGGAGTGCCCAGGGAATATGGGGTATCAGACTACCTAATTCAGCTGGTTGGTTCCCTGTAAGACCGGAGTTTGGTCCGCATTGCCAGCAATAATTCGGACCCGTTTCCAGTGAGGGTTAGACTCTGCCAGGGCTGCCCTTTGTCGTCGATTCTGTTTGTTACTTCCATGGACAAAATTTCTAGGCGCAGCCAGGGTGTCGAAGGGTTCCGGTTTGGTGGCCGCAGGATTGGGTCTCTGCTCTTTGCGGATGATGTGGTCCTGATGTGGTCATGATTTATTCTAAACTTGCGGCAGGGTGTAAAATGTTGGGATGAAGGACAAAGTAAGACGCCAAAAACGTACCACTTCCACACGTGACGAGAGGCGTATCGGACATACGATGACCAGAATACTACACATGACTTGTCTTTGGCAAATGTGTGACTAATAACGGCGTGTAGTAAACAGAGATGGGAGACTCGAGTCACATGACCTGATTCGAGTCAGACTCGAGTCGCAATTGTTAGGACTTGTGACTTGCTCGACAAATGTTCCAAAAAGACACGACTTTGACTTGATGTTCTTGACTTGAGACCTAACTCGGACTTGAGCTAATTGACTTGAAATGACTTGTTTTTGGTGTATTTTGCAAATGTCCAAAATATACCAGTATATTTTAACAAGTCGGCTCTCGGCTGCTTTACTTTACGCATGCGCTTACTTTGGCGCAATCTGGCAGAACACAACGTGGATACGCCGGAAAGAAGACGCAGAAAGATTTAGTGAATGTTTGTTTATATACCTCCATTCCAAACAGCGCCTGTAACACGGCAGTAAAACGGCTCAAACATAAAAGAAAAGTCGTTTTTATTCATCCTCTTCCTGTTGAAGAGCACCGCTGAAGTTGTGTTGTTCTCCTCACGTATCAGTCCAGCCTTTTGAAATCATTTGGAGGAAAAAAGGCCTAATTTAACCTTTGAGCCAGGTCAAGGGTCACACAAGACCCCTGTGTTTATAGCTGTCTCAGTGAATGCCTGGTAAATAAAGCATTCAAATCATCAAGAGTTGGAGAATTGAGTCGTAAATTGACGACAACAAAATTGTATATTTACGGGAAAAGATTGTCGTATTACGAGAGTACAAACTTTGCAGGCACAAAAGTCGTAACTTTATTTTATAGGCACTGCCAGAGGCTGCTATGAGGTGGAGAGCCGTATGTGTGGGGGCGGGGCACTAGAGTGTAGCGGTGAGATGGTGCTTACCCCTTGCTAACCTGGTTGTGTGCCAACGGCTCTCCGCTTATCCACCCTGTTCCTGAGCCCGCTGACGTAGAAAAAGAAAACGGTCAGACAAAGATGAAGGCTGCATGATAACGGATCAAAAAAGAAGGAACTTGCATAAAAGGAGCAGAAACATGTAAAAGAAAAAATACAAATAAACAAATCAAAAGGAACGAATAAAACAAAAGAACTCGATAAAATAAAACAGCCAGGGGCATGCTGGGATTTTCAAGGTGCTGATTGTGTGGAGTAAGTCCACTGCTTGTTTTTTGTCCTTGAATTTAAGGGAGGAGAAAGTTGGCAGAGTTCCTTGTGAAAGGAGGGAAAGTAGGATTACTTTTCAGGAAACGACATTTGTGGATGTAACAAAAATGACCTAAAATTGTAATTACATTTACTTATTTTTGTTCTTTCTCTAGCATTCCTAAAAGGATATCCTTTACAGGGAATTCAGACAGGTTTGGGATTTTGGAGGAAATCCAGGAAAAAGGGCCCTAGGATGTATACAATCATAAAACATGTTCAGCTGATTCAATATCCCCTTTTGCACAAGCAAACCGTACCCTCAAAAGAAAACCTGCGTCTAAGAAATTCCTTGCAAGGGTAGACTACGGACTGGACTTTTTCCTTTTCATCCTTGGAGAATAATTGTGAAAATGAGTTTGGGTTGAAAATATAAGTTAATGAAGTATCTGTAAGGAGTTTTCTAATTTTAGAATTGGCTAGTCTGCTGCCAATGGTATCGAGCCCATTGATTGACAGGCCAGGAGTTCTGTTGGTAGGATCCTGAAAAAGAATAAGTGGTGTGGAGAAAATATTTTGGGGAGTGGTCTTCAAAATGTTTTGGAACTCTTTTTTGTGTGCTGACATGTCAATCATATTTTATATTGAAATCTTCAAGTGTCATCACACCTCTACCACCCAACAAGGTGGATCAATAAAAGCTTGTCTTCCCCTCCCTAGTGAAGAACTACGCTGTAGTTTCCCTCGGACACTTTAAATCTTCAATTAATTGTGTTATTTATTATTTCATGTATTTATTGTTTTGTTTTTGCTCTTTTTAACTCGGCTCTGTTTGGCCCTGCAAGCTGTTGGTTGTCAAATATGCGATTAGAAAAAAAGTCTCCTGTTTTTAAACTTTGAATCTGTAAAACCGGCCTAATTAAAACGTGCACGACTTGACGCACCATGCAGACCAAAAGCAGGGACTCGACTCGACTTGCTTGGCCCTCATAAAGATTGACTCGGACCGGCTTGGAACTTGAAGGGAAGGACTTGGGACTTGCTCATGAGTGACCTCTGCTAGTAAATGACGAGTTTAGGAGGAAAAGCGCTACGGGGGAGGGAGCGATGTTCGCACCGCCATGCGGTGATGGACGACGGATTCAAATGACAGACTTGATGGCGGCCACACGCATGTCCAACGCGCTTGCATGCGTGTCCCATTCAATAGCCAGGATTCTATACAACCATTAGCCCTAACTGTCCAATCATCGCATAACCTTCCTAACGTGTAACTCTACTAACCGTTTGATTGTTTGCGTCACGTCTGCGTCCCAGTTCAACATCTAACGCGTGTGCCCCGACAGCCGGTAGCCTATCAGAGCTCAGCTCTCTCCACGAGGGAGGGAACGCAGATTTCAGACACACCTACCAGACCGTCCAGATGAAGGCGTTGCCTCCCATCGCCGACGACCGCTCGACGCCGGGAGCGGCTCTGCCCGCCCAGAGTCGCAGGCAGAGACTGCGGGACCGCGACGACCACTCGGACGACGAGCCGGACAGACGGTGAGTTGACTGATCGTGGGTTCTGCGACGTTGTCGAACGAGGCGTGTCGCGCTGCGCTTGGTCTTTACCGTGTGTCCCGGGCGTCGCCGCAGGTGGAACGCTCGCTCGGAGCACCTCCGGAGACAGACTCTGAGCAAAAGGTGTCGCACCGGCTCGCTGGACGAGCTGGAGGAATTCGCCCGCTCGTACGGTTCCCGCAGGCGCCGCCCCGAGCCGCGCGATCACAGCCCCCCGAGGCGTTTCTACAGAGACGAGGACGACGGCTGGGCTCGTCGCAGCCCCTCGCCTTTGCCGCAGAAGAGGAGGGGCACGTGGGACAGCGAGCTCGCCTCCCGACCTTCCCGCCCCCGAGATTACGACGACGCCTTCCTCAGCTACGCGCTGGAGACCAAAGGGAGGGGAAGGACGGACGAGGACAGCGACACCCCCTCCAAAGGTAGCTCCAGGGGCAAGGGCGGCAGCTCCTACAGCCGCTCGCCGAGCAACCGTCCAGAAGACGAGGACCCTTTGCCTCCCTACTCGGAGAGGGAGGCGGAGCGGCACCGCAGGGCCGGCCCTACCCCGGACTGGTACCGCACCGGAGAACCCGTCAGAACGGAGCGGTACGATACCTCACAGCCTGGCTCGAGGCCTTTCTCGTACACGCGACCCCAGCAGGGGATGACCCTCCCGCTGCAGGGGGGCATAGAGGAGGCAGACAGGAGACGCAACCTGGTGAGTTACTTGTAGCAGCAAATAGCGGAACACCCCGTCGACCTGAATATAAGACCCCCGAGAAAGTCTGATACCTTCTCCCCAAGAGAGTACGAGCTTTTTTTCCTGAATATAAGCCGCTAGTTTTATGAGAAATATTCCAAGTATCGAGATTTGTACACGCACAATAACGACTTCTGCCCATGTGAGTCTGAGCTTTTTTTCCAGAATATAAGACGCTAGTTTTTTCACCTACAAAAAAAAGTATGAAAAAAGCTTCTGGTTTTGAATTCAAAGTCTAGAGCATTATGCATGCACACCAACAGGTGGCGCCCAACAACTTCTTTTTTTCCAGAATATAAGACAATAATTTTTCACCCACAAAAAAAAGTATAAAAAAACTTGCGGTATTATATTGCAAGTCTAGGTAATTACACAGCCACACCAACAGGTGGCGCCCAATGACGTCTCCCCAAGGGAGACCGATATTTTTTTCCTAAATATAAGACGGTGTTTTTTCTCCTAGGAAAAAAGTTTGGAAAATATGTGTCATCTTATATCCAAGCTTGAGAGAAAACTATGACAAAAAACTCGTCTTATGTTTGAAGTCCAGAGATGTATGCGTGCACACCAGCAGGTGGCGCCCAACACCGTCTCCCCAAGAGAGTTTGGGAATATAAGACGGTATTTTTTCTCCTAGGAAAAAAGTTTGGAATAGATGGCTCATCTTATATTCATACATGCAAAGCTGAATATACGCCTACTTTCCCCCAAGAAAAGTGTCCAAAGATGAGTTGTCTTATATGTGGAGTCTTTAGAGTTACACAAGTTTGCTGTTTAATTGCGGGGCTTACTTCCTGTCTAACAGCAGAGGAGTATTCACTGTGGTCTTATATTCAGGTCAGTACGCACACGCATGTAAGCAGCCCTGACACTCCCTCCATCAGGAAAAATGCAGCTTTTCCGTAACGACTACTACTAACCCAATCTCAGCGGCGCCACGCTCCAACGACTGAGCCCGGCCGCAGCGACCGCAGCGTGCGGCTCTCACCGTGTATTTCCTCGACAGAGCGCCGCGCTGAGCAGGGGTTCTCTGGCAGTGTGACGAGCGGCACTGCCACCGACCGGGCCGTCGGGCTTCACGCCGTCCTCATCATGCGCTCCCTTAACTGCACGACAAACGTTTCACAACAGCACCGCCATTATGCGCCCGTCGTACCGCCCCGAGACAACGAAAGGACATTTGCCGGTGCCGAGAAGTTGGTGTAGCGTCTACCGTCTTGTTACCACGACAGTCCAACTCAGGTCCATTTTGCAGTACATTTGTAGTTTTTGTATATATACAGCACCGCATACCTTCTATGTGTACACACCCAAGTTTGAATGTTGTTTTGCTGATGTATTTGTACTCTTGGAATAAAAGTAATGTTCTCCAGTTTGTGTTTCAATGATGTGCACCCCAACAGCTGCCCGTCATGATTGATATGTTGGGTAAAGGAAAGGAAGGAAACAAAGGAGAACTTCAGCTTTGCAAAGGCGTCGAGATTGAGAGACCAAGCGCGGCTACTCGCACAAACCCAAACAGTCCAATCTGCGTTTTGGCCTTCCCCCTCGACGCTGGCCTGTCCAAGGTCGCGCCTTGAACAAGAAATTCCCCCGAGAGATCGCTTCGTCGAAGACGCCCTGGCGCACCTCCTCCTCTGTCATGGACACCTCTTGTTTGTTGTCACTGTCTTGGGCTCGGTCATGGACGTCTCCGTGGCAACTGCTGTGTCATCGCGGTGACACCCTGCGGACTGATGTATGTATGCGTGTATTTCTTTGAGTGTACTTTCTTGATACTGCACATTTAACTTCCTAGAACGTCTGCATGTGGGGGGTTCAAAGTGCGGCCCAGGTGCTCATTTATTGGCCCACAACACATCCTACAAATACAATTTGACAAGAAAACTACAAAAAAAAACTTTAAAAAATGGGGGAAAAAAGCAGTATTTTAAAAGAATGAAGTCAAAATATTAAGAAAAAAATGGTGTCATCTAACAAAAAAGTAATTTTACGAGAATAGCATATCGTGAGAAAAAATGTCATTTTAGCAGCACAGCGTTGAAATATGTGGTAGTAAGAGAAACAAACAAAACAATAAAGTCATCACTTTTGGAAAACTAGATGTGGAAAATGTTATAACGTTACGGGAATTAAGTAATAATTACGAGAAGAGAATTTAAAAAAAAACTGAAAATATTTGGAAATTAAAAAAAACCCGCTACAATTTAAAAAAATGCTTCAATTATACAAGTAGAAAGTAAGAAATATTAAGAAAATTTATAACATTTAAACTTAAATATATTTGTATTGAATACATAATATTTTGAGGACAAATAATGTCATTTTAATGGCACAGACTTGAAAAAAATGTGTTGTTTTTTTTAAACAAAAGTTGTCATTTTTGGAAAAATTTGGTAAAAAAAAACTATAATATTATAGGAATAAAGTTCCTAAAAAATAGCATTTTTTTGAATAAAAAATAATCATCACAATATACAACTTTATTATGCATATAATGCAGTGTTAAAAAACATGACATGGCTCTCACGGAAATACATTTTAGAATAAGTGGCTTTTGCGGCCGGTCTAGCCAAAAAGCTCCCCTGTCTTAATGTGTGTTTATTTCCGCACATGCTGCCTCTTCCCTGGCACCCCCCAGTCATATTGTACAGGATGTTTATGGACAACTTTGCTGCTGACCAGTATAACGGCAAGTAAAGGCTATTCTGTTCTAAATTCTATTCTATTATTGTTGCGATAAATATCAGAAAACTTCATTAAAAAAAAAGAAACATCTAATTTTTGCATCACACAGTGACATACATATTTTATCATTAGAAATTGTATTTCAAAAAGTAATCTGTGCTTCAGATATATAATTTCAAGAAAACAGTGCCATATTTTAGATTCTTATTCAGGTTCTAAAAAATATATATTGCTTTTTGGGGGCAAACTGAAAAACACATGGTTTATATTTTATATATGGTTATATTGATAATGTTAAAAATGTTATTTATTTATGTAATTTGTAATACTCATTTGGTATATTACACATTTTACATACAAGTATATATTTTGAAATATATATTTTTCTGTATATTTTGGGATCTAAAGCCATCATTCTGCAATATTTGCTATGAAAAAAAATTGCATTGAACTGTTTTTTTAGCGAGAAAGCAAAAGAGGAGCATCTTAACTTTCCACCAAAACCATTTCCATTTAATCACACTTTCAATTTACATTGCGGGTGATTTAACGGCTTCCAACGCACGCGCAACTCGCGGTGCGCTCCTTTTCCGCGTTGCACCTGCCTGCGTGGGCGGGGTCAGCGGCTCGGAAGGTGGGGGGAGGGGACCGGATGACCCTCCTCCTCGCGCACCTGTGGGAAAGTAGTGGTGTTTGTGTGCTAGCCGCCCCCGTGGAAGTTACTACAGGCTAGCCCTCGACGTCCATCCATGGCTTCCCGAGGGCGGTAGGAAGCCGCTCTGCTATGCGCCGGAGAGCCGACGCGACGTGTATTCCCCACCTTGCGGGAGTTCGGAGCGCCGACGGGAGAGACGGCGACGTTTCCGGGGAAGGAGGACGAGCGCGAGGCTAAAGACACTGGCGGACATGCTGCAGGCGATGGGAAATATGATACCGGTGACGCTCTTGCTGCTGTACCTGCCAACAGGTGAGGCTCCGATGCTTTCCGCCGCCGCCGCTTTGTTCGGCCTTTGTCTGTTGCCGCCGAGAATGTAGGGCGAAGGCGGGAAAGCAAACAGTCGAGGCTGAAAAGGGCAAAGTTAATCATCAACGCGTCACGTGACCCGGCCGCGCGCCAGCAAGCCTGTTTTCATTATTTCATGTCCTTGTTGTCTTCAGCTGACCCCGCCCTGCTATGTCGCATACATCTTACAAAGTCACGTGACACGGCGGATTGTAAACAAAGGGGGTCCAAATTTGTTTTTGTTCCATTTTACAAATTAAATTACCCCCCCCCCCCAAAAAAAAAAAGTTGTTTTCCATTTTTGTCATATCTTTGTCCGTACTGTCTTAGTTCTTTTCAATGTTGTTGTTGGTTTTCCTGACGCCAGCTGGTAAAAGCAATGACAATACAACGGCCGTCGTTCCGCCGGGGTTACTAGTCCCATCCCGTCGTGTAAGCATGCCCCATGGTGGCGCCACTGTGATTTTACTTCTTGTCCGTCACCCGGAAGGGCTACATTTAAACATAGCTACTACACAATCACTGCAAGCAGGTATCGTGCGATCAGGCATGGACTAGCCACCCTGCCAGAAAAGGTAGCTAAGAAATATACAAGACAAGTACCGATATGAGTGTAGAATAGTGAGCAGCAACTATCTTCCCGTCATGCATTGCTTTTGCCTGAAGGCAAAGCAATGCATGATGGGCAGAAGTTGTTTAAATTGTTTATATTGCTTGATGACCTCCTGTAATTTCCAATGGGTTGACAAGCTCGTCAGTAGCTTGTGATTGACTCCTGCCCAGGAAAGAGCTACCGTTTAAAAAAAAAAAAAAAAAAGACCCAAAGTGGGTTCTTTGTCTCCCCAGAAGTCTTCTGGCGCCTCACACTTTGAAAACTCACTTTCTATGCTGCCGCTTAGAAGCAAACCGGTGCCTTGGCTTGCTCATACAGTAGAAACCGGTTTTGCTGTTTTGTTTTCTTAATGGTTTGTTGTTATATCATTATCATCATATCATGTGTTTATGCGGTATCGTTAAACTGCTGAATGGAACATACAGTGAGGGGAAAAAAGTATTTGAACCCCAGCTGATTTAGTAAGTTTGCCCACTAACAAAGAAATGATCAGTTTATAATTTCAATGGTAGCTTTATTTGAACACTGAGAGACAACAATGACAAAAAAAATCCAGAAAAATGCGTTTCAAAAAGAGCATTTCCATGAAGGAAATAAGTATTGGATCCCTCTGAAAAAGGTGCTTCAGTACTTGGTGGCAAAACCTTTGTTGGCAATCACAGAGGTCAGCCGGTTCTTGTAGTTGGCCACAAGGTTTGCACACATCTCAGGGGGG
>QODF01000052.1:1765380-1803686 GCA_024372805.1 Oostethus manadensis | reverse complement strand
TTTTTTTTGTCATTGTTGTCTCTGTGTTCAAATAAAGCTACCATTGAAATTATAAACTGATCATTTCTTTGTTAGTGGGCAAACTTACTGAATCAGCTGGGGTTCAAATACTTTTTTCCCTCACTGTAGCAGTGCAATCATAATATCCACACAATTCTGCTTACACGTGCATTAGATATGACTTGGTTGTTAGTGTGTATCTTAAAGCAATTAATGGACCAGTTTTCCTTTTGGCTCACACACACTTGCCCTTCATTCTACTTTGTGATTGACAGCTACTGTACTAATGGGAGGGTGCAATACAGCATGTGCAAACTTGTTAAGTCACCTTTGTGGCATTAAGGAGCAGTAGCTAAATATAATTTCTTATAAAAAGCACTTTGACTTGAGAATGTGGGCGTTTCCTATCCTAGTATGTTTTTTTTTTAATTTTGTTTCAGAGCTGCTCTCCATCCAGGTCATCGTTCCGGAAACAGAGAGAAGCACAACTTTGTTCGGATCGGTGATCCTTCGCTGCGACTTCTCCACTTCGGCAAACCCTCAGGATGTGCTGGTCACCTGGAGATTCAAATCCTTCTGTAAAGACCCCGTTCTGGAGTACTACTCCACCAGTGAGTGCTGGTATCGCATCATTCTTAGTAGGGCGGTAGCAAACGTGCAGAGGGCTGATTAATGTGTGTACCCGCGAGGTGAGTCTCTTCACATCAGGAGTGTAGGGTTTCGTCGTCCTCCCTCTCTTGTCCTGAGCAACCAGTACAGAAATGTGTGTCCCGCTTTCCTATGAGGCAATCATTTCCATTTCTGGTTCTATGGTTATCATCTCACTTTTCCTCTCGCTTTCACTGGTAGCGTCGCAAGAAATCTCGGAGTGAGTTTTTGATGTACTGTAGGTTCTCTAATGTAGTCACATTTCATCCTAACACCAGGCTACCAGGCCGCCCTGCAGCTTGGTCAGGACCCGGCCAACGACTGCCCGGACCGTCAGCGCACGGTCCGCACCGTGATCCAGAAGAGAGGCCTGAACGAGCCCACACTGGGCGTGGACTACCGAAACCGCAGGATTACGGTTCTCAACAGTGAGCAAAACGGGGACTGTGTGCCGCACATGCCGTACGTTCTGATGCTTTTGTGTGCGTAACAGAGGCGGACCTGGCCATCACTGAAGTCATGTGGTGGGACAACGGCGTGTACTTCTGCACCATCGACGCCGCCGGCGACACCTCGGGGGACTCGGACCGAGAAGTGAAACTCATCGTCTACCGTAAGCGTCATCCTTTTTGTGGAACTCCAAGCTCATGAATGAGTGAGTGCCGGTACCTCTTCCAGACTGGCTGACGGTGCTGTTAATCATCCTGGGCGCCCTCCTGCTCATCATGCTTCTGGGCATATGTTGCTGTCAGTGCTGCCCGCAGAAGTGCTGCTGCTATGTGCGCTGCCCGTGCTGTCCCAGGACGTGCTGCTGCCCGGAAAAAGGTACTCGTTTGCTTTGATGTGCTTTTTCTCAGTCGGCATGTATCATTCACAACTTTGGGTTCTGCTCCGTGCCTTCCCACACTGCTCGAGCTACGTGTCAATCGTTACCGTGATTCCCGACACCGCTTGTAACGCCAACAACAGTGTCTGACGGTCTCTGCTCTCGGCCCGCAGCTGTGATGCAACACAGGATGCTGCGCGAGGCCAAGAGGGCCATGGTGCCTTGGATGCACGGCCAGCCCATCTACGCTCCCATCAGCTCCAACAACTCCATCCAGGGCGTCCCCGTGTTGTATTCAGGTGATATATGCTTACGTACTTTAATCAGTGGCCATGTTGTATTTGTGGCAAGTGTGGCAGCGGCCCCAAGATCCAGCAGATGGTGCTATGGTGAAAAGTGTGGTACTATTTTTTTCTTACTGTAGAGATCCGCTGGATATATATTGTTATGATACAAAATAATAGCAGTCCAATGTGACTAACCAGGTGAATGATTGTTGTTAGCATATTTTTATTGCTACAAGTTACCCGTAGGTGCGGTAGATTCTCGGAAAACAAGCATTTATGATATGCACGCTCCTAAGGCTGTGCAATTGGCCCATTAGTTGAAAGGGGGGTGTTGGCTTTACAAACTCAAAACTATTTTGTTTCTAGAATCTGGCAATCCTGTGAAGGACTAAACTAATATTTAGTTTTTTATAAGGGCTTCACATCTGTGTGCCATGGACTCAACCAAATTGTGACACCTTTCAGCTGTTATTCCCCTCCAACATTCTTTGACAACATTCCACAGTTCAACATTTCTTGCTTTTGCTTCACAAACAGCATTTATGATGTCACCCCACAAGTTCTCCTTTGGATTAAGGTCCGGGGTTTGGGCTGTACCCTCCGTAACGTTCATTTTGTTAGTTTGGAACCACAATCTTGCTTGTTTACTACGCCCATTTTACCCATTTCAAGGGTAGGACCTCTTCAAACCATGATCCCTGCTACAGGATAAATAGTAGGAGAAACATGCCCATATCATTATGCTTCACTGTGTACTGTGGCTTGTATTCAGAGTTCGGGGGTCGTCTCACAAACTGTCTGTGGCCCTTGGACCCAAAAAGAACAGTTTTACTCTCATCAGTCCACAAAATGTTCCTCCATTTCTCTTTAGGACAGTTGATGTGCTCTTTGGCAAATTGTAACCTCTTCTGCACATGCCTTTTTTAAAATATATTAGCTTTACACCGACGTCTTCTAACTGTCACAGTACTTACAGGTAACTCCAGACTGTCTTTGATCATTCTGGAGCTGATCATTGGCTGAGTTTATGCCATTCTGGTTATTCTTCCATCCATTTTGATCGTTGCCGTCCATTTTCTGCCACGTGTCTCTGGTTTTGCTCTCCATTTTGAAGAATTGGAGATCATTTTAGCTGAACAGCCAAAACATTTTTGCGCCGCTTTAGTTTTCTCTTCTCCAATCAACTTGTTACTTAATGTATGCTGTTCTTCTGAACAACGCCATTTTACTCAGGCTTTCAAAGAGAAATGGTGTTCAACAAGTGCTGCTTTCATCTTTAAATAGGGGTCACCTGATTCACACCTGGTTTTTCACTAAATTGATCACTGATTGGATGCCACACTGCTATTTTTTTAACACACCCCTTACAACAAAGAGATTTGGTTTGTTTAGAATTTTTATGGCGGACCAGATGAAATTTTCCCCGTCCTTTCGTGTAGCGTTTGGAATGTCCTAATAAGGTCCAACGCAAGCTCACTTTAATTTCAGGCTCGTTTTCGGACCCTGGCAAACAGAATTTCGCCATGGCGCCCATGCAGCTGTCCCCCATGACCCTGCCACCGCAGCAGCTCGCTCCCCCCCACCACTTGAATGGCAGTGTTGCAGGCAGAGTCCAAAACACAAGACACGTGTTGGACTACCTGGAGAACCAGGTGAGGGGGATGGATGTTGTGGCACCCCAGATGCCGATGCACCTGGTCCAAAACATGCACCAGTTAGCTGCTCAGCCCCCGCCGCCCCCTCCCGTTGTCCCCTACACCCCCGGACCCCCCAGCATGCTGTCGGCCCTGGACGAGATGGGCGTAAGGGGGACGGAGAGAAGGGTGATCACCCTGCCTCCCATCATCCAACGTGGACCGAGCTTCTCCTCACACAATGGGCCCCGGGGTGGCGAGCAGGCAAGGGGGGGACAGCGCCTCTCCAGCCAGTCCAGCAGAAGCAGCCACCCCTCCGGAAGGGACATTCAACGAAACAGCCGCGGATACAGAGACGTCTCTCCACCAAGACGGGGGATCCTGCGAGAGTACAGCGACGACTCTGACTGGGAGGGCAGGCGAGGAAGAACGAGCCACCGTAACCGGAGGGACCAGAGCGGAGGGGGCGGGCCTCGGACACGCAGCCGCGACGACCTGATGGAGGAGCTGCAGAGCAGAACGGCGCGGAGGGAGAGGAGCTACTCCCCTCCGCAACGCAAAGGGTCCTGGAGCTCCGATGAAGAGGACGGCAGGAGGAGAAGGGGGGGTGGAGGGAGGGATTGGCCGGAGAAGCCGCCCAGCTACTCCTCTGTTGACAGCCAAGCCGGACACCTCAGCGACCGCGGGAACTACGTCCGTCTTTCCGTAAGACAACACTCAACATGAAAGACCGTCCTTGAGCAGCACTTTCTTTGGGTGCGGGCTTTTTTTTAACCCCATGTCTGTCACTTCTCTCCGTAGGATAGAAGCTCCCGTAGCAACACCAGCGTAGTCATCTGAAGCATTTCTTTGTTTTCAAACCTTTCCTAAACGGTGCAAAGTGAAGGCAAGCTGCATTCTCTACCTACTTCTCATTTAAGATTGTCTTTGTTTTTATTTTTTAGGTAGTTTCAAAATGACAGTGTCAATAATTGATTAACTGTTTAGTAAGTTGTGTTTCTGTCTTAGCAACTTTTCGACTGACAGCCACGCGAAGTGTGCGACAAGGACCTTGCAGGACTAATGTTTTGTTTTGTTGTGTGTTCATTATGTGAATTGTGCATGTTTTCAGCAAAACTGTGTGAAATAAACTGTGTGCCTGCCGATGAGGATTCACTCACGTAAACCGATTGGAACACTACAGTTCCATAGTCGTCCAGCAGAGGGAGTTATAGTCCACGGCTTTGATTCTAGATGGTCGATTGGCTCAATAGAGTTTAAAAATAGTCAATCACTAAATACATTAATTTATATCAACTATTTTACTCAAGGTTGGGCGAAATTAACGTTTTAAACGAGGTATTTCATTTCAACTCCAACTCCAAGCAAGGTTTTCCTCCATTGGTGTGGGACGGATTCCGGGCGGAATCTCTGGGATCTGATTGGTCCTCTGGTGCCCAAGCCGGAAATACAACCAGAGATGTTGCGTTTAGATCGCTGCTTACACCAGAATGTCAGATCAAATGTTGTCCTGTGATAAAGCATGGCCAATATTTGTTATCCTGTTTTGATTAATCAAGTAAACTGACGACTGCGGCGATTTGATTGTTGATTTGTTAGCTCGCTGCCGTCAACCGCTTCAAGATGTCGCAATTCATGCAATTGCGCTGTGCTGAAGCCTTTTACGTTTGAGTAATATGCGCAGATAACCTTTAACCAGAATAAACCAAGCAATACTCCTGCTTCGAAGGTAATTGTTCGGTGTAAAGCGCATACCCAGCTGCCCCACTGCGTGGTCGCAACTCGCTAGCAGTTTCCGCTCGGCGCGAGCATCTCCCGCCGTAGAACATCTCCGGAGTCAATGTCAAGCGAGCTGGGATCCGCTGTTTACGCTAGCTCCACCTCTAAACGCCACTCGGAGCGAGCGCAACCGCGAGACCGGACGAAGGAAGCCGTCTAATGAGGATAGAAATCCCGCACACGGCGGCGTCACACTCGTTTCCAGGTAAGCGGGCCCGGGGGGGGCTAGCCCTGCTAGCCGGCTAGCTAGCACCCGGCGCCGAAAACGTCCCCCTTTCACAAGCTTCAGCTGCTTCCCGGCACGAGGCGTCGTGTTACTGGCGTGCTCTCCTTCTCCGCAGCATGAACTCCCTCGCTGGAAGAACCGCGCTGACCCTCCTCCGGCGCGCTGCGACGCCGACGGTCGTGCCTCCTTTCCTGGCGCTGAGGGTCTGCCACGGCGGGGCGGGCCGCGGGGGCAGCGTCAGCACCAAGAAGCGCGGCTACGACATCACCAGGAACCCCCACCTGAACAAGGTGGGTTGCGTTTGGGGCAGTGCCCTGTCATGCAGGCGGACTTAACTGCAGAGGGTACCGGGCGCCCGTCAAGCGTGGGCCCGGCGGCGGAACAAATCAGAGCAAAGGACCGGGTCCTGGCTTTATCCACCCGTCCATTTTCTACGCCGCTTATCCTCATTAGGGTGGCGGGGATGCTGGAGCCTATCCCAGCTGACTTTGGGCCAGGGGCGGGGTACACCCTGGACTGGTCGCCAGTCAATCGCAGGGCAGACCGACAACACCTACGGGCAATTTGCAATTTGTTTGGAATGTGGGAGGAAACCGGAGCACCCGGGGAAACTGGACTGTCAGGCCAACATGCTACCCATTCATCCACCGTGCGGCCCGTAACTGAAGCTTATTATTATAAAAAATACAAATAGAAAAGGATCGGCTCGGAAGGCAACAAAATGTGGATCAGGACGTCACAATAGAGAGGGTAACCTCAGAAGCGGTATCAGTCTCAACTAATATGGTCACGTCTTATTTGTTGTTAGACATGAACAAATAGATTGGTAACGACCAGGGAAGGTGTCCCGAAGCGGCGTGACATCGTTTGGAAGTTTGACACTGCAAGGTCGCAGCGACCTTCAGGAAATTGGCCTGCGTGCAAGGAGCTGGGCCTTCCCCAAACGCAGCTTAAAGACGTGCCCAGCAGAACCCATCCAAACCAAACATCCGGAATGACTCATCAGCTCTTTTTGGGGCTCTTTTTCCTCCGGGGGTTAAATAAGAGCAATAAAACAGGAAGTGGTTTTCTTTTCAAACTCTCTCCTGATGACTCACCGGCCACTCGGTGGAAACATTTAGTCATTGTAGTTCAGGATTTTAGGAGGGGGTTTAGGATTTTTTTTTGCCTTTATATGCCGGCACACCGGGTTTGACGTGAAAAGGCCATCAAGATGCAATGGAGGTGTAGAACTGCAGCCTTAATTTAAGAACAACCACGGAAGAATAATGTAGAATAATAATAATGGACTTTGACATCAAGCTATTTTCTGCGCCCTCCTGTGGCCAATGCTGGGACTGCAGGCCTTTCACTCAACGGATGAATGTCCATTGCAGGGCCTCAAATAGTGTGGAGGTGCTGTGGGGGGGGGCGTGAGAGCAGCCTCTCACGCCATTGGGCAGAATAAATAGCATCGACATTGCGTTAGGCTGCAGGCCCGCTGACACACATTTGTTAGAATCCACTTTTTCTTGGCGTCAACTTCAACTAAGCTTTATTACTGGGAAATACGCTTTAAAAGCACACGTCCGCTTCCTGTCTGTAGGGAATGGCGTTCACCTTGGAGGAGCGCCTGCAACTGGGCATCCACGGCCTGCTGCCCCCCTGCTTCCTGTCCCAGGACGTCCAAGTGCTCCGTGTCATGAAGAGCTACGAAACGCGCACGAATCCGCTGGACAAGTGAGACCGGAACATCATATTGTACCCTCGTTCCTTTCTGCTTTTTGTTTTTCAATTACCGTGGTGACCTTTGCTGGCGTCATCATTTATTGAGAGTGCATGATATGCTGTTGGCTGCTGTTCATCCCTGAACTTACAGGGACACGCATTTGCTGGCGTCACGTGATTGATCTGTAGTAGTAGTAGCCGCATACGCTGTCACAATTTAAGGCTTGGTTATTCAAGACCGTGCATGATATGCTGCTTGCCGTTAAGCTTCCCTGAACTCCCAGATACGAAAAAGGTTGAACATTTTGGCACATTGCGTTACTCAACTATAGTAGTTGTCAAATTCAGCATCGTGTATGATGTTGCTTTCAGGGAAACACGGCTGCCTTAGTCAAGACAGTGCGTGATATGCTGCTTGCCGTTAATCCTCCCTGAACTCCCAGATATGAAAAAGTCAGAAAATTTGGGCATTTTTGTGGTATTGCGTTATTCAACTATAATACTCGACAAATGCAGTCTGATGTTGCTGTCACAGAAACGCGACTGCTTTAGTCAAGACAGTGCATGATATGCTGCTTGCCGCCACACCTCGCTAAATTCCCAGATATGAAAAATGTTGTAAATTTTGGCATAATGCGTTCCACAACTGTAGTAGTTGTCAAATGCAGCGTCGCGTCGGATGTTGCTGCACGGAAACGCGGCTGCTTTAGTCAAGACAGTGCTTGATATGCTGCTTGCTGCTGTTCTAAGTGGCAGTAAGTCATGGAAGCCATGGCATGTCCAACATGATAGAGTGAGAAAAGTCCCCCCCCCCATTCCATGTGGAAACAGTTTTTGCCTTCTTAAGTTAAGTTCAGGTGAAATACATTTGAGGCTAATTGGTTAGCTTGCTGGCTTTGTTAGCTGGCTAGCTAGCATCCGTCTCGAGTCCTTGCAGCATAAGCGTTGCGCCGTGTGATGTAAACAATGAAGAAAAGGCGTGTTAAAAGTGACCATAGGGATGTTATTTTATGTCTGCGGGGCTCTAATAATGTAAAAAATCCTATTTAGAAAATCATAAACGGGTTTTTTTTCATGCTGTAACCACGAAAATATTTAATGTATTTACACTGAAACCTCCTGAGGGGAAATCCGTTTATCGCGGTCGGGTCCGGAACCAATTAACCGCTTTAAACGAGGGACGAGAAACAGCGTGTGTGTTGAAGAGAGTGCATGATATGCTGCTTAAAGAAATGGCAGTCACACACACACGGCGTCACTTTAAGCGGAAATGTTTGTCCTCCCCGTCCCAGGTACATCCAGCTGATGACGCTGCAGGACCGGAACGAGAAGCTCTTCTACCGAGTGCTGACCTCCGACATCGAAGAGTTCATGCCGATCGTGTACACGCCCACCGTGGGCCTGGCCTGCCAACAGTACGGGCTGGCCTTTAGGAGGCCGCGGTGAGGCCATCACACACACACACGCGCGCGGTGATTAGGACTGCTCGACGATGCCAATCACGTGTTGTCGTCCCTGACAGAGGACTCTTCATCACCATCCATGATAGAGGCCACATCGCCACCATGCTGGACTCCTGGCCTGAAGAGAACATTAAGGTCCTCCTGCCCCGAATGCCCCCCTTCCTCCCTCCGTCCCTGTCTTGAACTTTCCGACACGCTTTCGCTCCTCCAGGCGATCGTGGTGACGGACGGCGAGCGCATCCTCGGCCTGGGCGACCTGGGCAGCTACGGCATGGGCATTCCCGTCGGGAAGCTGGCGCTCTACACGGCCTGTGGCGGAGTAGGGCCGCAGCAGTGCCTCCCCGTCTTACTGGACGTGGGCACGGACAACCAGGTGAGCTCGTTTTTGGATGCGCTGTGCGGTTCTGCCAGGGTGACTAGTCAATACCCGATGGCACGATTCCTGCCCGCAGCGGATGTCCGTGTTTAAATGCAGCTCTTAGCACAGGAGACGGACAGGAAGTAGCGTCACCGCCACGCACATACTTTACGCCAGGGGTGTCCAAAGCGCGGCCCGGAGGCCACCTGTGGTTTTATTGGCCCGCAGCGCGTTCTAAAAATAGTTTGTCTGGAAAACTAAAAAAAAAAAAAAACAGCAGAAAGGAAAAAATCATAAGAGGGAGCGGTTAGTAGCTAACAAATCATTTTGGTAGCATTTAGTTTAGCCATATTTAGGGAGAACAGCTTGTTTGTAATGCCACGAGAAACAAAACAAAGTTCTGGTGTTACCGGAATAAAGTCGTAATTAAATATGTGTGGAAAAATTACAAAAAGAACAGAGAAATTGTAAAAATAGATTAAAAAAAACATTTTTTAAAGGAAAAAACGGCTGTAATTTTGCAAGAATAAAGGCAGAACAATAATAGAAAAAAGGTGGCATTTTTTCGAGACTTAATTTCTAATATTAGGAGGGAAAATGATGCCATTTTTAGTAGCATGGGGTTGAACTATTCGAGAAAAAATGCTATTTTTTAGTACTGTGAGAAACAGACACAACAAAATAGGTTAATCTCTGGAAACTAGGTTTTGGGGAATAAAGTCAAAATATTTCAAAAAGCAAAATTACAAAAATGATTTCAGAGGAAAGTTGACATATTTGGAAAAGTGTGACAGAAGAGCAAATGCCAAAGCTCATACTAATCATACGCTTTTTTTTAGCAACATCACAAACCTCTGGTGCATTTTTCTCCCTGAAATATCACTTTCCCAAAATACCCAAGTGGCGCTCGCATCCTCTCATTTTTCAGTACGTGGCCATTGGTCGGGAAAGTTAGGACACCCCTGCTTCACGCGAGCGCCATGCACGATCAAGGAGAGTCCAAAACAAAGGCGGCAGAGAAAAAGCCAAGCCAAATGGAAAAGAACGGATTTGTGTGTTGTCTTTATGCCTTTTCCTTGTGGCACTGCCGGGATTCCGTCTTCCAGTTGTACCAGCGAGCACACGCTGACATGTTCTCCAGGTGCTTCTTGGCGTCCAACCACAGAACTAAACCCATTATTGCTTCAGAACCTGCTCAACGACCCCTTGTACATCGGCCTGAAGCACAAGCGGATCCGAGGGAAGGAGTACGACGCGCTGATCGACGAATTCATGCAGGCGGTGACGGACAAGTGAGTTAAAAGGCGGCGGCGGCGGCGGCATCTCTATAGTAAGCAGTCTCGCCGTCACGCTGCAGGTACGGCATGAACTGCTTGATCCAGTTTGAGGACTTCGCCAACAGAAACGCCTTCCGCATCCTCAACAAGTACAGGAACCGCTACTGTACCTTCAACGACGACATCCAGGGTGAGCACATCGAACCGGGACAAATCTTCTCGTCCGTTCATTGCATGCACACCAGCATGCTCTGCTAAACTAGGCTAACCCAGCTAGCTTCCACCCACACTCTGTGGCGAGTTTGTTTCCTTTTTCGGCTTCGACTTGTTTGGTCGGACAGGGGCCGGGTTTGTGTTTGCGAGGAGATGCGAGCGGTCCGCTGGGGGGAATGTTTCCCCACGCGTGCGTTCCTTCTCCTCACGATGGCAGCATTTCCTACACGTTGTGTCCTAGGTTCCCAAAGCGGGGTACGTGAATAAGCATTAAAAAAAAAAAAACGACGCTCTCGTTTACGAGTGCGCCTGAACGCCTCGCGGCGCAGGGAGAGCGGAGTCCCACGAGGGAGAACTCCAGTTTACTGCAGCAAAAGCGCACAAGAGCAGAGTGAGTCTAAAAACAAGGATGAGTTTTATTAACATAACTTTTATATATTATAACTTTTATATGGTTACTATTTACAGCTGTGCACATGTTACTGCACAAGCTACACGTTTACTGCACAGTTTATTGCACGGTTTTTGTACAAGGTTTTTGTTTTGAGTTTCTACCATTTGATGGTCCACCTTCTCCTCTTGTAGGCACGGCGTCCGTCGCAGTCGCCGGGCTCTTGGCGGCTTTGAAGATCACCAAAGACAAACTGTTGGACCACACCTTCGTCTTCCAGGGCGCCGGCGAGGTGACGGGTCTCGCTTGCGTTCCCGCATCGTACGGTCGTGAAATAAAACGCTCGGATTATGAGGGTGATGTCTTCCTTCCGCCAGGCTGCTCTGGGGATCGCCCACCTGCTCATGATGGCCATGGCCAAGGAGGGCGTGTCCCGTGAAGAAGCTGCCACAAGGATCTGGATGGTGGACTCCAAAGGCCTCATCGTCAAGGTAACGCACGCGTCCTTTCCTAAGCCCAGCAGACTTGCCATAAAAGTCTTCTCTTTTTAGGGGAGGAGTCATCTGAACCACGAGAAGGAGGAGTTTGCTCACGAGCACCCCCACCTGAAGACCCTGGAGGAGGTGGTGCACACCATCAAACCCACCGCCATCATCGGTATGTGGGCGTCGTCTTGGAATGGCGCTTGTTGTTTGTGCCCAAACTCCCGTAACTCACGCTGGGTTTTTTTTGTCACCCGTTTGACTGAAGAACAGCAAAGCAGAGAAACTTTTTAAAGGTGATCTTTTATTTTGCCACTCTGCTCTTCTTCGACATCAGCTGGTAATTTCCCGTATTTCCTTATGTAGTGGCTGTCACTCAACTGCAGAGATCCAAGAATCCTTCCTTTTTAAATAGAATATCGCCCAAAGTTAGCTGGGATAGGCTCCGCACACGCACGCACACACACACACACACACATATATATATACACACACACACACACACACACACACACACACACATATATGTGTGTATACATATATGTATGTGTATAATTATCATTTCTATATAATAATTACATAACTTCTAATGTTGACTTTAGATTACTATTATGAAAATGACTTCCTGGCCTTTTTAACGACACTGCAAGAACTTCAGTTTTGCAGTTCATTTGCAATTAGAGGGCAATTCACTGAGTCCATTCCAGCCACCATTCCAAGGAAATACGGCATCCTGTGGTATTTAATTTGGTGAAAAGTCTAATTTAGTACTTTGAATAATCTGCATGTGATAGGATTGATGGGTAACGTCTTCCAATCGCGTAAATGTAAATAAAATCGCGGCGCTAACTGCAAAAGCAGCAGACCTCTAACGCGTAGCGTTATGTCGCCGCGAAGGCGTCGCCGCCATCGGAGGAGCGTTCACCGCGAAGATAATCCAAGACATGGCGTCCTTCAACGAGCGGCCCATCATCTTCGCCCTGAGCAACCCCACCAGCAAGGCCGAGTGCACGGCGGAGCAATGCTACACGCTCACCGAGGTAAGGCCACGCCCATCTTATACAGCAGCGGTATTAAAAATGTTGCCTTTATGAAGATAAAAATGCTCACTTTTGATTGACGATTGAAAATATTATCTCTCAGTCGGATTCAGTGCGGTTTCACCCCACCCACTGCAGGTTCTGACAGTCATACGTACATACTGTACATTATCAATAAACTAAGTGAAGCGCTAAAAACTAGCCAAATACTGTAATTAAAAAATACATTGATATGAGAAATCTTATTATGAAATGTAATAATAGTAAGAAATGTGTTTTGTGTTTAAGTATTAAGACCACATTGAATACAAAATCTACATTTATGACAATAAATACTTTATTTTTTTTATTTTCAATTCATTACATTATTTTCTCAAAAAATATTCAAGTGAAATAAATCCATACATTTACAAAATAAATCCTAATTTACAAGAATAAATTTTTAATATTGTGAGAATGAGGTTGTAAAAATACAGGAATAAAGTTGTAAAATTATGAGGGGGGAAAAAAATAATTTTAAGAGTTGGAAATATACAAAAAAATGGTAACATTACTAGAATAATGTCATAAGGTTTACAAGAAAAAAGTTTACAGGGAAAGAAATCTTGTAATTTTAAAACAATAGTCTCAAATTTATGGGAAAAAAACTTTACAAAAAAACGTCATAAATTTGCAGGAAATGAAAGTGTAATTTTAAGAGATTAAAGTCTTGATTTCACGAGAAAAAAGTGGTAATATTACAAGAAAGACATCATAAATTTACAAGAAAAAAATCTAATATTAGGAGAATACAATTTCAATATTACTACAATAAAGTCATAATAATACAAGAATAATTTCGTAAAATTATAAGAGAAAAAGTTGTAATTTTAGGATGGTAATATTATGAGAATAAAGTCATAAGGTTTACAAGTCATAAATTTACAAGAAAAAAATGAATAATCTAAATTTAAGAGGATAGTCTTAATATTACAAGAAAAACATAATAAATTTACCCTAAAAATCATACATTTACAAAAAGAGTTTTACAAGTAAAAATTAAACATTTATAAGAAAACAAAAAAGTTCTAAAATTCCAAGAATAAAGTTGTGCATTTATGAGAACAAAACCTGTAATTTGAAGAGAATGTCATAAATCTACAAGGAAAAAGTATCAAATATACAAAAAGAATTCATAAATTGACAAGCAAAAATCTTGCAATTGACAATGGTGGTGAATTTAGTAGAAAGAAAAGTTGTAATATGACAGTGAAGTTGTAATAATACAAGAGAATAAAGTCTACAAATAAATTTACGACTTCTTTTCTCATAAATTTGCAGTAAACAACTCGTAACATTTAGACAATCAAGGCATACATTTACAAGAATAAAGCATTTAAGTATAAACCTGTATTTTGAAGAGAATAAAGTAAATCTACAGAAAAAAAGTCATAAATGTGCAAGAAATACTACGAGAACAAAGTCATAAATTTAGGAGAATTAAGTTGAAAATTTACAAGAAAAAGGTCTAATAATGCGAGAATAAAGTTGTAATGTTAAGAGAATAAAGTTGTAAATTTATGAGAAGGTTTAGGTCCCAGATAGGAGTGGAAGGAGAGGCTGGCATGAATAAAATGTTTATCGCTGTTATGGCTCATTACCGCCCCCAGTGGTTATTGGGGGGATTGGACACAAATGTTTAGGTCCCAAATAGGAGTGGAAGGAGAGCGGCTGGCATGAATACAACGTCTATTATTGCGATTATGGCTCATTAAAGCCCCTAGTGGCTAATAGGAGAACTGCACACAGATGTGTAAGCCCCTAATGGGAGTAGGAGAGCGGCTGGCATGAATAAAACGTCTATTATTGCTATTATGGCTCATTACCGCCCCTAGTGGTTGGTAGGGGAACTGCACACAGTGGCTGGTGTAAATAAAACGTCTATTATTGCTATTATGGCTCATTGCCGCCCCTAGTGGTTGGTAGGAGAACTGCACACAGTGGCTGGTGTGAATAAAACGTCTATTATTGCTATTATGGCTCATTGCCGCCCCTAGTGGTTGGTGGGGGAACTGCACACAGTGGCTGGTGTAAATAAAACGTCTATTATTGCTATTATGGCTCATTGCCGCTGCTAGTGGTTGGTAGGAGAACTGCACACAGTGGCTGGTGTGAATAAAACGTCTATTATTGCTATTATGGCTCATTGCCTTCCCTAGTGGTTGGTAGGGGAACTGCACACAGTAGCTGGCATGAATAAAACGTGTCCTGGAACTTTGAAGATGATGGCATGTTTGTTCTTGGGTGAAATCAGGGCAGAGGCGTCTTCGCCAGCGGGAGTCCCTTCAGCAAGGTGACGCTGGCCGACGGCCGCTCCTTTTACCCTGGCCAGGGTAACAACGCCTACGTCTTCCCCGGGGTGGCGCTGGGCGTCATAGCCTGCGGCGTTCGCCACATTTTAGACGACATCTTCCTCACTACGGCAGAGGTCCGTTTTAACCATCGTTGTTTGTGACGTGTTTTCCATTCTGGTTTCAAACGTAGTCTTTTCCAGAAGTTGTTTTTAAAAATAAAAATAAAAATGCATGTCTTGGGCTTGTCAGGCCATCGCCGACATGGTGACGGAGGAGCACTTGGCCGAGGGACGACTCTACCCTCCTCTCAACTCCATCAGGGAGGTGTCCTTCAAGATCGCAGTCAAGGTAAAGAAAAGCAAAATAATGTGTGTTTACTTCTACTTTCTGTTTTACGTGTGTGGTTATCAAACTAAAGTATCAATAAACGCATCACAATGAAGTAAAAATTCTATATAAATCCCATGTCTTTACTTATTGGTGTAATTATTGAAGAAAAATATTCAAATAAAGAACCCTCACACTGTTCCTTTCATTGCTTATATCGACATTCATCAGTGTTTAATCACTAATATTTATTACCACATAATACACACCAGTTTTTATGTCTATTTAATGTCCATAACTATTAACTAACCAATAATACAATATAATACAATGTGTTGTTTACATTGACATTGATAAGTAGCAAGTGTTTGAAAAATCCCTTTCCAGATCGTCAACTACGCGTACAAACACAACATGGCGTCGCTGTACCCCGAGCCGAAGGACAAGGAGGCCTTCGTGCTGTCTCACATCTACAGTCCCGACTACGACTCCTTCACGCTGGACACGTACGCGTGGCCGCCGGAAGCCATGAACGTCCAGGATGTGTGACCGCCCCACCGCCGTGCCGTCGTCTTTACGCGCTCCTGATATAAGTGGGAACGGTGGCTGTTTTCCAAGGGAACATTAAAGTTTGTATGGATTTGTGTATTTCCGCAGTCGTGCCTTTTTTCCGGGGAGAACGGCTTCTGGAGGAATCGGCTTTGTGACTGCTTAAATGTGCCGACGGCGTAAACGCAAAAGGCCCAAAATGACGGCCTTTTTTTTTTTTTACTAAAATTTTGCTTACTTTGCAAATTTTTTTAATGAAATAATGATGGGAAAAAATTACAAAATATTACAGAATTAATTGGATTACTTTTCAAAATATTCTCCATTCTCCGTGATTTTTTCATTATAATAAGAAAAAAATATATATAATTATACAGTAGAAAGGTATTGTAAAAAAGACACTAAATTTTAATTAATAATGCCAAAAATTGTAATATGGGAAAAAAGTCTTACTATTACGAGAATAAGTCATAATTTCACACAATGCTGCCTCCCTTTAGCCTCGCTCGTGATGTCAAGCACGTCACTTCCCAGGCCCCGCCTCTTAAAGGCCCAGCCACACAAGTCAGGTAGGTTTGTTAAGCGTTCTCTTTCAAGGCAAAAACATTAAAATGCAGTTTTACGGTAAATTTCGAAGACCCTGAGGGAACATGGCGGAAAAAAATATGGTTTAAAAAAAGGACGAACTGCTGTGGAAACCAATATGTCTATGTCAATTCATATTTTTTTGTTTTTTTTTTAGCCATCATATTGTCCCCCTGTGCGTATTAGGGCCTCTTTTTTTAATCTAAGATTTTGAGATTAAAAGTAATTTTAGAGAAAATAGTGGTGATTTTACGAGAAAAGTTTATATATATTACCGTCCCCTGTGTTTATAGCTGTCTCGGGCAATGCCTGTTAAAATGGAGTATTAAAATAATCAGCTTTCAAGAATAAAGTCATAAATCTTTGACAAAAATGTAGTCTATTTACAAAAAAAATTTCGTAATATTACGACAGTAATGTCCTAACTTTATGAGAATAAATATTGTAACATGATGATACAGGCATTGCCTGAGACAGCTATAAAACGGGGGGCCTTGTGTGGGGAGCAGGGTACTGGACTTTACCGGTGAGATGATGCTAACTCAGGCTAACCTGTTTGTGCCCAACTGCTGTCGCGTTATTGATAAAAGCTTGTCTGAAGAAAGTCTCTCCCCACTGAAGGAGAAAGATATATTTTCCGTCTCACGCATATGACACAGTTACACGTAAAAATGCAACTTTTAATCTTAAACTTTTAAACTTTAAATCGAATCAGTCCAAGAACAGCGTTTAAATGCGCAGGTCAATTGTATCTTTGTTTCTTGTGTATACGGAACAGGAACAACAACGTGTAATAACAATAATGTGAAGTTTCGTACACACGAAGTAGCGCCAGACCCGTTTCCGGGTTCCGTCTCTAGCGCTAAGGCTTCTGGGGAATGTAGTACGTAAACATTTACCGACACTCAACGCACTCAACTCTTCCGTAATGCTATGAACGAACTGCCTTTAGTTGTTGTATTTTGTATACGACGGCACGTGGAAGACATGGACGTACGTAACCGTAACAACCTCGACGCTTCTGGTACTTCCGGCACGCAAACACTTCCTGTAGCCGGAATAGTCCAGCCTTCAAAATAAAGGCACGAAAGTCAACACATTTCAGTCAATCACTTTGTATCATTGTCACTGCTGAAAGTTCAGTTAAAAACAGGGAAAGACAGTCCAGTTGAGAGCCTTTAACAAAGTATACTGACGTCTGCGACATTGTAGCATCGTTCCCACCACCTGTTCCGCGTGGTTGTTGTTATGCAAGCTACAAATAATGATGATGACAGATTGTAGCTGTTTCCACGCAGTCGTTGAGTTCGGGTCATGCATGAGCAAAAGACCCGCACGATGTCCGTAAGGATACATTGTCGCCGTTTGCAAGGCAGTAAAAGAATCCTCAGAGTGGGAGGATCGTTCGTTCCCACTTGAATGTTTCACATCATCCAAGGAATGGAAAAATTAGTCAACGACAACACAACTCAGCACACAATGCCGTTTTTCAATACAACTTTATTATGGCAGAAAAAAAGCAAAGCTACATGGTCCTGTGTGAAAAAGTGATGTTAGCCTAAAGCTAATAAAAACCCGAGTTGCTTTCAACTTGAGGCCACCAACAGATGGCGGGGCCTTCTCCTTTAGGATTTTTTCATGCTTCCATTTATCACAGCAAGTCGTCAAGGCCCTGGCGCAGTAAACCAGCCCCAGACCATCACACCACCGCCACCGTGTTTTACTGTTGGTAAAATACAGCATTACTTTTACGCCAGATGTAGTGGGACACGCACCTCGAAAAAGTACTTTATTCTATTCTAAATCTAGAATTTACCCAAAGCTCTTTGAGCATCATCAAGAGGTTTTCTGGCAAAATTGAGACAAGCCTCAATGTTGTTTTTGTTCAGCACAAAACAGCACAAACAAACTGGATTATTTTGGTTTCATTTGTTTTTGTTATGACTTAATTGGGAGAATGAAGTCATTATGCGGAATTGTTGCTTTGGATTATACTTGAATGGGTTTTAAATGTGCAACAATGTCTTTCTTGTAAAATGTGATGCTTAATTAGCTGCAGTTTAACTAGAAATTGTACTTTTAAATGCCAAATGCCACAATTTCCGATGGAAAAGTTGGAATTTTGCGTCTTTTTTTTTTTTTTACCTCTAAGTACGTCTTTTACACTTCACCTGAACAACAAAATCATATTTTACCATTGAGAGTAAAGCCGCAATTCTACAAGTGAAGGAAGTGCATGCCACGCAACATCGCAAGGCGTTGTCGGACTAGTATCAGAGCCACATAAAAAAATATGCAATTTCAATATTAAAAGTCATACATTAACGAGAGAAAGCTTGTAATATTACGAGAGTAAATCGTAACTTGACTTTGCAGGCATTGCCTGAGACAGCTATGAAACGGGGGGGCCTTATGTAGAGGGGGCGGGGTACTGAAGAGTACTGGTGAGATGATGCTAACTCATGCTAACATGTTTGTGCCCAACTGCTCTGTTTTGCTGTCCCGTAAAATCATGTCTGAAGCAACTTTTTTTCGGGGGGAAAAAGTCGTAACATTACGAGAAAAAAAGTCGTAAAATTACGAGAATGGATTTAATAATTTAACGGAAGTCAAAAAAACTTGTACAAGGTGTCACGTCTGCCTGTAAGTGTGTTTTATAGGTCTACTAAATGCTAAAATGGGATGTACGTCATATCAGAGGTGCTTAAAGTTGCCCGACATATTGCTAATGCTAATCGCTAGCATATATGGTCCTACTATGCAAGTTAGCTTTGAGCTAGCGCGTTTGTTTGAATACATTTCTTTTGTGTTGCTTTCTTGCTGTGTGTCTAGTTTTACAGTGCTTCAAGTAAAGGCACCAAAATGGAACTTTATTTTGAAACTGTCTGCTGAGCGGAACAGGCATTACCTGAGACAGCTACAAAGACAGGGGACCTGTGGGACCTTTGGCCTTGGTCTAAAATAGTATTATGTAAAATTACTTTTAATCCCAAAATCTCCGATTTTTTTGTTACGTGGCCCTAATACTCCATCGTATTGTAGATCCCACGAAAGGGTTGAGGGCAAAACCCGATGACTTGATGGCGGGCCCTTAAAATGGGTAGGATGTTTGTGTGCTCTCACACAAACATCCTACCTAGAAAGCTACAAGTCAATCAATTCATAATTTTATCTTAAAAAAACTGACAGTCTTGGACACCTGAATATTTTTCATGCACGCGCATGGGAACCATGAGAAGGCATCATCTTTGGCTTTTCTAGGGACAAACGTAGGACAGCACGAGGTCTACCATGTTCCTGACGATGGCCGGTGGCGGGTGGAGTAGGTGAGGGTATTGGTGCGCCACGCTCATCTGCCAGGCGTCCACCAGTAGTACGTCCAAATCTTTAAACATTGCGCGTAGCACGGCGTCCAGCTGCTGCGAGAACCAGTCGCTGTTGTACAGGCTCACCTGCGGGTCCAGGGCCTGGGGGTTGGCCGAGCGGATCACTACCAGCGTCCCTGGCGCTCGGTCCAGAAGTCGCGCCACAGCCTTGCGGATGTGCCGCAGGCGGCGTATGTACACCTCCACGGGGAAGGTGCTGAAGTGAGACCAGATGCTGATGGCCACCACCGTGTTAGGACCCCCGCTCAGGCCGTCCAGCTCGTTGGAGATGTACCGCAACTCGCTGGCCATGACGGTGGAGAAGCGGATGGGTGGTCCGTGGCAGCGGTACGTCACAAGAATATTATGAGCGCTGTCCACCGCCATGAGGGGTCCTACCATTTTCGGACTCCCCAGTTTGAATTCCTTCAAGTCTGTGGACGGAACAGAATGAGGCTACGGTCGGGGGGAGTAAAAAACGTTCACAAGAAGAAAACGCTCACCTGGCAGTTCACCGACGAGGAATTCAAACCATTGGCGAATGGTGGAGTCGCCGTACAAGTAGACCATCTTATTGGTCAAACACAGAGTGATGGCGGACGAGTCGAACTGGCGCATTGAGACACCGCCTAAGGGTCTCCACAAGTTCTGGTAGTAGTACCCGGACGTCAGTTGGTAGACAGGATCTGTCTTTACACTCCTGCTTTCTAGGTCGATAAAAAATGAATAGAAGAAATGCAATAAAAAAATCCCAAGTTGGATCGGAGTCTTTGGAGTTCCTACCTGTCCTCGAAGGCAGCACGCTGATTGTGTCCTTTCCAGAAGCCCGTACGGGAACTTTGATGTTGACACCACTGACGCCCAAAAGAAAGATCGGCATTACAGCTGTAAGTACTATAATTACCAAAAAAACTACATTAGGTACCTCTGCACAGTCTCACCGATTGAAGAAATACGAGGATCAGTTCTAGATCTGATCGGCAGGATGATTTCAGGCATTCCGAAGGGTGCTAAAACAAAGTTCTACTCTTTGATCTTGATCACAGTTCGGTTTGAAATAACTTTTGGTTGGAAGGTGGCAAAACCCAAGTACCGTTAACACCTCAGCTTTTCTTCAAATGAAGGAACCTGAGTCTTTTAGCGGTTTTGGGGGGTCCACAGATTGTTCTGGTAAATGTTGTAGAGAAGCTTGTACAAACAAGCTTCTGGGGACCGAGTTTAAGTTAACAAACTTGGGTAGGAACCTGCTGCTGTACACTTTTACAGTACTGTTAGGAACCTGAACCACATCTCCAGTCGCCATCGACCCACAGCGCGAAGTACCGGAACCAGGATTCTGGAGGTCAATAAATCATTCCGTTTGAAAAACTCTCTGAAGGTTGTACAGATATTAAAAACTGAGTTCTACAAGCAAAGTGGAATAATCTACTTTTGGGGGGGTGGCGGAGAAACATTTCGATGCATCCTTCCAGGATGTGGGGGGCATATCTGAATGGGGTCTTCGGGGTCCAATGGATCATTTCTTTTGAAATAACTTCACTGGAAGGTCTAAGATACAAAGCAAAATTCTTCCACCATTTTCCTGGAGGTAAACGTTTCAATGGCACCACCCCGATCCTTCTTTGAAGTCGGGTAGTACCCAGAGTAGTGGATTCAGAACAAGCGTGGAATTATATAAAAACCAAGGTCTTTGATCCAGGATTAGATTGTGCAGGTGTAGCTAACGTCGATCGATCGCTGAGCGTGCAAACCTCTGAAAGAGTAGGGCTTCCTTGTCTGTGGTGATGTTTTTGAGGTAGCCTCCCTTGGCGTGGTTGATTCTGACGTGGCAGCTGAGCCTCCTAGGCTTGTAGCAGTACCAAGGCTCGCCGGTGCGAGGGTCCGTGTAGTCACACAGCGGCCCCCGGTCGGGCGGTAGGCACATGTTACATACAGTGGTCTCAGATTGAAGGCCCAGATGGTAGAGGCTGATGAAGTACACACGATCGGGACCCTTTTCCCTCACCCGCCGCAGCACGGCAACGGCTTCGCTCGGGTGCACCAAGGTGACCTCTACCTGAGCCGACCCTTCCCACAGCAGAAGGAATCGAACCGAGTAGAGTCCGTTCTTGTGGTCCAGTACCACCCCGGCCACACCTGCCCCGTATTCCGGGGAATGCAGTCGAGCCAGAAGAAAATCGCCGCCATAGCCCTTGGGTCGGGCCTTGAAGTCGTGCATCTGAACGATGACTTCCAGCTGATCGCCCACGTACCGATGCCCCTCGTTCCCGGAGGGGACGATAGAAAAGAAGCTGTGGACCGGGTCGCTTGTCTCGACTACAGTAACTGATGCCGAGCCAGAGGGTGGCCCAGGCCAGGCGATGGAATTCAACAAGCCTTGCTCCTCTAGCTCCTCTTCTGGTGAGGCTTTCTGGCCCAGTTGTGCACAGAAGGTGCGGTTGTGGTGGAACATCGGGACAGGTCCGGACAAAGACTTGTGGAGGTTGCTCTGGAATAAAACATTTTGACTATAGCATTTCATCGGGAAATTCATTGGATTTTTTTGCGGACAGAACACAAGTCAGAGTTTTATTTGGATTATGTTCAAACTGTTTCTGAAAGTACTTGAGATCTCCACATGGGCTAAAAATGGTACGTCCTCCATTATACCGTATAAAAGATCCAGATATGACTTGAGTTGACCTTAGTACTGGAACCTAGGACCTTTGTTGGATATGTCGATACCTTATATTGAATGTTACTTTTATGGTTTGCTCCACTTTTTTTTAGTGAAATATTTCATTAAAAACCTTATTAAGCCCCAAAAACCTTTATCTTTCTCCTCACAGTACTGTACTGGATTGACTGAAAGGGGACCTATTATGCTTTTCCTTGTTTCTGACCTATAAATGTTGTTACAATGTTGTATTCTCGTGTTCAGCGCGTCGGATAACGAGGTTTGGGCATTTGGAAGTGAGCCCTGAAAGCAGGTTTGGATGGCTCTGCACGCGGTGTTTTAAGGACAGCGAGTTCCACTGACGTCACGCAACCCGGACTTCCTTATATGGGCGCCGTTGAGCAACTGCTCTCAGGAAATGTTTGTTCGGATGCGAGGGAAAGATAATTTTCCTTAGCAAGGGGTTATAGTTATAGTTGATTATTGTAAATTACACACACCGTTTGGGCGCGAGGCAGGAAACTCAAGGAATCTTGTCTCCTTTGATGCACAGCATAGGACACTTGGTGTATAAATAGCCTTCTTCCCACTCAAATTATTCTCTGTGTGTTTTCATTATGTTCTGTGTAACTGCCATTTATGTACAGCACTACTGTTAGCACTACGTTTGTTTACACATTCAGACATTTCTTTACATACATTATATTTACATATCAGACATTTTCAATGGAATATTTAATCTCTCGAGTGCTCCAATAAAGCTAAATTATAACTTACACCTACTGCGACAACGGTAGTTGTAAAGAAAGGTAATTATATGATCTATTATACAAAAAAACATTACTTATGTAGTTTATATTTTTTCCCCACCAGTGAATAATTAGGACACGGCGTCTTTTGGAGCGGAGGGCACTATTTGAATAAGTATTGATCTGAATATGTATATTGTCCGTGCTTTGAATGGTAGATACTATACAATAATAATAATAATAACATTGACATTTCTATAGTGTTGCCCCTTGAAAAGGTATTCTACATGCCGCAACTTCAAAGTCATCATAGTGAAAGTATCATCATAAACAATCCAGGGATGCCCCCTGCCCCCCGAAGTACATTGCGGTGGTCTGCAAACGAGTACGTAAACCCGGCTCACCTCTAAAATGTTGATGTTGTACAGCAGGAAGGCGAGGGCGAGCAGCGCCAGGACGGCGAGGCTGTATTTCCAAACCTTCCGGGACATGGTTGACCTCTCGCTCGGCCGCGTCAGTTATCCGCCGTCACTGCGCCGACGGTGCCATCACAATCTACCCTGACCAGAGGACGGGGGGAGGGGGGGACTTGTCATGTGTGTACACCTATTGGAACAGCCCACACCCTGCCAGGCGCTCCTACCAGCACCGCCCATCTTTTATCAGGTACGGGACATCTTTACCGCCTCAACAGTACATTTGATTGCACCGACTTCACGCTTCAACTACTCACAGGCGCTTGTCAGGTTAGCGTGAAAGCCTGTGAACCAAAGAGCAACAGCGTGAACGTACAACTCGGACTAAACATTGTTTGGTGCTTAGTAGGTGACCAGAACCCACCAAGACCAGACGTCATTCGGACCTTGTTTTCTGGGCTAAATGTGGTCGGCCCGTCCGTTGCCTTGATCTAAACGTTTCAACCTGCAGGCTTTTGCTGTGGGCGGGTCCCTTCCGATGGAGTCGATATCGAAGCTGCTAACGGGCCGGATGCAAAGAGAACCAAGTAGTTTTTGCATACCCAGTAGAGGTGGGCAATACTACAAATTATGGTATTGATCCAAGAGGAAGTAAATAGATACCGATACCAGTGTCCCCGGACATGTTCCAAGATCGTTATGAAAAATTTGCCTTCAATTTGTTAATGATGATGATACAGTAAAATAAAAAATAATTGGAAATGGATTGAAATTGAAATTAATAAATACAAAAAATGAAAAAAATAACAAACTAAAAAAGTTGGTCTAGAGACAGTGGCGCTGAGGAAAAGACGGGAGGCAGAGCTGGAGGTAGCAGAGATGAAGATGCGGAGGTTTTCTTAGGGTGTGATTATATCAATATCAATAATTTTAATCCGGGGAGTCAGGGAAAGAAGAGATTAAAAGTCGTAATTTTATGATTCCCCTCCGTGAATCACCCACCTTACCGCGGTGGAGGGGTTTTAGTGCCCGAATGATCCTGGGAGCTATGTTGTCGGGGGCTTTGTGCCCCTGGTAGGGTCTCCCAAGGCAAACAGGTTCTAGGTGACGGGCCAGACTAAGAGTGATTCAGAAGACCCTAATGAAGAAGAGCAAGAGGAGAGACCGCACCTCGCCCGGACGTGGGATACCTGGGGGCCTGGGGGAGGGGCTCACAGGCGAGCACCTGGTGGCCAGGCCTTCACCTGTGAGGCCTGGCCTAGCCCGAAGAATCCACACGTTAAACCCCCCCGACCCACCACCTGCAGGGGCAGGCATAAGGGTCCGGTGCATTGCGATTTGGGCAGTGGTCGAGGGCGAGTGTCCGGGCGACCTGGCCCTCGGCGACCAAATCTGGTTCTTGGGACATGGAATGTCACTTCTCAGGTGGGGAAGGAGCCCGAGCTTGTGGAAGAGGCGGAGACATTCCGACTAGATATAGTCGGACTCACCTCAACCTACAGTTTGGGCTCTGAAACCAAATTGCTGCAGGGGAGAGGCGGCGAGCTGGTGTGGGCTTTTTATTAGCCCCCCGGCTTGGTGCCTCTGTGTTGGAGTCATCCCCGGTGAACGAGAGGGTTATTTCCCTACGCCTTAGGTCTGGGGAAAGGGTCCTGACTGCGGTTTGTACGTACGCGCCGAACGGCAGTTCAGAGTACCCGGCCTTCTTGGAGTCTATCAGGGGGGTTCTGGAGAGCACCCCAGCTGGTGACTCCATAGTTCTACTGGGAGACTTCAACGCCCATGTGGGCAATGACAGTGTGACTTGGAGGGGCGTGGTTGGGAGGAACGGCCTCCCTGACCTGAACCCGTGTGGTGTGTTGTTGCTGGACTTCTGTGCGAATTACAGTTTGTCCAAAACAAACACCATGTTCGAACATAAGGATGTCCATAAGTGCACTTGGCACCAGGACACCCTAGGTCGCAGGTCTATGATCGACTTTGTGGTTGTATCATCAGACCTGCGTCCGCATGTTCTGGACACGCGGGTGAAGAGAGGGGCTGAGCTGTCAACTGACCACCACCTGGTGATGAGTTGGATTATATGGCGGGGAAGGATGCCTGACAGACCTGGTAGACCCAAACGCGTAGTGAGGGTGTGCTGGGAACGTCTGGCAGAGTCTCCCGTTCGTCGAGTCTCCGGCAGAGCTTCGCCTGCATTTCGAGGGAGGACCGGGATATTGAGTCCGAATGGGCCGTATTCCGTGCCTCCATTGCTGAGGCAGCCAGTCGTAGTTGCGGCCGCAAGGTGGTCGGTGCCAGTCGTGGTGGCAAGCCCCGAACCCGATGGTGGACAGTGGGGGTTAGAGCTGCTGTCAAGCTGAAAAAGGAGTCCTATCAAGCATGGACGGCTTGCGGGACTCCCAAAGTAGCGGACAGGTACCGGCAGGCCAAGCGGCACGCGGCTTGGGTGGTGGTCGAGGCAAAAACTCGGGTGTGGGAGGAGTTCGGTGAGGCTATGGAGCACGACTTTCGGTCGGGCTCGAAGAGGTTCTGGCAAACCGTCCGACACCTCAGAAAGGGGAAGCAGCCCCCAGTTCACACTGTTTACAGTGCGGACGGGGGCTTGCTGACCACGACTGTGGATATAGTTGGTCGGTGGAAGGAATACTTCGAGGCCCTTCTCAATCCCACTGACATGCCTTCCGTAGAGGAAGCAGAGTCTGAGGATACGTACGTGGACAGTTGGGGCATTGAAATTGGATGCATCTCGGATTTGTGACCACATACAAAAAATACACTCTGACGGCCAATCATCGCTAGAGGCTGGCGAAACCAGTTACCTGGATGCAGCTTTGTCTTTTACTCGAGCACATTTTCTTTTTCATTTCATTGTTTAATGTTTTCTTGATGTTTTACTCGAGCTAATAACACACAATCAGACTGGACCTAATTGAGATGGGTCGTTTTTATCATTTACTTTTTGGAAGCAACGCAGTAGTGTTCTGTATTAATCACAGTTAGTATATTTTTATTGCTACATGGCAAAGAAGTTACCAGTACGTGCAGTAGATTCTCAGAAAACACACAAGACAATTGGGCAATTAGCTCAAAGGGGGGTGTTCAAAAAAGTAGGAGCGTGGCATCCAATCAGTGATCAGTGATGAATTTTGTGGAAAAACAGGTGTGAATCAGGTGATTAAAAGTTGATTGGAGAGGGGAAAACTTATGAAGTTTGCTGATGATGTTTGGCTGCTCAGCTAAAATGATCTTTAATGCCCTAAAATGGAGAGCAAAACCAGAGACACGTGGCAGAAAAAGGACGACAACAATCAAAATGGATGGAAGAAAAACCAGAATGCCAAAACGCTCAGCTCCAAGATGTTTAAAGACAGTCTGGAGTTACCTGAAAGTACTGTGACACTTAGAAGGCGTCTTTGTGAAGCTAATCTATTTACAAGAATCCCCCGCAAAGTCCCCCTGTTTAAAAAAAAGGCATGTGCAGAAGAGGCTACAATTTTCCACAGAACACATCAACTGGCCTAAAGAGAAATGGTGCAACGATTTTTGGGCCGTTCGGCTAAAACGATCTCCAGTGTCTTAAAGTGGAGAGCAAAACCATAAAAGGCAGAAAAGGGAAGACAACTATCAAAATGGATGGAGGAATAACCAAAATGGCAAAGGCTCAGCCAATGATCAGCTCCAGGAGGATCAGACAGTCTGGAGTTACCTGTAAGTGTTCTGTCGAATTGTGGGATTTCAAGGAAACCATAGTGTCACATGACGGTACGTGTACGCGACAAAGAGTATAACAAGTCTTAACAACAGTTATGATGCTAAAACCACCGTATCCCGGATACAAAACACGATGGCAACTGTGATGACTTGTTTAATGGCCGTGTGATGTAACTACGACACAGTTTGCATGTTGCTGGGTGGCTGCACAAAGAAAACTAACTGGTGAATGGAATAGACATAATACTTTGTAACAAGAGAAGACCGGAGAGACCACTGATATGTAATGACTAATAATGGTTCCCAAGTTGCAAGCTAATACGTTGCATGTGTTGATGCTGTGCCTTTGATTCAAAGGTTATCGAGCTAACCCTCCTGTAAATAGCTGAAGTGTGAAACAAACCTCAAAAAAATCTACTGGCTAATCTGTTTACAAGAATCCCCTGCAGAGTCCCCCTGTTTAAAAAAAAGGCATGTGCAGAAGAGGTTACAATTTGCCAAAGAGCACATCAACTGGCCTGAAGAGAATTGGAGGATCATTTTGTGGACTGATGAGAGTAAAATTGTTCTTTTTGGATCCAAGGGCCGCAGCCCCAAACTCTGGATTCAAGCCACAGTACACAGTGAGGACAGTGGAGCATCATGATATGGACATTCCTTCTGCTATTTATCCCATAGCAGGGATCACGGATCAGTTTGCATGTGTCAGAATACTTGAAGAGGTCCATCCATCTAACCATTTTCTATACCGCTTATCCTCATTAGGGTGGCGGGTATGCTGGAGCCTATCCCAGCTGGCTCTGGGCGGGAGGCGGGGTACACCCTGGACTGGTCGCCAGCCAATCGCAGGGCAGACATACATCCATCCACACTCACGTTCATTCCCATGGACAATTTAGAGCGGCCAATGAAGCTAACATGCATGTTTTTGGAATGTGGGAGGAAAGCGGAGTACCCGGAGAAAACCCACGCACGCACGGGGAGAACGTGCAAACTCCACACAGAGATGCCCGACGGAGATTCGAACCCTGAACTTCCTGACTGTGAGGCCAACGTGCTACCCAGTCATCCACCGTGCGCCTACTTGAAGCGGTCATGTTGCCTTATGCTGAAGAGGACACGCCCTGGAAAAGGCTGTTTCAGCAAGACCATCACCCCAAACACACTAGTAAACCAGCACCATTCATGTTATGGAGGGGCCGGTCCTTAATCCAATGGAGAACTCGTGGGGTGACATCAAAAAGGCCGTTTATAATAGTATAGTAATTACAGCTCTGAAATGTGTTATATTGACATCTCATTATTGAAAAAAAGAAAAAGTCACTTTTAAACCAGATAATATAACACGATTCGATGACACGAAGGAAATATGTTTTTGAAATAAACACTTCATGTCATAACACAATACCAATAATAGTAATAGGAGTACTTTTTGTTAATATTAGCACAAGTCGTAATAGTATTTGTGTTATAGTCTATAATAATAGATAGTAGGCAGTAAAGTAGTAGCATGGTTAATATTCTTATTAGGAGTAGTTAATTTGCATTCATAGATTTTGGATGTTTCTGAGACCAGTACTTACATGAATTTCCTGATGTCTTCAAACTATTTCAGTTTGAAGTTTTGAAATATTTTCCACCCATCTTTTGTTTTAGAAAAATAAAAGCGGTTGGGAGTGACTGGAAAACACAACCGACTTAGTGACAAATGTTATGAAGTCCTCCCCGGGTGAGCGGATAAGATATGAAGCCACGCCCATTCGGGCTTCGTCGACTGTAATTGATGGGCGGCCACCACGTGACCTAGAGGCTACTCCGCGTTCACTTCCGGTTTTCACATGGGGAGAGGGGCTGGGCGAACATTTCAATATGGCGACAGTCCACTTACTGTTTGGTCATATTAGAAAGGATTGTGGCCGAAATTATTCAATAATTCAAGAAATACCCAAAATGTGATGGAAAGAAAGACAAGAAAACTCATTTCGGGCGCTTGTCAAAAGACATTTCTAACTATCCGTCCGCCTGACTCGTGGGGGAGCCTACCATTAAGCAAACAGGCAATTTTCCGGGGCCCCGAGATTTCCAGGGGCTCCTAAATGACTCCTAAAGAATACTTATTTATTTTGTATTCAATTCAGAGGACGGACTATTATTTTCGTCTTAATTCCCGTGCTGCAAACGACATTAAAATGCGTACTCTTTCTTGAGCGTTTCTCTTCTCATGCAATGGACTGTTCCATGTTGCCGCGCATGTTACCGCGCACGTGCGTGTGCGAAGCCAGCAAACGTAGTGATGGGAAGTTCGGATCATTTTACCGACTCAGATCTTTGAGTCCCGTTCAGTAAAAAGAACGAATCATTTTTCGAGTCATTTCGTTCATTTTAGCAAAATGTGATCAAAGTGCAACATGTTTCTTTGCTATCACATCTACTGCTTACACAAACGGTAATCACACCACAAACAAGACAAAATTATAATGCTAAAAGAAACTGAAAAGATTAATGCATTGTTTACCCGGGTATTTTGTCTATGAATCACTCACCTCAGCTCTCTGTCCCTTTTCGAGTCGTTTCTTTCATTACATGACAACGCCATGAGTAGTCTGAATAGGAAAAACAATTATTATAAAGTAAAAAATGAACACTACTATAGAATAATGTAGGATAATTAAATATAAGTCAGTTATTAAATATAAGTAAATTGTAAGCTTTGATTGTTTTATTAGGCTACGGTTTGCTTACTGATGGACAAAGACAACAAAATAACAAATTAGGCAACTTCATATTTCATTTATATCACTTTTTTTAATATAAAAAATCACCACGGGTTCTTAAGAAACATTAACAAAATTACAATGTCACAAATGAGGAAAATGCGTTTTGCACATCTTTTGACAGTTTTATGATCATTTCTAAATATGATCGTGCATTTAACGAATAGAGTTTTACTTTAGTATTTGCCTGCGGTACTGATCGGAAAAGTGGTCACGTGGCAAAAAAAACGAATGACTCAGACCCGAAGACTCTACACAGGCGAACGGATTCCACTGCAGAACATATAGGATGTTACGCAAATGCGCATGCGCGACTGAACGAATCACTCCCCGGGACGATTCGTTCTCCCCGAGTCACATTGAAAGCACGCAACTTAAGGAAGCAGGGGAAAAGTCAAGGGTCTTGGTGCGGCACCTGAAAAACCTATTATACACGCGATCGTCCACCTCAACACCTGAGACACGAAACATGTCCGTGTCCGCCCTCAGAACATGGTCCCCCAGAGGTCCCGCGAGGGAATTTGCGTTTGGGCCTGCCAGATCTCACCGGCGTCCTCCCCCGCCATCAGAGCCAAATCCCCACCAGCTGGTATCACCTGGCAGCTCCGCCCTCTCGTCATCCAAAACACGTGCCCACAAGTCTAAAGACTCGGCCGCAAAGTCGATCACTGAACTGTGGCCCGGGCCCAGTCCCGCCTCCCGAAGACAGAGGGAGACTACACTTTCATCCACCGGGTAAAACTCCGGTCTACCGGTACCCATGCCCATCGCCCATATGACGTTTTCCTTCAAACTTTGGTACAACAAAAAAAGTGGCATTATCGATTTGAATTTTAGAAGTCATACTCAAAGTCAGTGGGTGAGCGCCAAAATCTTTGCCAATCAAAAATAAAAGTTTAAGAGAAATCATAGAGAAAAAGTCGTACTTTTACCTTTTTTGGTAAAACTTGCAACTTTATTGGTAAAATGTAAAATATGCAGTTACAGCCTGGTTGCATCATAGAAAAAGCATCATGAAGGCATCATCTTTGGCTTTTCTAGGGACAAACGTAGGACAGCACGAGGTCTACCATGTTCTTGACGATGGCCGGTGGCGGGTGGAGTAGGTGAGGGTAATGGTGCGCCACGCTCATCTGCCAGGCGTCCACCAGTAGGACGTCCAAATCTTTAAACATGGCGCGCAGCACGGCGTCCAGCTGCTGCGAGAACCAGTCGCTGTTGTACAGGCTCACCTGCGGGTCCAGGGCCTGGGGGTTGGCCGAGCGGATCACGACCAGCGTCCCTGGCGCTCGGTCCAGAAGTCGCGCCACAGCCTTGCGGATGTGCCGCAGGCGGCGTATGTACACCTCCACGGGGAAGGTGCTGAAGTGAGACCAGATGCTGAGGGCCACCACCGTGTTAGGACCCCCGCTCAGGCCGTCCAGCTCGTTGGAGATGTACCGCAACTCGCTGGCCATGACGGTGGAGAAGCGGATGGGTGGTCCGTGGCAGCGGTACGTCACAAGAATATTATGAGCGCTGTCCACCGCCATGAGGGGTCCTACCATTTTCGGACTCCCCAGTTTGAATTCCTTCAAGTCTGTGGACGGAACAGAATGAGGCTACGGTCGGGGGGAGTAAAAAACGTTCACAAGAAGAAAACGCTCACCTGGCAGTACACCGACGAGGAATTCAAACCATTGGCGAATGGTGGAGTCGCCGTACAAGTAGACCATCTTGTTGGTCAAACACAGAGTGATGGCGGACGAGTCGAACTGGCGCATTGAGACACCGCCTAAGGGTCTCCACAAGTCCTGGTAGTAGTACCCGGACGTCAGTTGGTAGACAGGATCTGTCTTTACACTCCTGCTTTCTAGGTCGATAAAAAATGAATAGAAGAAATGCAAAAAAAAAACCCCAAGTTGGATCGGAGTCTTTGGAGTTCCTACCTGTCCTCGAAGGCAGCACGCTGATTGTGTCCTTTCCAGAAGCCCGTACGGGAACTTTGATGTTGACACCACTGACGCCCAAAAAGGAGGATCGGCATTACAACTGCGAGTACTATGATTACCTCAAAACATTAGGTACCCCTGCACAGCCTTTCGACCAAATAAAAGGATCAGTTCTGTGTTGGATTCATAGGAAGAGTTTAGGCTTTCGGAAGGGTCCGAAAACTAAGTTCCACGTTCCGATTCTTGTTCGGTTTGAAATAACTTTTGGTTGGAAGGTGGCAAAAACCAAGCAACGGTAACACCCTCGCTGTTCTTCAAATGTAGGTAGGGGACCTGAGTCTTTTAGCGGTTTCAGGGTTCCACGAATTGTTTCCTTAAATCTAACTTTTGAACACGAGGTTCTAATCAAGGTCTATGATCCAGGATTAGATTGTGCAGGTGTAGCTAACGTCGATCGATCGCTGAGCGTGCAAACCTCTGAAAGAGTAGGGCTTCCTTGTCTGTGGTGATGTTTTTGAGGTAGCCTCCCTTGGCGTGGTTGATTCTGACGTGGCAGCTGAGCCTCCTAGGCTTGTAGCAGTACCAAGGCTCGCCGGTGCGAGGGTCCGTGTAGTCACACAGCGGCCCCCGGTCGGGCGGTAGGCACATGTTACATACAGTGGTCTCAGATTGAAGGCCCAGATGGTAGAGGCTGATGAAGTACACACGATCGGGACGCTTTTCCCTCAGCCGCCGCAGCACGGCAACGGCTTCGCTCGGGTGCACCAAGGTGACCTCTACCTGAGCCGACCCCTCCCACAGCAGAAGGAATCGAACCGAGTAGAGTCCGTTCTTGTGGTCCAGTACCACCCCGGCCACACCTGCCCCGTATTCCGGGGAATGCAGTCGAGCCAGAAGGAAATCGCCGCCATAGCCCTTGGGTCGGGCCTTGAAGTCGTGCATCTGGACGATGACTTCCAGCTGATCGCCCACGTACCGATGCCCCTCGTTCCCGGAGGGGACGATAGAAAAGAAGCTGTGGACCGGGTCGCTCGTCTCGGGCAAGGCATCTGGTGGCGAGCCAGAGGGGGGCCCAGGCCAGGCGATGGAATTCAACAAGCCGTGCTCCTCTAGCTCCTCTTCTGGTGAGGCTTTCTGGCCCAGTTGTGCACAGAAGGTGCGGTTGTGGTGGAACATCGGGACAGGTCCGGACAAAGATGTGTGGAGGTGGCTCTGGAGCCGGGACAGCGCTGACACTGTGCTACAGTTCCAGTTCTGAAGACACACCAAGGAAAGATTCTGACTACAGATCATTGCAGCTCATCTGGGAATTTGTCTGATTTGTTTTGAAGTCACAGTTTTATTTGGATCGCGTTCAAACTTGTCTCACCTCTAAAACGCTGATGTTGCGCAGCAGGAATACGAGGCCGAGCAGCGCTAGGACGGCGAGGCCATACTTCCAAACATTCGGGGACATGCTTGACCTCTCGCTCAGCGGTGTCAATCATCTGCTGTCAGTGCGGCGGCGACGGCGGCATCGTCAACATTCCACCCTGACAAGAGGACAAAAAAAACAACAAATGTACGATTTTGTGCCAATGGAACGGTCCGACCTTCTGCTTGTCACCCTCCAGGAAACAGAAGACTCGCCGTTCTTGGCGTCCAGATGAGCGACACAACAAATGCTGGTGCGGATTCCATTTAAGCGTCCGGGTCAGTATGAAATCTGAACGATATCGACCTTAAATTTGCTCACCACGACCACAACCGTGGCTTTTCCCCTTCACCTCCAACGGACAACGCCAACGTCTGCTGTCTGGAGAACAGAAGATCCCCGCAAAGATCTCTGCGTTTAGTGCTAGCGATCGGAGTATCGTGTAGTTCTGAGTGTTGGAAGAAGCGATTGAGGAAGTGTTGCCTACAGCATTGCTTGAACGCAAACCAAAAGGCAGGCAGATCCGAAACTGCCCGAAAAAGAAACGCCACCACTTCCTCCATCACTTCAAGACGTGTTCGGTCGCAGGATGGGGCGACGCCCCCGCTAATTGTTACAACCGCAAATACATTCTGGAAAAACATTCGTACTGTTTTTACATTCTTTTTATATTCTTATGCTTGTTTTGGTCGGCGCAAACTGGGCATCACGTTGAGTATTACAGTAGAAACCTTACCAGCTTCTCGTCCTCCTAGCCAGCATAATTACTAGTCGGTTAGCGTGGTAAGGTTTTGAGAAAACGGCGAGTTGTTCGTGTCAATAAATTGATTGATTGTTGATTGACCAGCTCTTTGTCATTCTCTCAACGTCCTGGAAAAAAGCTACAGTTTTTTTTTTTTTTTAAAAATCAAGACCAAAACATCACGACCCGGAAGAGTTTGCAGCTGTGGAATGGGCAGATTTCCCAGCATGCTTTGCTGTAGTAACAATGATCACTTTTGACTGTCATACGCCTATTTAGGGTGTTGTTTTGTACAGACGGGGTGTAATGGTTGAACGCGCTGTCGCTTCCTAGTCGTCTACAGTTAAACTATTTTGACTTTTGGTCTGAATCTGGCACCCTCAGTAAGAATGGGTGTGAAGTCCTACCTTAGATAAGGTCCATGAAGTGGGCCTTAACCTTCACTTTCTATGCCGCTTATCCTAATTAGGGTCGTGGTTATGCTGGAGCCTATCCCAGCTGGCTTTGAACGAGAGGTGGGGTACACCCTGGACTGGTCGCCAGTCAATCGCAGGAAGTGGGCCTACTCAGTGCTATTTCCCAAACGTGCCGGATGAAGCCAGATTTTTCCCCCAGGCCTGAGACACATGGAATTAAGTGAGTAATTACACACATATAAATATATATATATACATATATATATTTATAAATTTAAACTTCTATTCTGGCTACTTTATATTAAATATGTCCTCACTTTTTAGTAGAAACACAAAAACAAAACTTTAAAAAAATTACCATTATTTGTGAATATGATTGAATCCTAATGACATGGCTGTTTATTATAGCACTGCCAAAACAAGAAATCTAGCATTAGTGTAAAAAAAAACACAATAACACCCATCATTATGTAATTATAAGGTTATTTGCCCTTTGTCCTCCCAACAAATCATTAACAACTCCTTTCACTTGAGCCGCAATTGCATTGCACGCCTTTATCTCCCAGTACTGTAATGGTGGTAAAGTTAGTTGGACGTTGGACGTTGGATATTCGGCTCCATAGCTGTAGCGGTCGTCCTCCCTCACCCTGCCCGGACTCCTCTCTCATGGTCGGGCAAGCTCGCGCGGGAAGTGCCGCTCTAACCGCTGGCTGTGTTTCTAGGGCCCGTCAACAAATTACTATTTTGGTGAAGAACGTCTGTTAAAAAATGTCATATATTGTAAATTACGCCGCAAATTGATCTATTGACCATGTAAAATAATTAGTCCTACCCCGAAAGTATTTTATATTGAATTGTATGTGAATTTTTAACAGTATAAAAATACATTTAGTTGAACAGCTTGCAGGTCATGTGACCTAGGAACCCCAAACCACTTTATATTAGTAGGCCAATATTTGTCCTACCGTGCACACCTTTTTGTTTGTCCATTTTTGTTTCCGATTAATTTCAATTTCAACACGGATGGATGTAAATGTATGTAAAACATATGTACATGTGTAGGTTTTTGATGATTATTTATCAAATTATAATGATCAAAGGACAGTGGGACAGCCCCGGAGTTAGAAGGTAAAGTATTCAGCGGGTTTATCATTCAACAACAGCAGTATGACTTGTGAAAACACTCAGCAGCCATTACTCTTCAGGAGCAGGAACTTGTAACTATAACAAACTATTTTTTCCAAGCAGGATTTCCACAACCCCCGGCCAAATCCTTCCTGGTTCAATGTTGCGTCATTGCTGCCCTGATTCCTCGCCTTTGATGACGACTTGTATTTAACTTGTGCTTGTGTTTGCTTGTACGCATCTGCGTAGGGTAATCTAACCAACCAAAAGTAATATTGCATCGAATGTGGAACGAGTACGTTTTCTGCTAGGACATCAACAAGTAGCAAGGAGCTGTTCGCCTCTGATGAAAAAAAAACATCCACACTTGACTCGCGGACATTGTGAATAGCGAGGTACGTTGGATTGCAAAATGTGCCTAAAACTCGTCCAATAATGCCTTGCCCATTGCCACTTCCGTATTACGGTATTATTATTTTAGTTATATTGAGTTGACCCTTGTTACATGTTAATATCCCAGGTAAACAGTAATTGGATCACTATTTTAATGAGAGCACAGTTTGTAAAAAACAGGGTCAGTCCACTTTAACTAAAATTGGATTGTGTGAAATTTAAATTAATCTTCATCTAAAATGGAAAAATAAAAAGATGTGTGGTGGGACATATTTGGGCCTACTAAGATAAAGTTTGGGGTTCCTAGGTCACATGACCTGGGAGCGATTACAAACGGAATATGCAGAAAATTAATAAAAAGTTGTGAAAAACTATAATGCAAAAACAAAAGGGTGTGCATGGTAGGACAAATATTGGGCTACTAATGTAAAGTGGTTTGGGACAATGTGTAGAATATATCTGTATATATTTTTTAATGTTAAAAATTCATATAAACTCCAATAAAAGATGAAAAAGGCCGTGCAAAAATACTTTCACGGTAGGACCAATAATTTAACACGGTTAAAAGGCAAATTGGGGTTTAATTTACAATGCAGTATATGACATTTTTTTAACAAACGTTCTTCACCAAAACAGTCATTTATTGACGGTCCCTAGAAACACAGCCAGCAGTTAGAGCGGCACTTCCAGTGAGAGCTCGCCGGACTATGAGAGAGGAAACCGGGTAGGGTGAGGGAGGACGACCGCTGTAGCTACGGAGCCCAATATCCAACTACCGATGGGAAATTCACATTGACGGGGACGAATATCCACCGTCCAACGCCAAACTAACTTCCCCCCGGGACATAATGATAATCTATTATTTCAACTTACATCACGATGGCCGAGTTGTTATTTAGCAAGAGCTCAGTCCCTATGGATGAGGGAGGAGAGGCAGGCGGGGTTCGGTCGAAAAGGACGGTCTGGTTCCGGGGAAAAAAGAACCTCTTCGTTCCGGACATCTCTTCTTAGTTTTTTTTCCCCATAAAAAATTAAAAAAAGGGAGGTTGTGATTGTAAATCACAGCCTGTATGCCGACCAGTCCTCGTTCGACTGCTGATGGAAAGACAAGACACGCCCACTCAAATATTGTCGCTTGTGATTGGCAGCCAATTTTCTTCACTTCCGTATTTTTTTACCCAATGAGAAGCGTCCTATAAATGCACGCGATTTAGTGCCGTACTGTTTTAATAGGCGTTTAGACTAAACCTGCTACAGAATCGGCGTTATAAGTGTATTTACTACATATTTTCAGAGTACTTTCTAAAAAATCTTGAATGATTGGACAGGACGTTTTGTTTTTAAAATCAGTTTATATATTCTTAATATAAATTTAAGCACATACAAGTTCAAATCAGTATTAATGTGAACCACAATTAAAACTAAGACCTCTTATATTTGTATTGTGTCCAAATTGGGACTTTATAATTATTTAAAAATGTTCTACAGTACATTTATTATTGCACAAGGCCATGTTTTTCAACCAATTTTGCTTTGCCAGTCGCCCTTGCAACGTTCTCCGGTAAACACCGCGAGCACATTCCCGCTCGTTTGTGCACAGCCGTTCAGGAGCGGAAGACGTGGCTCACACAAACAAACAACACATGCAAAAAGTGAAGCGTTGGACGTATGCGCTCCACCCAGTGAAAGAATGAGCGGCGGTCTGGTTTTCTCGCAGTTTAATCACGCGTCAGAAAAGAGCACAGGTGAAGATGGAATCGCCGAAAGAGGTAGAGGAAGGAAAAGTAACAGTAGATGCAGACAAAGCTACATTCAAAGTGTTGCAGAACATAAATAAAAAAAGGCATGTAAGGCGGAGCAATAAATACAAGTGTCGTGTTCTGTAGATAGTCTCTAATAATTTACATTATTTTCATTTAAGATCAGTTTTCTCGGTTTCTGTGACTGCAGTCCTCATCTCTGATTTTCCGGGAGAGACGGGCGACGACGGCCGCGGTGTCACCGAATGATCGCTAACCACCTCCTCTGCTTCGTCCTCTTCCTCCCTCTGCTGCAAAGAGGAGGCGTACCGCTCCAGGAGGCTGCAGTCCGTGATGTCTGCACCGCCGCCCGGGCTGGGTGCTCGCACCGTCATCACGGACTCTCCTGTCCCGCTGCTCAGGAAGCGGTCCTCCAGCGCCGCACGCTTTTCTCTTGTCGCCTGGAAGCCCGAGTCTGGGAAGGACATGTCTGTGGCCGCTTGGGTGTTGGTGCTGCAGGCCGTAGGGGGCGGTGCCGCCTGGCACGGAGCACCAGCGATGTGGGGGAGGCCAAGTAGCTGTTGGTCTACAGACTGCTTCCACTGCAGCATGGACTGCACCTGCAAGGAGGAACAATGTGGCACTTTTCTAACTGTGGTAAAAGCGTTAATTCTGCAAAATCTACTTTTTAAGCTTTGTCAAAAACAAAGTTTCGCTACACACCTTCAGCTACTGACGTGGGAGCTG
>QODF01000052.1:1753458-1764735 GCA_024372805.1 Oostethus manadensis | reverse complement strand
AAAACGATGCCGCCGGATTCCCAGGGCAACACACGACTGTGGGCCCGACGAAACCTCTAAAATGTGACTGGGCTGACCTGTTGCCATAGAAACCTGACAGCATCCTCTTGTACCAGCCTTTGTAACCGCTCCTCGTCGCACTGTTTCTGCACCCTGCACATAAAACCACATTTGAGTGCCACTTTAGTACAGGTTTTTGGACCAAAAAAAAACATGCAGACTGTTATGAGACACACTAAATGTCACAAATTCTGTCCAAAAAGACTAATATTGCTCACACACCCTAAAAAGTTGTTAAAGAGGCCCAATCCTGCTCATTTATTTAAATAAAATACACATTCTTCTCCTCTTAAATTAACTAAATGTTAAATGGCCGCTGTTTTGAGGTTGACTATGGACTACTTTTAGTCCAAAAATTTTAAAGACAAGTTATATGTAGTATTCAGTGATGTTACATCGACGAGACATGACATTATATTGCATTACATTCTCAATGCATGGCATGTCCAAAATGAATGACATAGTAAAAACAAGTTCTCCTCCCATTTCGTGTGGAAGTGGTATGTTTTTGGTTTCTTACTTTGTCCTCCTTCCCCACTCTGTTTGAAAGTCTAAAGTTTAGAATAAACAAATTGGAGGCTAGCTACAGTGGTGTGAAAAACTATTTGCCCCCTTCCTGACTTTTTATTCTTTTGCATGTTTGTCACACTTAAATGTTTCTGCTCATAATTTTTTTTTAACTATTAGTCAAAGATGACATAATTAAACACAAAATGATGACTGCCAAGACTTTTGGGAAACATCTTGTGGACTGATGAGACAAAAGTTGAACTTCTTGGAAGGTGCGTGTCCCGTTACATCTGTAGCTAGCTCGGTAAAATGCTGTGTTTAATGAGTGCAATGATACCATAGCCTGCGCGTTACACTTGAGCAACGTGTTGTAAATAAAGAATAGGAGTGTAGAGGTGACTATAGGGGTGTTATTTTATGTCTACAGGGCTCTACTGGTAAAATCCATATTTAAAACATAGACATATAACATTTACAAACAGGTTTTCTAAGTTTTAACTATGAAAATATTCAGTTTATTCATATTTTGCGAAAATTAATTTACCACAGTTGGGTCTGGCACCAAATAACCGCAATAAACGACAAAGGAGTGTAATCGGAGAAGCGGCAAGTTGCCATTCGTGGACTTCCTAAAGTCAAAAGATCTGGAAAATCTTGTGTTCATGGGATTTCAGAGATACGGCAGTTCCAGATCATGTCAAACAATTTTGTCGCAAAAGTAGGATAAGGGCTCTTTTAAGGATGGATATCATATGAACGCAAGTGATTGACTAGGGAGTTCTGTACCTGTCCAGTTTTTCCGTCAAGAAGATGATGTGGTCCTGCATCCTCCGTAGGCGTATCTCGCTGCGGACCTCTCTGGCCGCGGGGTGCCAGCATCGCGTGTACTGCCCCCGCCACCACGACTGGATTTTCACAGCTGCTCTGTTCCCTTCCTCACAAGCGGATTGTTTTGTTGTGGATTTTAAATGTTCTTCTTCCTTCTGAGCCTCGGGGTGAGGCGCCCGCGAGCCAATGACGACCGCGCACTCCAGCGGCTCCTTGTGTTCCCGCTCCGGCGGGGCTGCCCGGGGAAGCGCGGGGGCCAGGGAGTCGGCTTCGAACGTCTCCGTCTCGTCCTCGCTGTCCGAGTGAGGCGGCCGTGGCTCCGGGTCGGGCGTGAAGGGCAGGAAGGAGGACTCGGAGGAGAGCACGCTGCTGTTCAGTTTGTCCTCGTCTGTCTGCACGTCCTCCAGACAGAGGCTCTCCTCTCGGGGCTTGAGGGGGCTGCAGACGTGTGGCAGTGAAGCGCCGGGGGAGTCGCAGCTCACCCAGGTGTTGAACTGCACTGCTGGGCCTATATGGAAGGCGGGATGATCAAACGGCATTGTACAAACTAACTTAATAACGCCTCATATTTAATACCACTGCAGTTGAGTGAGTGGTAAAAGTAGTAATAAAGCCACTATATGAGTAAATACAAAAATTCGCTCACCTTTCTCCTGCTCTGATAGAACAGCCGCTGGTGATGGAGTGCTCGGCTGCTGCCTTTCTATGGCTCCCCCTTGTGGCAATGCATGCAATGGCCCGGTCTTTTCTACCGCCAGCTGAGTGGGCCGAGGAGGGCTGGGACATTCTCGCCGCGTCTCCTCCAACAGCTGCATTTGGTGGAACCTCGGGAAGACAAAGTCAAGTCACGTTGCCGTGTCTTTCAGTTGAATGCTAAAACAATATGATATTCCACCTCTGCTTAGTCAGGATCTTCTCTAGTTTGGCATCTTCCGCCAGCACCAAAGGCGACGACGAGGTCCGCAGGCAAACGGTGGAAAGGTACTGAACCAGCTGCACATGCTGGCCCGGTCGATAGGAACGACCTTTGCCCTGACTGTACAGCCACTCTGCTTTGAGTCTGGTGGCGGCGATAAAAGGGACACCGGGGAGAACGTGTTAACTACCACATGGTCCTGCACCACAACAGTGGGAAAAAAGCGTGTATTTGAGGTGAGGCTTCTGTTTTTTCAAGTGGACTCAGCGATTATCCAAGGGCTCGGGAACCTTTTGGGCTAAGACATGACACATAAGACACATACAGTATTTTCACATGTGTTTCCGTGAGAGCCATATCCTGTTTTTATAAGCCAATACAACTAAAAGTGTGGCAACAATTTTAGATAAGTCTAGATTCGTCTCTGAATTGGATGGATTAAAGTGCTGAGGAGGTTTTATATTTGGAATGTCCTTTTTTACGCTGTGATTCCTTTAAAACGTCAGCAAAACAATTAGACATGAAACTATTACATTTTTAATGGTAATATTGATTGAAATATGAATTTAGTCCCACGATATTTTAACTTTATTCCCATATTAATTTTTCCCCAACCTTATATTTCACAAATTACAACTTTATATCGTTTTGTTTCTAAGTATTGTGAGATTTAAAAAATAAACTGTTCCTAAAATGACATTGTTTTATTCTCCTAGAATGGAGCTCTTAATATTTTGACTTTCTACTTGTGAAATTTCAATTTCTGCTGTTTTTTCTCATAATTATGACTTTATTCCTGTAACATTTTGACTTTATTCTCCTGATATTATCTCCTTTTCCTCTACCTAATATTCCAAAAATTGCAACTTTATATTATTGTATTTGTTTTTTAATATTGTGACATTTGAAAAAGAGAAATTAACTTTTCCTAAATCGACAGTTTTTACTGATATTACAAGTTTATTCTCGTAACATTGTGACTTTTTTTCTCTTCATATTTTGACTTTCCACTCGTAAAATTTCACTTTTTGTTTTTTCGTCAACCTTTCTCATAATTATGACTTTATTCCTGTAATATTTTGACTTTATTCTTCTATAACCTTTTCCGCAACCTCATTTTCCAAAAATGACAACTTTTTTCTCCTAATATTTTGCTGTTTCCTTCATCACATCGCACTTTGAACACCTCTGTTGTACAGCAAAACGTTACATACATTTTAAGGAAAAAATCAAATTAAAATGAATAAATGTTATGGTGTTAAGAAACTTCTGAGAGCCATGTGTGCTCATCAAAAGGACCCCGTCTGGCTCCCGAGCCGTAGCTTCCCTACCCCTGATTTAAGGCCTTGCATCTATTAAAGCGAAGGCCACTATTTGAGAAGTACGGTGTGTGTGTCTATTTAATGGTGGAGTGCAACGAGGCTAAAAAAAAACAAAACAAAAGTACTAACCCTTCTTTTTGTGAGACCACGAAGCCATCCAAGACTTTCAGGTTCAGACACCAACTCATCACATACGGCCGATAGTCGAAACGCGGAAGCGAGGGGGTCGGCATGACACAGGGGTTGTTCATGATGGACAGCTGCTCCAGTTCGTGGAGAGAGGCCAGGTATGCCACCTGTGGAGGATCCAGGACACCAAGAGTGAGCATGTACTGTATATACGTGCATATGATGACTAATATGTAGTCATACTTCGTTGAGATCTGTTATCTCGTTTGACGCCAAAGACAGGATGGACAAGGGAGCGGGGAGATTGGCCGGCACGGTGCGGAGTGTCGTGACGCTGTTTCCATGCAGGAGAAGTGTCTGCAAAAGTGGCGATTTATTGGAAAAAAAAAACAAAACATGCCCTATAATTCATTAACTCATCATTCCTGATCATTTCCTCACTTTTAGCGCCACGAGTTTACTTAGATCACCAATGTTGGATATGCTGTTATCTGAAAGATCCAGGTGCTGGAGGGAGACGCAGTTGCTTAGCTGCTCAATGACCTGCGCACAAAAACAAATACGTGTGCAGTTTTTGATCCATCCATGCATCGGCAACACCTTGTCCGTACCTTAACAGCATTTCCAGACAGGTTGAGCCATTTGAGGTTGGGAAGATCCCTCAGTCCCTCGATGTAGCCAATGCTGTTATTGGGAAGGTTGAGGACCTGCAGCTCGGTAAGCTGCGACACACCCATCATCCTGACCAGACGGTTGCTGGCTACAGACAGCTACATATAGAGGGGAAAACGTGTCATACTCCCGCCACGCCGCACAAGGATACGGGTGAAGGGTTCAAAGGCACCTGCTGGAGGCCTGGGTTCCGTTCCAGGTGGTCAAGTTTCATAATTTGGTTGTGGTCCAGTATGAGAGTGTGCGTGTCCTCAGAGCAGACAAAACTGGGGTCGAGCTTCCGCATGCCTCTAGCAGAAAGATCCACCACAGGTCCTTTTGGGGGGAAGCAAACAAACAATTGCTAAACAGTAGAAAAGGTCAAGGGGGCATTTAAAGCCAACCCAAACCCCACACCGGGGGCTTCGTGAAGGACAGGGGAGGCTCGTTATCCTTGTGTTCCTGAGCTCCCCTATCTCGAATGGGGTTCTGATCATTTACACGCTGTGCTCATGCTAGCTTTGTGCTACACGAACCTAGCATAGCATCAGCATGCACAGTAATGCTCTCGTTTACGTTCCGTCGGACAATGTCAAGCATGCGCGGTGCCGGTTTTGCTAATTTGCTAATGTAACGCCACGCTGTACTACTGAAACTGTCCTTCCTCACACCCCGTTGCTAACTGACGCTAGCTAACGGTGGACCTCGATGCACGTTACAGCTAGCCGTGTCACACAAACACATACAAGCGCACGCTTACCATTTGTATCAAATTCTAAATCTGACACCCCCATCTTGAAGTTACATAAACACCAAACGTTGTCTGGGAATTCTTTTAGCTGCCGAATTTCCTCGCACACGACAACCAGAGTCGGTCGCTAGCAGGAAGTTCAAACAGGGTGACCTGGCACGGCATTCTGGGAAGTGTAGTTCACAACTCGCGTACATTCCTGTGTGACGGCTCGCAGCGGATGTTGCGAAAGACTACAACTTTGGTTAACGTTTGCGACAACGGCGCTCATTTTCTGTGTTGCCTTAACGTCTCCAAACGTCAGTGTTTTTTTCCGATACACAAATTATTTACAGAAATATTATAATTAAAGTCACAAGCAGGACGTCAAACTAAAGTTTCCGGTGTGGATAGATTAAAGTATATTTTTCATTTAATTTATATATTTATAATATTTACATATAATATACTTACTCGTGTTCTAAAACTCCATTCGGTAAAAAAAACAAAAAAACAAACAAAAAAATATAAACATACACTTATAGTCCCCGACGCAACTTCCGCTTCCGCCATCTTTCTTTCCGGTTGTGCGCCCTCTCGTAGCCGTCATGAAGTGAGTTTACGGATTACAATCAAATGCCATCTGAACATTTAAACTAAATCTGTTACTCGAACATGACGCTTTATTGTATAAATAAACACAGTGCTCACAGTGACCCCCTGCGTTTGTTGTTTTCAGGGTCGAGTTGTGCAGTTTCAGCGGGTACAAAATATACCCCGGCCATGGCCGCCGATACGCCAGGATAGACGGGAAGGTAATCGTTAGCACTGTCGTCCTCCGTGTGGCACCTGGTGGCTTAGCCTCTTTTAATAGCTATAATGTTGTTCGTTTATTTGTAATAAAAGTGTGTGGGCTACATTACATGCAGTGTATTTGCTTTAATCAACTGGAGTAGGCCTATCCGGCTCGTATGCTAGCGTCCATTCTTGCTAGCAGGCTAGCTAGCTAGCTCTGACTTCAACAGTGAAATAAACAAGTGTAATATCTGTTGAATTCATCAGGTGTTCCAGTTCTTGAACGCCAAGTGCGAGTCTGCGTTTTTGGCCAAGAGGAATCCCCGACAGATCAACTGGACTGTGCTGTACAGACGCAAGCACAAGAAGGGTCAATCTGTAAGTAACAATGTATCTATTTTTGTAGTAGCCATAGCCAGATCGGCTGTGTTTATCTGTTGCAGCCCTCCACGGTGGGCCAGTGGTAGTTTGACAGCACATCTTAAGTCAGGGGTCGGGAACCTTTTGGGCCGAGAGAGCCGCGGAAGTCAAATATTTTCATTGTATTACCACGAGAGCCGTATCATTTTTTTAAAACCGTGATTATAGCTAAAAGTGTGCATTTTTAAGCAAGACCAACAATTTTAAAAATATAGAAGTGCGGACAAGGTTTTATATTTTGAATGTTAGTTTTAACCCCTTTCTGCAAAACACCTAAAAAAAACATTATACATTACAAAACAAATGATATATTGTTAATGTATTATGACTTTATCCCCATCATATTTTAACTTTATTCCCATATTAATTTTCCCCACAACTTTATATTGTTTTGTTTGTCAGTATGTAACATTAAAAAAAATTGTGAACTAAAATGACATTTTTACTTTTTACTCATAAAATTGTGCCTTTTTTCTCTTAATATTTTGGCTTTCTACTCTTAAAATTACAGCAATTTTTTGTCGATTTCTGCTGTTTTTCAAAAAAAAAAATTGGAATCATGACATTAGGACTTGATATTATTTTAATATTTTGATGCGATTTTCCTATAACCTTTTAAACAACCCAATTCTCCAAAAATGAGTTCTGCTGATTTTTTCCATTTTTGCTGTTTTCTTTGAGTTTTTTTGTTAAATTCTTTTTGTAGAATGTGCCGTGGACCAATAAATCATGGACTAAACTCTGAACGCCCCTGTTGTAAGCAAGATATGTTACATATATTTTAAGAAAAAACTAAATTCAAATAAATAAATGTTATGGTGTGAAAGTCTGAAAGCCATATGTGGTCATCAAGAGCCACAACTGATTCCCTAACCCCGTCTTAAGTGTTAGACACTATAATAATGCATATAATTGGCGTGTTTCAGGAAGAGAGCACACCATTTGTTATTTTAAACACTGCCAATAATAGTGGTTAGCCTTAAAATTGTCTTCTGAATTAATATTACATAGGAAAGGCCAAAAAAGCCTGCCTACTAGTATTATTGGCCCCGATATTGGCATCAAAATGTAATATCTGTATAGTTTTATTTCCCCATAATAAAAACTAATAAAGCTAGGGGAGGATCGGCCACCAATCGGTATCAGCTGACTTGTGTGAAAACTCACAAGATCAGCCAATGCCGTTCAGTAAATATAACAAGCCAATGACTACCACTATTGCAGCCCACTGCCACAGCACTTCATGCAGTGTGGTTTCTTTACCTAATTAACATCTTCCCACAAAAGTTCCACACGGCTGGCACTCGTGTTTGTGTGACAGTCAGAAAGCTAAGCTAATGACCTGTAAAAATTCATCAGACAAGAAAGATGAGCAGCTTTTCGTAGCAGTGGAAGACGCTGAGTGCTTTTTCACGTGCCTGGAAGTTCCACCAATGTACTCTCACATCCAAAGACTTGTCATCCTCATATGTTCTCTTCCAAAAATCCAAGATGTTTTTGTCTGGATTAGTGGGATTCGGACATCTGTATGTTATCGGAATTGGACATGGAGATTTGGACAGTATCGGCATATCCGGATGTACTTGGTATTAAGACCAGTTTTTGTATACAGTTGGCGTCATTTTGGCTGTGGGTGGACGGTGTGCGTGGTGTCCGTCCATGTTACGCGTTGTTGCCAGGCTGCGTTTTGCCGGCTGTGCAGCAGTGCTCACACCACACCTGCAGCCATAGAACACACGGAGATCATAGTACTGGTCCTTGTTGGTCATTCGTGACTACTTACCATCGGCCAGCCTCCAAACTCTCCAACACGCCTTACGGCTAAGAAACTTTTAAATGCTGTATTTTGGTGGTTGTAGCTATTATTTCTTCCATATAGTGTATATCTTCCATTAGTAGCATCTTCTGTAATACACATGTAGATATTCTGTAGTGTCAAGAAGCCCTACAAGTGTTAGTCTTAAGGTTAAACAACCTGTGTTGAAAAGAGACAGATCTTTGTACATATAACATGCAAGGTTAAACATACACTGGCATGGTCTTACAGCCGTGCAGCAACAGCTAACAATCTCCAGCTGAGCTGCATTGATTTGAAGCCAAGAATTAAAACATTACTGTCATGCAAGTGTAGAAATACATGAATTATAATGTATAGTATAATGAAAGTCAATTCAATTTAGGAAAAAATCATTTCAAGATGGCTGCTGGACAGGAAGGTGATACTGTCACCTTGTAATGTTTATAGGTACTGCTTGCTCTCATCACAAAAGTATTATGAGTTTTGTTTAATTTTTGGACTGTTGAACTTTGGAGGTCCCACGGCACAGTTGTCCCATGTTTATCGCGGTTAATTGGTTCCATCCTGGACCGCTGCGCCTTACTTTCCATGAATTTGATATAAATAAATGGAATATTTTTGTAGTTATGACAGACAGCCTGTCTAAATACAGGTTTACATTTGTATTACATGATACGGTAGATATAAGCTCAAATGCTGAAAATGGTCCTGTCTCAGAATGTTAATTCCTGGACCCAGACTGTGATCCGGATCACCCCACAAATGTAATCAATTCTTCCATATCCCATTACCGACAATTCCTGAAAATGTCTTCCAAATCCACTCAGAACTACATTCTCTGTCCCTAACAGGAAGAGGTGTCCAAGAAGCGTACCCGGCGCGCCGTCAAGTTCCAGAGGGCCATCACTGGTGCCTCCCTGGCTGAGATCATGGCCAAGAGGAACCAGAAACCTGAGGTCCGCAAGGCCCAGAGAGAGCAGGCCATCAGGTAAGATGTTAAAAGGGTTTTTGCCTGCTGTACTTAGTAGTAGAATGAATAGAAAGTCATTCTCCAGATGTTTTTAATTTTAAGGGCTGCTAAGGAGGCCAAGAAGGCAAAGCAGGCAGCCAAGAAGCCGGCTGCCCCCAGCTCTAAGGCAAGTGTGGTTTGTGTTTACATCAGCCTCGCATCAGATTCCTATTGCTGGTTTCTTACATGAATAATAGTGGCATCTAGTGGCGAGCCTGCAGATTGCAACCAGCAGCAGCGTACATCCTCCCCTATTTGCCTGTTTATAGAATGAAAGCTGTGGAGTATAACATTTGTAACAATGTTACTACTTTAATCCTGTTTTGTAGGCTTCTGCCAAGGCTGCACAGAAACCCAAGATTGCCAAGCCTATGAAGGTTAGCGCACCCCGTGTTGGTGGCAAACGCTAAGCCCTGGCTCCTTGTTTCTGGTTGTGAATAAAACATTTTTTGGTTAAACATCAATTAGGCTACTTGTTGACTGTCTGTGTTTTGTCCTTCCGCCCAAAATCTTCCATGCTCTTTTACAGATTCAGGCGGGAGTTTTGAAGTTTAGTTTTCCCGTGAAAGTCTCGCAATGTAAAACTTGGCCACTTAAAGCCACACATGAAATGAGCCATGAAGCAGCTGAACAAGGTTTTTATTTGCCTTACACTGCCTTTACATTTCCATAGTGCCTCAGTGCCATTTATTCCATCAGTCACCAGTTCAGGTGATAACTTTAGTTTGCCAATACAGTGTAGTAGGGATTTAAAATTCATGATTAAAAAAGCCTTTCCCAAGCATAGAGAGACATTAGGTCGCTACTAATGATAGGTAGCATTAAAATGCAACAAAGCAATGAATTGATTAGTTTGTTCTCCCTTCAATTTAACCCCATTAAAACCAATCAATGGATAATTTCACTATTATAAATTAGGGAAAAAATTAATGACATTTCTTCCATCACAACTGAGTGTGCCAGGCCACTAACGTTTTTTGATTGCATGAGGTAATGATTGCTACACCCTATGATGGAAAAAGCAAAACACCCTAAACTTATGAAGGACATGCCGTCAAACAAAATGTACAATCATAACTTGTTAAACAATCCATACTTGTGCGTTGGTTATTAAGTTTTCCCCCCCCTCCCTGTTTCAATTACACGCCCTGAGGAGACTTTAGGGAAAGTGCACATTTCCAGCGGGGAAAAATTGGTTATATATGTTCGGATGATCTTAGCTGGCATGGCTGTGATGACACGGAGACGACATGAGGTACAAATGACGTGAGACTTGGTTCCCGGTGTGGAGTTGTCCTTTTGAGTCTGCTGAACACACTCAGGACTCCGTTGTCGTCTTAGCCTTCTGCTCTTGTTTGTGTCTATGCAGGGACAAAAACAAATCAGTCGAGTCCATTCATTTCAGTTGCAGAACACCCCTGCCATATAGAGGATCTTTGTATTAGGGCTGTCAATCGATTACATTTGATCACGATTAATTGCATTCTGTCCGTAGTTGATCACATTTAATCGCAAGTAAAATAAGTAGGGATGTAAATCTGTGGTAAACAATTCAATATGCAACTATGATAACATCACGTTTTTGTGAAAGGATATTAATATTGGAAATACAGGCTGCTTATTCAAAAATCATATAGTTAGAAATCCCCCAGTTTTCACATTTTTAATGCGAGCGGCTATTTGTCCCACTTTTTGACAGTCCTTTGGCCTCATGTTTGCTCCCAAATGCTGGTGGTACGTGGGAATGCATAAAAGTAAGATCATGCTGATGTGCATATTTGTGGTACGCAACTGCGCTGAAGAACTAACTCCAGGTGGATGGTGTTTGTATTCATGTAGTTCTTTTAATTTGATTTTCTTCCTGTCATAGTTTTGCACAATTCATACTAAAGATAAATTAGACGGCTATAATGTACGTACAATCGCCATAGTTCAATGACATAGCGTTAGCTAGCGTCCCATAGCTCTCATCGGCTATGCCAGTAACTGGCAGCTCCTAGCCTAAATTTAAGATAGCAGTTCAAAGCAAAACAAGTGATGGCTCGCATCTAAAAACGCTCCTTAGTTGGAACACTCGCGACAAAACAATACCTGCAGTGTGCCAGTAAG
>QODF01000052.1:1695727-1753338 GCA_024372805.1 Oostethus manadensis | reverse complement strand
TTACCAGATAAAATGATTTAGTACATAAATAAACGAGCCAGGATTTTGAACGGCTCTTTCTGTTAGCTTTGACAGCCGGGTTTGTGTACGTGCAGTAAGCGGACGTCCAAACCTCCAAATCCTGACGAGCTGCGACGCTCCGGCGCCGCCGACAAAGAAGTTGACGGCAAACAGGTTCCAGTTCTTTGGGATGATGACCAGTGAATATCTGGACCAAATGAGCCCTGGCGGAACGAGAGTGAAGGTTACGCACACAACACGCTTGTGTTGTTGCCAAAACGGCGCCAGATAGCGTTTTGTTTGCGGAGCCGTGATGTCACGCCTCGGATACCGTGCGAGTTCCACGTTACCTGTTGCTGTCAGTACCGCAGACTGGGAGGTGCTCAGCTTCTCTGCTGGTCGAGTCATATCAGCCAAACCCGCTACAACCAGGCCCTTAAGATAGGAGGTCATTATTTTGGGGTGACTCCACATCCTACTTACAAAGTCTCGAGTAGCAATGCGGTCCTCCTAATTTTTATTGCAAATTTTTATTCACCTAAATGTTGATTTCAATTGTTAATACAAACGTGACGTATTTTAAATTACATATTTTATAAATATTATACATTAAATGTTTTATTTGCATATCAGTAATATAATATTTGTATACAAACTTTTTAGCTTAATATTTCAGGCTCCAAAGATGTTTTTTTTCCTAAAATATTACAAGTTTATTCCCATAAAAATGCAACCTTTTTTTGTCTTGACTCTTTTTGTGGAAGTAGGTGTTTTGTTTTTGATTTTAATATTTCCTATTATTTCCTTACTATTTACTATTATATTGAAAATGTCCTATTCAAAATCTTCTCGTAATTTTTACTTTTTTTTTTTTTACTTTTGTACTTTATCCCCTTAACACTTTATTTTCAAAAATGATCTTTTATTATTGGTTTTTGTTCTTTCCTTATTTAGCATTTCACTTTAGCATTTCAACTTTATGCTACTAAAATGACGTTATTTTCCCTTAAAATATGACCTTGTTCTTGTGAACTGACTGCAAATTTTGCAACAAACAGCTGTAGGCCCACAAACAGCCCCAGGACCGCACTTTGGGCACCCCTGACCTAAATGGTATCATTTCTGGTCCCCAAAAAACTAAACAAAAAAATAGATACTCTCTGTCCAGCGAGGGTTTCGGCTTTCATGGGTATCGTTTGTGGTGGTGATGAGAAAAAAGGAGTGCACATACCCATTTGAAAACCGGAGCCCAGAAGAAAACTGTTTTTGGACCTTGAATGAAAAGAAGAAAAGGCAAAAATTGACTTCAATGCGGTACCAGTTCATGGACAAAAGCAGTCAGTGCAGTCAGGTTTGGGGGTTTGGGGTGGGCCGTCCGCAACCGCCTAAAAAATTGACTTTTTACGGTGAATTTTGTGGCGTTTCGTGCTCACTCCAGACCGTTACATCTTAGGCACTAAAAATCAACACTGAACATCTACATAACGTTTTTGTTCTTTTATTCACCACCATCCATTTCAATAAATGAGGCTTAGCTCAAAATAAACAATGGAATGGATGCAGTCATGGAATGTAAACATCCCTGGCTGCCACCAGCTGCTATTGTATGTTTAGTACGACGGAGTATCAGGGCCACATAAAAAACTAAATATCTGACATATAAAGGTTGTCATTTTGCAAGGAATAAAAAGTATACTTTTCTGACAAAAAAGTTGTCATTTTACGACAAAAAAGTGGTAATTTTACGACAATAAAAAGTCATATCGCCAGAGAAAAAGTTGTAATTTTTTGAGAATAAAAGGTCGTAATTTTAGGAGGAAAAAGAATGTAATTTCATGGGAATAAAAAGTCATACTTTTAAGACAATAAAAGTCATACATTTACGACAAAAAGGTTGTCATTTTACAAGAAAAAAGTCAAAACATCACGAGAAAAAAGTCGTAATTTGAATTTTACGACAATAAAAAGTAATAATTTCATGAGGAAAAAAATCGTAATTTTATGGCAATAAAAGTCATGTTACGAGAAAAAACGTCGTAATATTATGAGAAAGTCGTGAAAAAGTCGTAACTTTACGAAGAAAAAAGTTGTAATTTTACCAGAAATAAATCATAATTTTACAAGAATAAAAAGCCATAATTTTACAAGAAATAAGTCATAACTTTGCAAGAATAAAAAGTCAAATTTTTTTTTTTGCATTAAGTCGTAATTTTATGAGAAAAAATTTGTAATTTTATGAGAAAAAATGTCATTTTTATGACAATAAAAGTCATACATTTATAACACAAAAGTTGTCATTTTTCAAGAAAAAAGTCGTGACATTACAAGAAAAAAGTGGTGATTTTACAACAATAAAAAGTCAATAATTATATGAGGAAAAAGTAAATTCTTTGGCAATAGAAGTCAGAGAAAAAGTCGTAATTTCACAAGAAATAAGTCGTAACTTTGAGAAATAAGTCGGAATTTTTACAGCTATAAGTCGTATTTTTTCCAGAATAAAAAGTCATAATTTTAGACATTATGAACAATTTTTAGTCATGATATTACCTTTGACGCCAGCCAAAGGTTACGCAACTCCCCTGTTTTTATAGCCGTCCCATGCGATGCCTGTCACGGAGTATTAACATCTTTGGAGAATTTGAGAAAGAAAACGAAATTTACGGCAACGACGTGGTACGTTTACGAGAGAACGCATGTCATCTTACAAGAGTCGTAAAGTCGTAACTTTGGGAGAATAAAAGTCGTAACCCGACCTTACAGGCATATCCGGAGACAGCTATGACACGACTTTTTTCTCGTAAAATTCTCGAAACCTTTTTTAATGGGGTCCTGATACTCCGTCGTAGTTTAAGTTGCTCTCACCACTAAAATTAAACACAGAACGGAGAAAAGTGTGCATTTTAGGGACACGTTTGCTACATTGTGACGAAGACACGCGATACTAGTTTCCTGATATCGCCACTGTACCGATACTGAGCGTTACCTGCGGGGTGGTTGTATAAAGGTCTCAGCTTGGCAGGCAGGACGTGTTCGATCCGGTCCAAAATCCTGTGATAGGACGCTCTCAGTGCAGCCATGATTGTAGCTTCTTGGGAGCAAATGCTAGCTAACTCGGCACCGGCGGTAGCGGCAATTGGGTTTTACACTTAAAAGTCACACTGCGGTAGAAATATTTGCGTGTACAAACATGAGTTGGTGTTTAGAGGATGTTGTTATCGAGCTTCTTCGGTAATTCTCTTTGCTAGCTGTCATTAGCTTCGCCCTGGCGGACACAAGGAGGTGACTTTGTACGAGTGATGGGTCCTTGGCGAACGATTCGGCTTTTTTTTGTCCCCGGCTCTGAACGAGCCGGCTGCTTTTTCTTGTCGTTTTTCTGTTATGAAGGTCCCCATATAAGTAAAGCCATATACATAACAAACATTTAAATTCATTTTCCACGTATTTTGGTAGTAAACCAATGTAAGCAACAAAACAAAATCTAAAGACGTTTGGAAACTGAAAGAATTGAGTCAATTTTGGGTTTCCAGAGCAAAGAACCAACTCCCTTAAAAGAGCCGAAATTCCCCTTACGACTTTGTACCACAACCTAGCGCAAAGTGACGAGGCTTGAGAAAGTGACACTCGTCCTCATTGGTCTGGATGTTGAGAACTCGTATCTGATTGGTTTAGAGTAACGTTGCGATTTCGTCGACACAGCGCATCCCAACTGGGCGGAGAAATGTACTCTGAGCCCGTATTTTGCACACATTTTCTTGCTCCTTTTATTAATCACACCTTAGGATATTAGACATTTTTGCATGTTTTTGCACACAATATTACAATTACGTTAGGAGTGAACATTGTAACAAAATGTAGTAATCCATCTATTCTATTTCGCTTATGTTGACTAGAGTCACCCTCGCAGGGCAGTAATCAATTTAAGTAATTTACGATATATTACAGAGTAAATATATATAATTACACAAATTAATAATGATATTAATTAATTATGGTGTCTTTACTTAACGAGAACTGTATTCACCTGATTATTACTTGCCTCGCCCTCACATATGAGCCGAAGTGACAAATCGAGCGCGCCTATGCTCAGTTCTCGCCGTTTATCGCGTGGTTTGGATACAGCTGATCGTTCCACGCTAGACAAAATAAAGCAGGCCAGGCTAGCAGGACTCACTCGCAAGTTATCTCCCCCCGGGAGCGGGAGAGCTGTCGGGCCAAAAGGTAAGCCAGGCAGCGGTGGCAGGAACCAGGAGCTCCTTCTTCGCTCACCATGGAAATCTTGACAGCAGCCGCAAGCTAGCATTAGCATCGTCCCGCTTGACAGGGAGCGATGGCCACAACAACAAAAAGCAGCAATAATGTTAGCTTAAATGTCAGTCGTGTTGCCTGTTAAAAGCTGTCCGTCACGATGTCCTGCCCCGGAAACCTGGTCTGGGATGTAAACAAACGCATCATTGGATGCAGCGAGCCTAACAGCATCAGGACTAACTATTTAGGTAAGAAAGCTAGCATGTTGTATGTAGCATGTAACCTGTCTGTTCCCACAATGCACAGGTGTCAAAGCCAAGACCCGCGGGCCACGTCCGGCCCGTCACGTCCAATCATGCGGCCCACGAAAGCCAAAATCCACAATAGGCTCACTTATTTAGTTTTCTTGCCATGTGCGGTAGTTGTTGTCATTTTGCTGGACAATTTCTACTGCATTTGCACTTGTTCAAAGAATCAACAACTATATTTTTCTATTGTTTTGCTTTGTTTTTTTCCCGACACATATTTTCAAAACTTGCTATGCTCCCAATTTGTTATGAAATGATAATAATGTAATGGTGACTAACTAGCGTGTACATTTGGAAGGGCGTATTGACGTTCTTGCATGGTTGTGTGTACCTGATGGTGTTTAAGTCAAGGCTGGTGCCCGAATAGGTGGGGCAGGTGCCTCTGAGCTTTAGTCACTGCTGTATTTAGCTTGACAGAGATACACTTCAAGCTCTCATTGTGTGTGTGTGTGTGTGTGTGTGTGTGTGTGAGAGTGTGTGAGAGTGTGTGAGAGGGAGCTCTCCCAGGATATATTTAGCTTGGAAAAGAGGGTGGCGAGGGGAAAACTCGTGTTCAAATCACAAACTCTATAGATGATTGATGACAGGAGGCTCAACAGCCTTATGTATTATTGTATGCATTACGATGTGGACACTGGTTACACTGGTGCCTTTTGTAATACAGTTGATTCTTTATAGAACTGCATCTGGAATGCAACCAGCCACCAGTTTGCTGTCCAAATAAAGGCTATAACTCTATTTACGTCCATGCAGACCTTGACTTTGTACACTACATACAACAAGGTAATATTAAGGACCGAGACTGGAGCAAGCAAATGTTAGCAACATTAGCATAGGGAGGTGAGCTACAGTGCCAGCATAATACTTATATTTTGAGTGTTTTTTTTTTCCATAACAGATTTTATTTTTACATTAGAAATACTTAATAGTTTGAGCAGGTGTCTTCACATTTAGCTTAGCTAGCCTGAGTAATGGATGACTATTTAGTGACATTGTTTAGTGTGGCATTGCCGAGCATCCAAAAGTATAAACTTTCATCATGGCGTTTTTTCCCCCCCTCCACAGGTAGAAGAGAGTTTGTTCAGAGGCTTAAACTGGAAGCGACGTTGAATGTACACGATGGCTGTGTGAGTACTTTCCCTTGGTGACCTTTCAACCTTCCGAGCGGTACGGTGGAACCTCGGTTAGCGTAGGCCCGCGTTTAGCGTTTCGGTTAACATGGAAAATTGATGCCACAAATGTAAAAAAAAAACAACAACAATATATTGCTCGCCTTGTCGTGTTTTAATACGTTGCCTGAGTCCGACTGTGTTGCTGTGTCGCCCGTCTATGATGTCATCAGTGGTTGACCGTGTAGTTCTTTGCTAACGTAACACTGTTACGCCACAAGTCACAAAAATGTTAACTCAAAACACGTTTTTATAGCTTTACACTTGCAGTTTTACGTGCATAAACAATTCTACATGCACAGAAATAACGAATGAACATGTAAGGTTACTTTTACCTTCACTGACGGCGTGATTGTTGACAAAGGCATGATGTCAACATGGATGCCACCTTATTGTTTTGCTATGAGTTATTTCTTGAATTCAATAGCGTTTGTTTCATTAGCCGACACAGACACCACCGCTTCAATGAAGGTAAAAGTAACCTTAAATGTTCATTTATTCCTTTGATTTGTCTTTTAAATGTATTTAGAACAGTTTTATGCATGTAACAAAGATGTGTCTTGTGTTTACATTTTTTTGTGTTAACATGTTTGGCTTTCTGGAGCATGTTAATTGGATTGTCATGATTTTTTTTTAGAAGTTGGAGTACATTTCGGACCTTTTTGAAGGGGTTACCGACACTAAGCCAGGTTCCTCTCTATTGGGAAAAACAGCAACATCATTGAAAGTAGATCTTTGACTTCAGGCCCAAGCAGAGAAACCTGACCTGACAGTTACACAGCCCTGTTGAACGCCACAGACACTAAAAAAAAACTTCTTCTGAAGTCAAGTCATGCAATTCGTTCTTATTGCAATTAGTCTTATTTTTTCCCCTCTCTCAGGCACAGCTCCCTCCCTCTCTTGTAGGGACACTACCGCCACCATCCACTGCTCTACAAGATGTACACTGACTTCTTTACAGTCATTTCCAGTGTGTAACTCCGCTGCTTTGACCCCTGCGGCTTATACGGCGGTGGGGATAACGTACGGTCATGTTTTAATCTTGTGACATCTCCTTTACTTCCCAACTAATACTAAACGTTTAAATAGTCTCACGGTGTCATCTGAGAAGGAACGTTAAAGTCATCACACAGCAACTTAACACACACAAGGTGGGTAGGAAATCCCCTGCAAAGCAGTTCATTGAGTTGCAGTAACGGCCTGCGACCACCGGAGGGAGCCAGTCATTGCCATCACCGGGGATGCACTGCATGATGGGAAGCAGTTAAGATAGTGGTAGCTTTTCATGCTACTTTTCCGCGGCGATTGCTCTGCGACTGCGAGGGAAGCTCAGCTTCCCCTGAAATGTCTAAAAAAAAATATGTTGAAATATGTACTGCTGTGTTTTTTTATTGACTAAATATGGTGAGAATACCTTAATCTTTTGTTCACAATCAGCTACTTATCACAGATAACTGACAACGCTTCCTTATCAGTCATCCCCGTAGCCCCACAAAGTCAGACGCCGAGCACCTACTAACTTCGATAAGCGTAGAGCGTGTTGTTCCACCGCATGGATCTGAACGGACATTGGATAAACACTAGGCTTTGTCTCGCCCGCAGTGTTTCCGGGAGTCCATGGGAAAGTGGGCTGGGCCGGGCGCTCTGCTTCTGCATGTCGATCTGTCTGAGGCAGAATACCGTTTTGATTGACAGGGAAATGAGCGAATCAGCGATCTTGAAGTTTATACTTCAGAGACTTTACTGATCCCTAGCGACTTTGTCTTTGGTAAAAACGGCAATGAACGGAGGGTAGAATTTACTTATAAATAAATTAACACAATTTTGATGTACTGTAGGTCGTAAAAATGAGCTTCCCCTCCTTGATTGACAAGCAGCCGCCGCTTGCCTGGTGTATTTCTTAGCTACCTTTTGCATGTTAAGTCGCTGTGTGATGATTTTAGCGTTCTCTCTTCGACGACGCCGTGAGTCAGACTGTCACATTGAGTGGCAATTTCCGATGGGTTGACGAGCTCGTCGAGGTTCCCTTGCAGCTCGTGATTGGCTCATGCCAAAGAAAGATATGCCATTTTGCTGAAATGTGCAGTATAGAGCTTGTTATGAATACCGCAGACATTATCTGAATCATTCTGATGTGTCGATGCTGATTATGTTTTCCTGTTTGCCATATCCTTCCTTTTTGTATCCATGCAGGTCAACACCATATCGTGGAACGACACAGGAGAATACATCCTCTCGGGGTCAGATGATACCTTCCTGGCCATCACCAACCCCTACAACAAAAAGGTCAGTTGCAGTAAATGTCCCACACCTTATTATTGTTTTATTTATGTGTTGGAAGTATTTGAATCACTTTAAACTGTGATACAAATGAAGAGGCTTTTTGGGGGACAAGTAAGCGTTTTAAACACCAGCATCATTTCAAAGATAACGATTTGACAGTATCTGGAAATTTTAAAACATACCCAAGCCTACCAAGATACCAGAAAAAGTTCCTAGATTTGTCGCTGGTTGCTTTTTTGAAAACCAAAATCGAGAGGGGTCGAAATTCTTGCTACATATAGCAAATAAGTCACTGAGATGGCAAGACTGGTCCCTCCTGCTGTTCTCTGGTAGACCAGGTGAGTGTGAGGAGTGTTAAGAAGCAAAAGCTACATGTAAAAATAACAGCACAGCAGCAGCTGCAATTTGATTTGTAGCGTTAGTTTTCAGCTTTCAGTGGTAGCCTGAGGCATTGAAGCTAGTCGCTAGCCGGTGTGGCGAGGTGTCACTACGCCATTGACGTAGTTCTTTGGTGTAACATTGTTACTAACAATGTATGTAAAGTTGTTGACCCTTCATTCTCCAGTGTCTCGTTCGTTCTAATGGGTTGTGTAGCTAAAGGGGCATTCGTATGCACAAGAATAATGACAACAAAATTCATATAAGTTCATTTTTTTGCCATAAGAAGTAATTTCCGTACCCGTTCCAACTCCACGATCTCCTGACTGTGCGGCCAACGCGCTAACCACCGGGCCACCGTGCAGCTGGATAAGAAACATGTTTGTTCAACTGGGCATTACGATAAACAAGAAATTAAAAAAAACATGGTTGCTGACTGTAAAAGTAGGTAAGGGCCAACACTGTTCTTTAATAATTACGCCGCCATCTTTGCTCCTGCGTCTCCTCCCTCAGGTCAAAAAGTCAATACGCTCCGGTCACCGTGCCAACATCTTCAGCGCAAAGTTTATGCCCCACACCAACGACCAGGAGATCATCTCATGCTCCGGGGACGGAATCATCTACTACACGCACACGGAGAAGAGCGCCGAGTTCAACCGACAGTGTCAGTTCACCTGCCATTACGGCACCGCCTATGAGGTACCCGAAGATGCCCGCTCACAACCCCCTTTGATGTGTCCTGTCCTTTTAACCTCGTCGTGGGCTGTGTGGCCAGATTATGACGGTACCAAACGACCCCTACACCTTCCTGTCGTGCGGGGAGGACGGCACGGTGCGATGGTTCGACCTCCGCACCAAAACCAGCTGCACGAAAGAAGACTGCAAAGATGTGAGCGGACGCCTCTTACACTCGCCGATCATAACGCACAGCAAAATGAAAACACAAGAAGGAACTGATGCATGATAAAACTAAATACAACCACAATAAAGTAAAGGCGGCCATCCTTGGAGGCGCCTGACAGAAACGGGTTTAACGCAGAGCAATACTGCCACCTGTTGGTATTTTCTAGGTATTTCCTCGCTCTCGTCCCTCGTTTATCGTGGTTCTAGACGGAGAAGAATTCAACATTTTTGTAGTTTGTGACGTTCTAATTCAGATTTTTACCACTATTAGAGCCCCGTAGACAAGAAATAACACCCCTCACACTCCCATTATTCTTTGTTTACCGTACATTGCCTAATGGCCGGGCTACGGCGCCACTGCAGGGACGTACGAGACGGCACCCGCCCATGCAGCAAGATACCGAGCTGACTCGTTAGTTGGTGCGTTCTAATGTAAAACGTAGCCCTTTCACACGGAACGTTGGCTGACTCCATGCACTGTTAAGGTAATGCAGTGTAAGGTAATGTCTCATCACTGTAACGCCTAGTGACCAGAATACCACATACTGTATGACGCGTTCAGTGACATAACAAATGATGATTTGAACTGAAGTTTTTGGTTGTCCTTTGAAAAGTTTGGGGAATGATGCTGGAAATCAAAATAATCAGTTCCAGGGTCGAACCCTAAAACCGGATAAATATGTTAACATGGCTGTCGTACAAGTGTAAAAAGAAGCTAACCCCTGCTTAGTGAGGTCTAGTACCATGCGGGTGCGCCCCCAGCCGAGCTCATGCGTCGCGAGAGCTCCGATTTTTGACATTTTTCCTAAAAATGGTGGTCAAATTTGGAGTTGCGGGACTTCGGTGTTCTTTCAACGTGTTGTTCTGTATTCTTTACAAAGTTCTTGTGCACTGAAAGCTGTTTTGCGTGGAAATTCATTGTCGTCTGCTGTGGGTTTTTTTAAATGTTTATACGTCTTCGAGTTTACACACGTACGTGGAATTTGTGTGTATTTGGAAACAATGACGTCACTGATACTCTGTAGTATTTCCAATCAATTGAGAAAAGACTTTTAATGCACACATAAGGTTCTAATCAATATTTCACAATATTTCCCAGGTAAAAAAAAATTAACATAAAAATGAACCGTTTTTTTTTGAACGGCTCAGCCATAAATCCCATCTCTCCGATGGCGTGCTCTTATACACCTTTTGTATTATCTCTAAGTGTCCAGTCTAATGCAACACAATGATGAGTTCTTACGTTTACACGTTGACAGGACATCCTCATCAATTGCCGCAGAGCAGCGACATCCATCTCCATCTCTCCCCTGATGCCCTACTACCTAGCGGTGGGCTGCTCCGACAGCTCCGTGCGCATCTACGACAGACGCATGCTGGGCACCAGGGCGACGGGTGAGGCAAACAGACCTTTTTTTCTCCTAGCAGGCGGCTCACGTCCGCACGCTCCTCCCCAGGTAACTACATGGGTCGGGGGACAACAGGCATGTGCGTGAGGTTCGTGCCCGCCCACCTGTCCAACAAGTCGTGCCGCGTGACGTCTCTGTGCTACAGCGAGGACGGCCAGGAGGTGCTGGTCAGCTACTCCTCGGACTATATCTACCTGTTTGATCCCAAAGACGACCAGGCCCGGGAGCTCAAGGGGCCCTCGGAGGAGAGGAGGGAGGAGGTGAGTTTGTTACTTGAGGTTATTTTTTTACACTGCTCAACTTTCATATAAGGCTTGTTCACACTGCAGGTCCGATTTCCGTTGACAAAAGTTCTACTCAACCCGTAAGGATTTTTCATTAGGCGTTAGTGAAGCAGCTCGCGGCAATGACTCGCCGCCCCGCCCACACCCGCCTCGGAACGGACGTGGCAAACCTCCGTACCAAAATTCTTGCCGCCTTTCTTCTTCATCTTCCACACAGAAAATATTCACGCCTGTTGCATGCTAGTCATGTGCAGAGCAACGCCGGAATGTCGGTATCTCCGATTCCAGCTCCTCACGCTCTAAAGTCCATTCTGAAAGCAAAATAGTCATACTCTTGTGATGTTGTCTATTAGCTTGGCTGTATTATAAATCACCCACTACATACTTCACGTTTTAACATCAATCAAGACATTACTAAATGTCTATTCCTCATGCAATGATTGGAAATACCATGCACTTCTTTTTAAAATTCACCCGACACATAGTATTGAATTGGTATTGCCGATACCAGTCTGAATTTAACCCAGTATCGGACGCGATATGACATCAGTGGTATGAAAAAAATCAAATGAAATTAACCACTAAGTAGTAATTGGGAGTTTTGGCATCAACTGACTCCACAAGTATTTTATTTTCTTGGTGGTTTTTGAGACGGCACCACGGAAGGGTGCGATGACAGCCTTAGAACCAGAATTTCCGCTTCTCGCGACATTGGAAAGCGTCGAGCTACTAATTAAATTAATTGTGACTATTTAAAAAAAAAATTGCATTTAATGGAACATAAATTACACACGCATGAATCTTCTGTAACATGAAAGCTGGAGGGCTTATGGACGGCGTAGAGAAGCATACCACAAATAAATGTTGATTTTTGTTGTCATCACACGGGAGTTTGTCTTTTATTAGACGCGTTTAACTGTCAGTACAGGCGTGCGCCTTTTCTTTGGGTGCAACGTGTTCTGGCTTCCCTTCCTCTGGGAAATGTGCTCCGGGGCAGCCTTATTTTTGAAGCACGCTGGCAGTGTTTTTCCTACACGTAGACGCTGGAGGTCACGACACCGGAGCGCCCGCTCTGGAAATGGGATCCGCGCGAGGAACCGGACGCCGGCGCTGGGTCCTGCACGCGCGGCTAGATGTGCTCCATCACGGTGCCAGCCGCCGTTGCAAAGCCTCATGAGCTCAGCTGTGGCGAGACGCGGCCAGCATTCCTTTCCAAAAACAGCGACCCCGTGCACGCCGCGTCCCGCTCGCCTCAAATAGTTCAAGTGGATGGTCTCTTAAAGGGGGACTGCCTTTTTCCCCATTCCCTCCACGTGTAGCGCCACTTGTGCACGTCACTGCACATTTCACCACCTCCTGCACGGTTGAGGGGCTTGATACCCTCCGTGCACCCCTCCCTGTTCTTTTCCTGCTCCATAGCGATAGCAGCATGAGGGTTTAACGGAAAGTGAAGGCAACTAAGATGTGCAGCACTGCTATTTCTGACCACGCTCTGACTGACAAACCACTAATCTCTGTGGGTGTGTGTGTGCGTGTTTCCACAGCTGAGGCAGCCGCCAGTGAAGCGCCTCCGTCTACGAGGTGACTGGTCGGACACCGGACCCCGAGCTCGTCCCGAGAGCGAGAGGGAGAGAGACGGTGAGACCGCGGCACAAAGTCATGACTTTACAGCTTCCATATTGACCCAAACATAAGACGACCTCGCTTCTTATTTTTTTTAATACCCTATATACACACACACTAATCCCGGGGGGTAGGGAAGCTACGGTTCGGGAGCCAGATGTGGCTCCTTTGACGACCTTATTTGGCTCTCAGATGTTTCTAAACACCATAACATTTCCATCCATTCATCCATTTCCCTCCGCTTATCCGGGTCCGGGTCCCGGGGGCAGCAGCTTCAGTAGGGAAGTCCAGACTTCCCGGTCCGCAGCGACCTCTTCCAGCTCCACCGGGAGGACACCAAGGCAAACCGGGCCAGCTGTGAGACATAGTCCCTCCAGCGTGTCCTAGGTCTCCCCGGGGCCTTCTCCCTAATGGGCATGCCCGAAACACCTCACCAGGGAGGCGCCCGGGAGGCATCCGGACTAAATGCCCGAGCCACCTCAACTGGCTCCTCTCCATGTGAAGGGGCAGCGGCTCTACTCTGAGCTCCTCCCGGATGGCCGAGCTCCTCACCCTAACCATAACATTACAACAAACATAACATTTATTTACTTTAATTCCTTTTTGTTAAAATAAATCTAACATATCTTGCTTTACAACAGGGGTGTTCAAAGTGCGGTCTGCATGATTTATTTAAATCTAAAAATGCGATTTAACAAAAAACTTTAGGGAAACAGCAAATATTTTTTAAAAGAGCAGTAATTTAAAGAAAAAAGAGTCAAAATATTAGAAGAAAAAAGTTATAATCTTACCAAAAAATGTTTTGGGAAAATTAGGTTGTGGAAAATATATAATATTATGAATTTAGGAGTATACAGTCAAAATATTAAAGGAGTGAAGTCATAATTATGAGAAAAGTCTAGAAAAATGGAAAATTAAACAGCAGAAATTTTACAAGTCACAATTTTACGACAATAAACGTGTAATATTATGAGTAAGAACAATGTAATTTTAGTAAAAGAGTTTATTTTTTAAAAGGAAACACAATCGTCAGGCTTTTATCGCAGGTTTGAATGATCTCACAACAAGCACGATAATCCCTAATTTAAACACCGGCTACTTTTGCAGCCCAGCTGGAACCCAATTCTGAACCCCTGGCGTCACTTCCTGTCCACCGCCTCACTCAGCTCCTCAGTTTGCAGCAACATACGCAAGCAAACGTGTTTGTCTCCTCCCTGATTTCCTAATTTTCTGCAGGTTTGTCGCGCTTTAATCTTTGAGATAATCAAACCAATGTAAATATTTAGTCGATGACAACACAACTGCAGTTTTTAAATGAAACGCATTATTAATGGAGGGGGGAAAATCCAAACCTACAAGGTTAAAACATACCCCAAGTTATGGAGTTTTGGGACTCCAGCAAACCACAGCGAGAGCCCTTATCCACAAATGGACAAAACATGGAACAGTGGTGAACCTTCCTGGGAGTGGCGGGCCCAAAAAATGTAAAAACAGTAAAATATGGTGGTGGTAGTGTGACGGTCTGGGAGTGTTTTGCTGATTCCGGTCCTGGAAGTCTTGCTGTGATAAAGAGAAGCATGACAAAAATTCTGAAGGAGAATGTCCGGCCATCTGTTTTTGCAATGATCCAAAACACACCAGAAGATCCCCCTCCGAATGGCTGAAGAAAAACCAAATAACCGCGGTTGAGGAGGGATTACTGTACGGTCTTATATCTGGGTCGATGATGCCTCCATGTTGTTTCTCCTGCAGGTGAGCAGAGTCCCAACGTCTCTCTAATGCAGAGGATGTCGGACATGCTGTCACGCTGGTTTGAGGAAGCCAGCGAGGCCCAGAGCAGCAGAGGGACGCGCCCTCAGTCCCGGCCCCGAGGTTGCAACCTTTACGGTTTTGAATGTTTTGACTGTAAAATGCTGTCATTTTTGTCGGGCCGTTCCTTCGCCTGCACCGCAAAGAGCAAAGTGCATTGCACGGGAGCAACAGAACCGATGTTGTAATATCATCAGTGGATGCTGACCACTCGTGAGATTTCTAATGCTGTTATTTCCATTTGGGGCGGTGACATAAAACCGACTGCATCAGGAGGTTGCCTACAGCCACACCTGGCGATGTTTAGATGACTGGTGTCCAAACTTTTTACTCCGAACATGAGTTCCCCCCTCATTCGTACGGGTGTGATAATTCTCCAAAATAGAACGCAACACAACCATTATGATTTTGGCGCAACTGTGCCGCGGGTTATTGTTTCCCTGGGGAAACGAGTAGTAGCGCACATGTTCCTTATTACTGTCTGGATGAATATGAAATATTTACTGATCTCGAAAATGCAGTTTGCTCTTGTGCCACTAGGGGTACGCATAGTTTAGAGGTTTAGGTCATTTGAGACAATAGATTGGTTATTCATTATTTGTAGGCATGTGAGCATCGTATCCTCTTGATTCCAGGAACAGCCGTCCGCCCAAATATTCCCGCTGCAGCTGCGGTCTCCTCCAGCCCCCCAGAAAGGCCAGCGGCGGCAGAGGCAACGATGCCCTCGCCCGCATCCTCTTCCTCATCAACATCCGCTGCGCTGCCTCCCGCGGAGAGTTCAGCACCGGCCTCCTCTACGGAGGCCGGCCCGAGGAGGCAGGCCCCAACGGCGGCGGCCACAACAGAGACGACGCTCTCGGGTAGGGGGTCCCCACTGTCGCTTGTGTGGCTTTGAGCCACGCCCTCACCCCTACAGCATCCTGTCGTCCATTCCCTGTCCTTCCTCCCTTTCCCTAAACCCCGCCCTCTCTCCGTCAGAGTACGGCCCTCATCGACTGCCGATAAGTTTAGTATGTAGGCGTTTGCAGAGGTTACTTCGCCTGGCTGACCCCCCCGGACAGGGGCGGCGAGCGGCCCCTTCTTCTTCTTCTTCTTCTTCCTCCTCCTCTTCCTCCTCTGCACCCCCAGAGAGACAGTCGCAAAGACTGGCTGCCACTGCTACTCCTGAGGCGCATCCCCATACAGGTTACCTCACCCCATCCCACCCTTTTTGCCGCTTCCACCCCTCTCGTGTTTGTGTGACGACTAAACTAATCCAGCGCCCTATGAAATCTGGTTTTCCTAATCCCGTTTTGCACTTTTTTAGTGTGTGTGATTTTTGGGTTAGTGAATAAAAGATCTGCAAAAAAAACTTGTACATTTACTGCTACAGTCCATCCGTGGGCAATAAAGCCCAGTAATTGAGAAATGGACGTAGCCTGCATGCTAACCTTTCTAATGGGATGCCAGCCTCTGCACACGTTGCTACAAAATCTTCAACAAACTTGTTATTGCTGACTCAGATGTAGTCACTCGCGCAATTCCAACTGCATATGCAAGATGTTTTTTATGACGCGCCTTTTTTGTTCACAGTTAAACGGCATGCGTCATTCACGCTCTGTGAATGGAAGGAAGCTAGCGGAAGCGAAGCTAGGAGGACTTTCTGCCAACTTTGCAACTTTTAATATTCCACCACAATGGAGCCGTCCGCCGGGTCTAGAATTCCACCCACAAACGTTCCAACTCCTCACAGTGACAGCATTTCATTAACAGGACATCAAATTCCGTTTTTATTGGCATCATAGGGCCCTTCCACTCCCACTGTCGTCCTTCCTCCTTCGCCGAAACGCCACTAATCCATTACTCACCGCGTGGTTCTTCTTGAGCTTCCACCTAAAACCATGTGTAGTAGTGGCACCAGCATATGCGGTCTCCAAAATGTAGACCGTGTGCTTTACAGCATGTTTGGTGTGTGCAAGAAGAGGCAAAGGAGGAGTGCCACCTTGCACGACGTCTTAGCCCGGGATGGGCAAACTGAATGCGGCCCCTCCAGATGCTTCCAAAGTGTGTACTGTAAACTTTTACCACACGAGCTGCCGACATGACTTGCAGTTTTGTGTTTTGATGTGGTCTGAAGTTTAAAGTGCTCCTGAAAAAAGAGACACAAAAGAAGATTGTATGACACCTTTATAGATAAAATTAGACACATAATTCTGAAGCGTAAATTGTGAGCGTGTATCCAGGGGCGTATTTAGTTTTGGGGACCCCAGGCAGACCTAGTCATCGGGGGCCCTCCACATCCTTTTTTTTTTTTGTTATTTTTTTTTTACATTTTTTACATTTTTACAAAATCTGACTATGTAATTTAGGCCACTTTTTCTTGCCTTTGAAATCTGTTACAGTTATGATTATCTCTTAATATTATATATGAGGAAACGGTAGATAAAGTCGATAGTCGGTAGAAAAATAAAATTATTATTAACACTTATGAAAGATTGCGCATCTTAATGCCGTTTTCAGCACGCGAATTATGGCTAAACAGTAGTATGTTCAGTAAATTGAAGGAAACAAAATCAATAATTCTTTTTTATGGGACGTTTGAAGGCCCCTGGAAATCTTAGGGGCTCTGGCCTGTGTTTGCCTAAAGGTAGGTCCGGCCCTGCGTGTATCATTCCATTCCATTTCATTCCATTTTCTTCCGCTTATCTGGGTCCGGGTCGTAGGGGCAGCAGTCTCAGTAGGGAAGTCCAGACTTCCCAGTCTCTGGCGACCTCTTCCAGCTCCACCGGGAGGACACCAAGGCGTTCCCAGCCCAGCTGTGAGACATAGTCCCAACGTGTCCTAGGTCTTCCCGGGGGCCTTCTCCCTAATGGGCATGCCCGAAACACCTCACCAGGGAGGCGCCCGGGAGACATCCGGACTAGATGCCCGAGCCACCTCAACTGGCTCCTCCCGATGTGAAGGAGCAGCGGCTCTACTCTGATCTCCTCCCGCATGGCCGAGCTCCTCACCCTATCTCTTAGGGTGAGTCCAGCCACCCTACGGAGGAAACTCATTTCCGCCGCTTGTATCCGCGATCTCGTTCTTTCGGTCATGACCCATAACTCATGACCATAGGTGAGGGTGGGAACGTAGATCGATCGGTAAACGGAGAGCTTTGCCTTCCGGCTCAGCTCTCTCTTCACCACGACGGTCCGGTACAGCGACCGCATTACTGCAGACGCTGCACCGATCCGTCTGTCGACCTCGCGCTCCAACCGTCCCTCACTCGTGAACAAGATCCCGAGATACTTGAACTCCTCCACCTGAGGCAAGACCTCACTCCCAACCCGGATGGTACAGTCCACCCGTTTCCGAGTGAGAATCATGGCCTCGGACTTGGAGGTGCTGAGTCTCATCCCAGAAGCTTCACACGCTGCAAACTTCTCCTCTAAACGCAACACAGCCTGATGAGGCCATCAGGACCACATCGTCTGCAAATAGCAGAAGCGCCTTGACTGAGCCCCAGTGTGAGGTCCCGGTAACCCACGTGCGGGCGAGGTGCGGTCGCTCCTCTTAGTTTTAATCATAAGGGTTTTCTGAATCACTCTTAGTCTGGCCCGTCACCTAGAACCTGTTTGCCTTTGGAGACCCTACCAGGGGCATTAATCCCCCGACAACGTAGCTCCTAGGATCACTCGGGCACTCATACCCCTCCACCACGACAAGGTGGTGGTTCACGGAGGAGCCTGCGTGTATCAGATGTATAGTATTTCCTTAATTCAATGCGGCCAGTGAGTCAAAAAGTTTGCCAACCCCTGTCTTCACGTTGCAGCTGCGGTTTTGGCTTCTGAACGGTGTTTTTCTGTTACAGATTCCCCGTCGTCGGGGGTAAACAAGCAGCTGGGATGCATGACTCTTGACGAGCAGCAGGGTGCGTGCAAACACCGTCCGCCGCATGTCCCTATGAGATCCAGTGCCTGAGCTGCATCCAAAAACTGGTATTAGGTGAAGGATGATAGAAAATGTTCGTGTTCTCTCCCTCCACGCAGGAGGAGTGTCTGTTTCACCGCCTGATGATGCTCCTCTGCCGGCCGTCTGCAGCCTTCCCTCCACCTCCGGCAGCAGCCGTCCCGCTGTGGCGGAACCGGTGCTGAGCCTGCACTACAGCTCAGAGGGAACCACCACCAGCACCATCAAACTGGACTTCACGGATGAGTGGTGCGGCATTTTTATTGCTTCCGACAACTTTACCATTATTTCATGCGTCCTCTAAGAGGATGGTTTTCATTAGGAGCAGCAGCACATCCAGCTCTCGCGGCAGCGCAGGTCCCAGAGCGCCCGACAAACTGCAGAGCCGAGAGTGTCCGTCCACAGAGGGTTCAGTTCTGGAGCAACGTGAGTAATGTCCTTCACAATTAATATCCATTAACATATAATAATAGTAATAATGATATTAATTACAAATTCAAGAAATGCTTTCCACACATAGCAAATCTTATTTAAACAGTTTAATATTTAACTGTATTTTTTTTCTTATTGAAATAGTTCAATATTTACCCACATATTTTTCTATTTGTTTACATTGTTTTTTTTATTTGTGTGTGTGCTTCCCACTGAGGTAGAGCCACTGTACTCTTAATATGGCGATCACTTGCAATGAGCAACACACCACCAATAAAGGATTGGTTCTTCAGGTGGGGACCACAGACTACTTCTCAGCTGTTACCCTTTCTGGCTGTTGTTGCGGTCACTTTTGAAAGCTGGCGGTGCTTTTACTCTTGTGGTAGCATCAGACGGAGTCTACAACCCACAGAAGCGGCTCAAGGTAGCGCAGCTTACCCAGGATTGCACATCGATGCGAGCTGTGGCAAGAAGGTTTGCTGTGTCTGTCAGCGTCGTGTCGATAGCATGGAGGCGCTACCAAGAGACAGACCCTGAAAAATGACCTCCAGCAGTCCACAAATGTGCATGTCTGCTCAAATGATCAGACACAGACTCCATTGGGGTGGTATGAGGGCCCGACGTCCACAGGTGGGCGTTGGGCTCACAGCCCAACAACGTGCTGGACGTTTGGCATTTGCCAGAGAACACCAAGACTGGCAGATTCCCTACTAGCGCCCTGTGCTCTTCACAGATGAAAACAGGTTTGTTTTTTTAAAGATTTCCCGCGGCTCAGTTTGGCCCCGCCCATGGACTGGTACGGGTGACCTGATTTAAATGATTTTCATCATTAGAATTTTTGGAAAATGCAGAGGTTCTCTTTGGGTGTGACCAAGATGGACAGGATCAGGAGGAGAGATAGTGAATATATTGGTAGAAGGATGCTGATTTTTGAATTGCCAGGCAGGAGGCCTACAGGAAGACTAAAGAGGAGGTTTATGGATGTAGTGAAAGAGGACATGAAGGAAGTTGCAACAGAAGAAGATGCAGAAAACAGGATTAAGTGTCCACAATCCAAATAAAAAAAAATTTAAAATGGAAGCTGCATATAAGAAGTATGTATGTATGGTTAGATATAACTTCTTGGTGGAGGTAAAACTTCATGCATCATTTCCCTGCTCAGCTCCCTGTGACCCCTCGGTGCCACAAACTGAGACCAGTACCTGCAAAGATCCTCCGTGCGACGCCTCCTGCTCCAGTGGCCCTGCCGCGTTGCCCAACCGCAGCCTGGCGGTGGGCTCCTCTTCTGCGGGGGGTGTCACGGAGAGGAGTCCCTCTGACCCTCCCGAGGACACCTCTGGGGACTGCAGGAGACAGGAGCCCAGGGAGGCGGAGGAAGAGGTGAGGACGGAGGTAGAGGAGGGCCAAAGTCAGCCGGTACGGAACCAGGACTCTGACGACAGCGATGACGACCCCATCCTCATCCCTTCGACACGGTTCAGAGGACAGGGCCAGAGGTAACGTGTGCTAGACTGGAGCGCTCTGACGCGTTCTGTTCTGACTTTAATTGTCCTTTTTGTCATTAATTTGGCACGTGTAGATTAAATTCCAGAGGATCTGCAGTAGGAGATAGAATGATCAGGTAACACGTTTGGTGTGTGACGGAGCCGAGCCAAGTCTACCCAAGGGGAACTAATACGCACCGAACTAACTGTTGTGGCATGTGGCTACTGACTCCACTGAGTGTGTGGAAGAAAACCAAAAGCATATATTTACTAATAAGCAACACACAGTTAAACACGGTCTATACTATAATTATAGCTAAGGCCTTTATTTAACTTATCCTCTTTTCCTAAATAATGATTCGGGGTGCATGAGAAAATGGAAAGGACAAAGTAGCTCTCTTTGACCACACAGTTACAACATTTATTAGCACGTACAGTGGCGTCTTGGTTCACGTCACTAATCCGTTCCAGAAGGTAGGAGGACCCAAACCAAAACGGACTCTATCAAAAGGGAAAATTTCCCACAGAAAATTATGGAAATCCAGTTTGTCCGTTGTAGACATCCGAAAATGTTTATAGACGATAAATATTTGATTTGATTTATTACAGAACATACAGAACAGAATCTAAATACACATATAGACCGAAACAATTTGGCTCAAAAATGAGTGGGAGGAAGACAAGCTGGTTTACACCCACCCCCTTCTTGTAACACTAAAGCCAGTTATGTTAACACAATACGCAGCGTGTTATACATTAAAATACATAAACATGATACATCTACACACACACACGTGCAATATGCATTATTATGAATGCGTTATACATCTTATCGATACTAATGTGACATTACTGATTATACCATCATCATATATCAACATCAATCATGTATTATAACTAATTATTAGATTTACTGTACAATACACAAAATTGGTATGCATACAGAAGATAATTTTGATTAATAAATTTAATGGTGATTAGTGTTGATGGTAATAATAAGTCATTTGGATGGGATGGGCATTAAGAGAGGCCAAGGGCTTTGTGGACCTGTTCCCAGAGAGGGGCTGCGCTCTAGCAAACACAATCACTCCTGGCCAAGTGCCTACGCTGTGCATTAAAAGGGACAAGATTTTGGAGGCCTGCTGTGAGAAGATGGATGAGCTCCTGCAGCTGAGCCTCCACTTGTATGCCCTAATCAGGTGATTATTATATGAGTGTCATATGCTGTGCATTAAAAGAGACAAGATTTTGGAGGCCTGCTGCGAGAAGATGGGTGATCTCCTGCAGCTGAGCCTCCACTTGTATGCCCTGATCAGGTGATTATTATATGAGTGTCATATGCTGTGCATTAAAAGAGACAAGATTTTGGAGGCCTGCTGCAAGGAGATGATCCTGTTTAGCCGTGCCTCCACTTGACGTTTCTTGACCAGTCTTGACGTTTCAGCTTGTGTGTCTAGTTCAGCGGTGGTCGTTTTCCAGCCTTTCTTACCTCGGCCGTGTCTCTGAGTATTGCACACCTTGTGCTTTTGGGCACTCCAGCGATGTTGCAGCTCTGAAATATGGCAAAACTGGTGGCAAGTGGCATCTTGGCAGCTGCGCGCTTGAATTTTCTCAGTTCATGGGCAGTTATTTTGCGCCTTGGTTTTTCCACGCGCTTCTTGCGACCCTGTTGACTATTTTGAATGAAACGCTCGATTGTTCGATGATCAATCTTCAGAAGCTTGGCAATTTTAAGAGTGCCGCATCCCTCTGCAAGATATCTCACTATTTTTGACTTTTCGGAGCCCGTCAAGTCCTTCTTTTGACCCATTTTGCCAAAGGAAAGGGAGTTGCCTAATAATTATGCACACCTGATATAGGGTGCTGATGTCATTAGACCACACCCCTTTTCATTACAGAGATGCACATCACCTGAGACGCTTAATTGGTAGTAGACTTTCCAGCCTATACAGCTTGGAGTAAGACAACAAGCATAAAGAGGATGATGTGGTCAAAATACTCATTTGCCTAATAATTCGGGAATCCCTTGTATTATTACTTATCATATAATATTCTTATTCTATTAATTAATAAAATACATCTGATCATATTACATAATAACAATGAATTATCATGGCCATAGTTTGTACACACTACAAGCTCTCTCAGACTTACAAGTTTGTTGCCCTGATGAGCACATCACCGCTCGACACCAATATCATGCAATATGTCATCCTTGAGCCAGTATCCGCCAAATGGGACATGTGTAACTACATGGGACTTTGGGAGCTGGATGGCGTTCCCGGGGTTGCCTTGTTACCGGCCTTCTAAATCACAAGCACGAGGTTCACGCCAAACAGCTTGCGTGTGCGCTCACGTGGTCTCCTTGTGTTGCAGACGCTCGGCAGCCGCTCGCATCCAGGAGCTGTTTCGTAGGAGAAAAGAAAGAAGAGAGATGGAGGAGAGCGAGACGCAGAACATCAGGAGGCCCTCGGTTAAAATGGTGTACAAGGGCCACCGCAACTCCCGCACGATGGTAGTATTTTGACAGTACGCCTTGAAAAGACATCTGTGTCTGACCATAAACATTTTTATTACAGTGACTTCTCAAGGGACAATACTACCGAAAGGAAACTTGTCCCACAAATGCATTGTCATGCATAAAAATTTACTAAAATACAAGGCAGAAGAAGCATTCGAATTGTGAATGTAGTGTTCTACATTGGCCACTAGGTGTCACTAATTCGGCCAGAACAGGCATTTATTGCAGTTTTCTATTGTCTCTCAGCAGAACGCCTTAATAACGTAACTAGAGATTAGAAAAGCCGGATACCTTGCGTGTGAATGCGTGGAGCTGAATGATTGAACAAACGAAGGACAAAACAGAACAAGTGTGCCATGCTAAAGGTAGCTGTGCTAACATGCAACACCCAGCATGGTAGAGCCAACTGTCTGCGTGTGTTCATATTTACAAAAATGTCAAAATATGTTACTATGCTTATATTAGCTAACATGCTAATATATGTCATGTCAGCACTGTTTAGGTTTCTACTAATGAAAACAGCTCAAATGCTAATGTTATTATGCTAAACATAGCACGATATTGCCAAGTGTCTGCCAATGTTAAAACGAATAAAAATGGCGAAACATGCTACTACGCTAATGTTAACATGCTAAACCTAGCACAATAGCACTGTCTGCCAATGTTAAAACTAATAAAAATAGATAAAAATGCTACTATGTTAATGTTACCATGCTAGCAATGCTAACATGCTAATGTTAGCATGATAAACATAGCACGATATCGCCAAGTGTCTGCCAATGTTAAAACAAATGAAAATGGCTAAACATGCTACTATGCTAATGTTAGCATGGTAAACCTAGCACAATAGCATAAAGTGTCTGCCAGTGTTAAAACTAATGAAAATGGCTAGCAATGCTAACATGCTAATGTTAGCATGATAAACATAGCACGATAGCACTAAGTGTCTGCCATTGTTAAAACTAATGAAAATGGCTAAAAATGCTACTATGTTGATGTTACTATGCTAGCAATGCTAACATGCTAATGTTAGCATGAAAAACATAGCACGATAGCACTAAGTGTCTGCCATTGTTAAAACTAATAAAAATAGCTAAAAATGCTACTATGTTAATGTTACCGTGCTAGTAGTGCTAACATGCTAATGTCAGCGTGCTAAACCTTGCAGGATAGTGCTAAGTATCTGCCAATGTTTGAAAAAAAGGCTACTATGCTAACACATAGCATAATAGCACAATGCACCAAGAATAGTAAATGTCCTGCGTTGTTCATTTGGACTTTTCCTAACCTCTAAGCCTAACCCAGTAAAGACAAGAAGGAAAAACTAATCGGCTCCTGAATGAAATGAGCCGCCTCTTGTCGTTCCTTTCAAAGAGCTGATTCGTTCGCAATCAACCCATCACCTACACACACATCATCTTAGGAGTGACAGACAGCTGAACAATGATTTGGGCATTCTGTCCTGGCTGTGAGAAATATGGACCTTTTTGAAAAATGGAAAAAAGGGAAATTGTGGTAAATCTGGGACATTTTGAAAAACCTGAAACGATAGACAGTCATTCCCAAATGAGCTAAACGATTTGGTGCTCGAATGGTGAGAATCGGTTTTAAAAATGGAGGAGGGGTTAGACGTCAAAGAACGGCAGAATAAGAAAACAGAATTTGGTGTGTGAATGCATTCACACAATAATCATAACAGAGGCTACTGCTGGGGCCAAAACCCACAACAAGCTAAAACTCTGAACATCACTTCCTGTCCGCCACGCGTGTCCCCTAGGAACACATTTACTGTAAAACACCCAAGCGGGACTTTTGTTTACGTCTTAAATGGCTTATTTACTCGTATCATGTCTACTATGTCGGGCAACGGGAGTGTAAAGCCGCCATTACTATACACTGATGAAACAATAGCCACTGCAGGAGGTTTTCCGTCCTGAAAAAACACAAGGAATCGCTAAGGTTATTTATGTCTTATTTTTAATCGATGTTGAATCCAACGGAGGTCTATACTTTAGAGCAGTCAATGTACAGCTTGTATGGCGGTATAGATTTACTGCATGTCACTCTGCCTTTTGGATCCCTCAGATAAAAGAGTCTTGTTTCTGGGGCAACAACTTTGTGCTGAGCGGCTCCGACTGCGGCCACATCTTCATCTGGGACCGGCACACGGCCGAGCACCTCATGCTGCTGGAGGCCGACAACCACGTGGTCAACTGCCTGCAGCCGCACCCCTACGACCCCAGTCAGTGGCGCGGTCATATGTAGCATACCTACGTGTGTGTGTGTGTGTGTGTGTGTGCCGCTCCACCTCACACACTTCCTGTGTTCAGTTCTGGCCTCCTCAGGGATCGACTATGACATCAAGATCTGGTCGCCGCTGGAAGAGTCGCCGTCTTTCAACCGGCTGCTCGCTGACGAGGTAGGAAAACGATTTGGTCTGTCTAGCCGACATGGCGCCTGTAAAGCTGCGGGTGACGGCCGATGAATTGGACACAACATAAGAGGATTTATGAGAATGATATACTATTATTCAACTCATACACGCATTCATGACTTCACACTCTATTTTAATTTTCCTCAGGGAAATTAAATTACCTGAGGGACTTTGGGACCTGCAGTAAATGAGGTCCCCAACGAAGGGCAACGGAAAAGCGTATTGAAATGAGGCAAATGTCCATAATATTTGGTTATGGTATCCTTTGTGGCGTTCCGTTTTCCTCCCAGGTCATAACCCGAAACGAGCTGATGCTGGAGGAGACGAGGAACACAATCACGGTGCCTGCGTCCTTCATGCTGCGAATGCTGGCGTCCCTCAATCACATCCGATCAGGTACGTCAACCATCGACTAACAACCAACAATAAGTTTTTGTTTTTTTTACCCAAACTCCCGTCTGTTTACTTGCCAGATCGTCTCGAAGGCGACCGCTCCGAAGGTTCGGGCCAGGAGAACGAGGACGAGCAGTGAAGTAGATGGGTGGTGGCTCCTTATTTTCAAGAACACTTTTTTTTTTTGCTGCAGAGCACTTCCTGAGATTTGTACAAGTGTAGAATACTTCCTTTTGGTGTCATTTCTGGCCACGCCCCAGTTTTTTTTAAAGACTTTCTCATGAATGTTTGGGTATAAGGGTGACCTCCGCGCGCGTGTCCGTATACATCAGCTGTGGGAGGTGAGCGTCAAGTGCAATATTATTATTATTATATGTCGGGAGGGAGTTAACATCATGTTTCTGTGTTGGCTTTAAAGCAACGTCAACGAGGGTACTTCATACTTCTGGTGTCAAAAAAGAACAAAATCTATTATAAGGCGCCCCTCTTTTACAGAATTTTGAAGAAAACAATAAAGGAACAAGGCATCTTAAAAGATGTCTGCGTGACAAACACGCTGCTCTCTCGTTTGATTGACAAATGGACTCAACATGGTTAGATACAAACTTTTATGAAATATCAAAAGGTTATATTTCCTTTTTATACATACATATAAAATAGTACCATTCTAACAAGTACGAGGTAAGACGTAAGCGCTTATACATTCTCCCAGGGTTCCTTGCTGGCGTGTACCTCTACGGTAAACAGTACACAAAACCGAAACAAACGCGATTACAAGCCAGGAATCCACTTCAAATGTAAGTATATACAGTAAAATTGTAGTACACGTATTAGAAATGTGTGGTACATCTGGGCAACAATGCCACTTCTTTACTGGTGGGTACCTACTTGGCTAGGCTCTGCTCACCATTGATGCGTTTCATTGGCAGAAGGGGGTACTATTTCTGACAACGCAACACCAGCCTTAGCCGTGGATGTTCCTGTATCATAGTCCACCTTGCTGCCCTCGTTTTGTCGAGAATACTCTTCCATGCTTTGTTGGCGTGTCTCGCCCCGACCACGGCGTCCGATATGTTGACCGAACTGAGCCGGTACCGTCCTAGTGGGAGAACGCAGGAATGAATAAAACGCACATTCCTGTCAGCCGAGCACACCCGCCCGCGTCAGGCTGGTTTTATGTGCGAGTGCCGCTCCTCGTCCTCGTCATCTCTGTCGTCTTTCACGATGCCTTCGTCGATGCTCTCCAGCCTCAGTCTCTGACCGTCCAGGTATCGGGGTCTGGGCGCCGCCCGCGCCGTGCTGAGCCCCGCCGGCACAGCGGGAATGTTCCCAAAGAGGGTATGCTTGACGTCGCTCTCTATGGTTTTGGCCAAGCAGTAGGCGAAGGTGTCCAAGGACTTGTGGACCTCGGCGTGGACCTGCACTGATGATGTTTGCTCCGCTGTGAGGTAAGTATGCACGTTAGTCATCCACCCTATGTGAGCACAAAGATCTTCTAGTGAAGAAATGGCGGACACCTTTGGAATGCTCCACCTGGTCTTCGAAGGTGACAGAGCTCCTCCTCTTCCCGGACGGATTGCTGTGATGGTGCTGGCAGGAGGATCCGTCTGTGGAGAAGCTATCCAGCAGCACCACGTCTGTACCTGCACAGGTAAAGCAAGTGGAGGTTCAAACAGCGCTCACACTGGAGAGTATATGGTCTGAGCCGCAGAGTCTTGGATCCAGTATGAATATCGGACTGGGAGGCATCAAACCCCTAATTCGACTGTTTTTGTTTGTTTTTTTAATATCTAGTCAGACATTTTTTTCTGATTAATCCTTTTTGTCCCAAATTCTACCACCCCCAATTTGAAAATTTTGGACGCAGGGTATGATTCCCAATTCAGATTTCCTCCAAGTTTATAAGAGGTCGTTCACATGACCAAACAAATGCGACCTGGTATGTGAAAGCAGAGTGTTGTCTCTGTTGCATGTGTGCGACACTCACATGAGTCCTGAGTGAAACTGAAGCCGGTGTCTCCGGTGCTGCTCCCCGGGGCCAGCAGCTGCCCTCCGCCGGCCAACATGGCCGTCAAGTGCGGCGACATCCCCAAATCTGGTGGAAGACAAAGCAATCGTGACGGACTCCGAACAACCTGAGAACATGGCGTCTTTGTCCCTGAAATGATAGAGACAAACCTGTGATCCTGGTGGAGATGCTGAAGAGGCGGGAGGTCCTGTGTCGCGTGGCGAAGGATTCTCTGTAGTACCGATCCCCAAAGCACATCCCCAGCAGCTCCTTCCTCACCGTTTTATTCCACAGGCCGTAGATGAGGGGATGGCACACGGCGCTGCAGAAGGACAGCCACGCCACCAGAGTCTCAAGCCCGTGAGAGACGCCCCCTTGTCCGAACAAGGCCTCGGTACAAATCACGCCCACGTAAGGCCCCCATGTAATGAGGAAAGTCCCGATCACCACCAGGATGGTCACAAAGGCCTTGCACTGGCTCCCCGAGTACACCAAGCTCCGCCGGCTACCGCTGGACGACGTGGAGGTGCTGGAGTTCTTGCGTCCGTTCCTCTGGGCCCCGCCGGCGTCCTCCTGGGCCACCACCACTGTGCCGCAGTGCACCTTCCGGGCTTTGACCCGTGCCACGCGGAAGATGACGCCGTAGCAGGCCAGCATGACAAAGAAGGGCGGCAGGATGCACCAGGCCACCCAGAAGGCCGTGTACGCTGAGTCACGGTGCCAGGAAGCCACGCAGGTCCACTTGAAGCAGTCGAACTCAAAGGAGGACCAGCCGAACAGGGGGGGCAGGCAGCCTACTAGGGAGTGCAACCAAACGTAGGCGATGACCACCACAGCCCTGTTTCCGGTGATCTTCATGGGGTAGATCATCGGGTAGAGCACTGCGTAGTATCTGTTGGCATGGAAAGATAATCAATATGTTGGTTTTATCAAAGATCCTCTTTGTGAAGGGACAGCTTTGCCAAAACACCAAACAAAGCTCCTCTATCAGACAGGAGCGTTGCGCCGGTCACACTAACCTGTCAATGGCGATGGCTCCCAGGGTGAGCACGCTGGCCGAGCTGATGAGCAAGTAGAGAAGGGCGGTGAAGTTGCACCACACCACACCGAACACCCACTCCCTCTTGGCCGAGCTGACGGCCACAAAGGGCAGCACCAGGGCGGACAGCAGCAGGTTGGACAGGGTCAGGCTGAAGACAAACTTGTTGCTGGGCGTCAGCAGATAAGGGCGGCGGTACAGGGTGGCCACAATCAGGAGGTTGCCGAAGCAGGCCAGGAGGGTGATGGTCACGATGGAGACCGACTCTAGCACTGCCAGGCCCTCACCGTTGCCCACCGCGGTGCAGTTCCTACTGGTGTTCATGCTGAGGGGCGCTCACTGGAGAGGACAGGGAGACTGGAATACAGAGCAGCCCATCTGACTGCAAATCATTTCTGGTGCCCCCTGTGGGTTGTGCACTTTATATCTGAGAATGTTTATATCTAAACAGAGAATTAGCTCCATCACAGCTAGTGATGGGAAGTTTGGATCATTGTACCGACTCCAATCTTTGAGTCCCGTTCAGTAAAAGAACGAATCATTTTTTCGAGTCATTTTGTTCATTTTAGCTAAATATTAAAATGCAAGATGTTTCTTCCGTATCACATCTACTGCTTACACAAACGATAATCACACTACAAACAAGACAAAATTATAATGCTATAAGAAACTGAAAAGATGGAATGTATTGTTTACCTGGGTATTTTGACTATGAATCACTCACCTTACCTCTATTCATTTTCGAGTCGTTCGTTCATTACGTGACAACGCCATGTGAGCTTATTTGAAGGCGGTACTGATCGCAAAAGTGGTCATGTGGCTAAAGAACATATGACTCAAACCTCAAGCCTGAAGACTCGAGAGATGAACTAATCAATTCTCTTTCCGGCTCATGCAGCATAGGTTAGGCTTATGAGGCTGTCACGTGATGAACGAACGACTCAAACCCGAAGACTCGAGAGATGAACTAATCAATTCTCTTTCCGGCTCATGCAGCATAGGTTAGGCTTATGAGGCTGTCACGTGATGAACGAACGACTCAAAACTCGAAGACTCGAGTGATGAACTAATCAATTATCTTTCTGGCTCGTGCAGCATAGATATGATGTTACGCAAATGCGCATGCGCGACAGGACTAATCACTCCCCTAGATGATTCGCTCTTCCGGGTTACATTTAAGATTCGTTTAAAATGAATGAATCGTTCATGAACGACCCAACACTACAACGCAGATGCTTTGTTTATTGTTACACTACACAGTCACGGGTACTAAAATGTTGCAGAGCGGGACTTTATCCCGCTCACAATACCAGCTTCATTGGTAAACCGCCTTTCGGAACTGGAACAGTCGCACGTGCATTATTGCAAGTTACGTGACGTCATCGTGTGACTTTGGTAAGTTAAAAAAGTTTTGGTACTGTTAAAAAAAAAACCCATGTAGGAAATAACCAAATGTTTTACTACTCCGATGTGTGTCTTTGTGCTCTGCCTCGCTTTATAGCTCACGTCTGTTTGTTTTACGAACGGGACCAGCTTCGGTAATGTTTACCGTGCGGTACGAGGCGTCTGTGACGTCATTAAAAGCCGCCATGAAGGAACTAGGCAGTTAGCGGTAACGGTACATACGCTTCATTAAATGCATTGTTAGTTCAACTTTTAGCGGACACTGCCGTGAGTTAGTAAGCAGCAAGCGCGGGGGTGCGTGGATGTGCTAGCGGGGCAGTTGGGGGTCCAAAAATGGCCAACTTTGTCCAACTAAGCTAACAGAACTAGCCACCTCTGGTTAGCTAACTTGGGCAACTTTCTTCCCTTTTGTCCTCCTCTTCTTCGTGGATGTATTTACCGATTTTTCTCCCGCCGTTCAAGCGGGCCGAGCATCCCGCTCCTCCTTGTTTCCACCGAGGGTCCCCTGGGGCACTTTTTCGCCGACATTGTCGTCCTCGAGCGGGGCGGGCGTCCCGTACGTCGAGTCGCCGAATCCCACACACATTCACTACCAGCTGCGGCGGCAAGGGCGTCCTCCTCCCGCCCCGGCGCCACCTCCCTCTTCCCCCCCCCGGCAGACGCCTTCCCCTTCCCCTTCTTCTTCTGGGCCAGAGCACGCGGGTGGTCGTCGAGGCACCATTTTGAAGTTTTTGTTTGCGGCGTCCAGAACATTTCGCTACTTTGTGAGTCCTGGTCAACCTATTGTTGTTTTGGAAAGCTCCGTGTTACATTTGCTCCGACTATGTATTCAAGCAGCAGTTCTGTCCAAATATGGCGTTTTCGTGCGTTTATTTATGAAATAATAAGGGACCCGACTCATTTGACTAGTCCGGACCACCCAAGTAGAACAAAGCTTCCCGCCCTAATACGTCATTATTCCCCTTAGCCAATCAGAAAGCGCGTGTCCTACCCACTCTAGCCACAAGGCGGCGCACTTCCTTCACTCCCTCAATTACTAACTAATATTGTTTTTGTTTACTGCCAATGTAAATACATACTGTAGATAGTATACGTGAATTAATTACTAATGTTTCATAATTTATTAACACTTTTTTGCAGTCAAATAATTGTCTTGGATGAAAATATGCCAACATATGTATTTTTAGTCACACAATGAGTTTGTTTATTTTTTTACTGTGGTATAATTTGCATGTGTTTCATTCATTCAGACTCATTGAATTTTCCACAGTACTGCGTATTTAAAATCCCTCAGATGTGTTCATAAGTGATGTAAAAATGTCAGATTAGGTTGAACCATCAGCCTTCGGTCAGTTTATCCGGAAATGTGTCCGAAATGAAGCACAATTTTAAGGATAATTTATTGGAAAATGTTTCGGCAAATAACCCAAAAAATGGATGAATAATTTATTGAAAAATGTGTCAGAAATTATCCAAAAATTTATGGAGTTTTCTTAGAAATGTAAAAATGTGTGTTTTTGATCAGAAAATGTGTCCAACATTAACCATAAATTTAAGAATAATTAATCCAAGAATGTACCCGAAATTAGCCAAAAAGCATGAATATTTCATAGAAAGATTTGTTAGAATTAAACCAAAAATATGTGAATAATTGGTCCGAAATGAATCAAAAATGTATGAATAATTGATTAAAAAATGTGTTAGAAATTTGTGAATTATATAGATGTTTTATTGAAAAGTTTGTCAGAAAGAGTTTGTAAGAATCATTTTTGGAAAATGTGTTGGCAATTAACTAAAAATGTAAGAATAATTTCTAGAAAGGTTTGTTTTTGTTGGAAAATGTGATAATTGATTGAAAATTTGCAAAGAAAATATATGGATATTTTATAATAAAGTTTGTTGGAAATTAACCAAAAAAATGTGAATAATTGATCTGAAAATGAGTCTGAAATGAACCATAAATTTAATAATAATTTATTGCAAAATGTGTCAGCAGTTGACCAGAAATGTATGAATAATTTATAGAAAGGTTTGTCGGAATTGAACTAAAAATATGTGTGTTTTGATCCAAAATTACCAAAAAAATTATGGATTATGAATTGAAAAATGTGTCAGAAATTAGCCAAAATATATGGATTAAAAAATACGTGACACAAAACGCATTTTTTGTTTTTAGTCACATATTTTTGGTTAATTTCTAACAAGCCTTTACATAAATATCAATTTATTTTCTGCCACATTTTTCTATCAACTTTGGTTAATTTGCAGTGTATTTTGCTTCCAGCAGGGGGCGGTGTTGCGCCAACTATAGCACATCAGCAGTGTGTCAGTGTTTTTATTATTGTATGTTTTTAATGTAGTGCTTCCATACTGTTTTTTTTTTTTGGAAAACACTCGATCATCATCTTCCTCATTGTTATGTGTCACCGCAAACTGCAAATTCTGCCAAATAAGGTGAGAGGGAGCAAAATTTTAACAGCCCATTTACCAGCTAATTGTTAATTATTCTGTGAGTTTCGGGACAGGAAGCTGCAACCAGGGCCGGATTTACGATTTCCAGAGGCCCCCAAATAAATGCTAATAGAAAAATATGTTCATTATTTATCAGAAAATGTGCCCGAAATTACAAAAAAAATGTATATCATTTTTTGAAAAAGGTGTCATAAATGCACCAAAAATATATGGATATGTTATAGTAAAGTTTGTTAGAAATGAACCAAAAATATGTGTATACTTAATCAGAAAATGTGTGCAACGTTGACCATAAAGTTAAGAATAATTTTTTGGAAAATGTGCCAGAGGTTAGCCATAAAGCATGAATATTTCATAGAAAGATTTGTTAGAAATGAAGAAAAAATATGTGAAGGATTTATCCGGAAATTTGTCCGAAATGAACCATAAATTTAGGAATCGTTTATTGGAAAATGTGATGGCAATTTCGGATAAATTAGTCACATTTTGTTGGAACCTTTTTATGAAATATCCATATATTATTGGCGAATCTCTGACACATTTTTCAATGAATTATTCATACATATTTTCTTAATTTGCAGTGCACTTTACCTCCAGCAGAGGGCGGTGTTGCTCCAGGTTTAGCAGCTATCTGTGGCGATAGTTTTTAGTGTTTTATTATTTTTTTTTAATGTAGTGCTTCCTTATGATCCTTAATTTTACGATGGACACATTTTCCGATCAAAAATACACATAATTTTGGTTATTTTCGGACAAACTTTTCCATATATTTTTGCCACATTTCTGACGCATTTTTCAATAATATCATACCTACATTTTTTGTTAATTTAAGACATAACATATTTTTGGTTAATTCCTGACAAACCTTTCTATTAATTATTCATACAATTTTTTTTAGTTGCCAACACGTTTTCCAAAAATGTATTTCAAATTTTCTGTTTCATTTCATTTTTGGATAAATTATTCACATATTTTTGGTTTATCTCTAACAAAACTGAATCAAATATTCATGCATTTTGGCTCATTTTCCAATAAATTATTCTTACATTTATGATTTATGTTGGACACATTTTCAGACAAAAACATTGACTTATTTTTGCTTCATTTATGAGGTTTCTACAAACGTTTCTATAAGGTTTCCATATATTTTTGACACTTTTTTCAATAATATACATACATTTTGTTAATCTTGGGCCCATTTTCTGATAAATAATGAACATCTTTTTGCTTTATTTCTACCAAATATTTCTATGGAATATTCATGCTTTATGGTTCATTTCTGGCACCTTTTTCAATAAATGATTGTTAAATTTATGGTCAACGTTGAACACATTTGTCGACAAAAACAGATTTTTTGGTTCATTTACGCAAACTTTTCTATAAAATGACCGCGTGACGAGAAACTTAAGGCGACAGAAAACGGTAAAAGATTTCGAAAGCAGGAAAAAAAGTGAGCTAAATGACATAAAAGGAGATGTGGAGGACCCCAATGGCTGGCGGGGTCTCCCTTGCACCCCCAAATGACTTAATACGCCCCCGGCTGCATCAGTGAGCACACACTGACTTTTCCATGAAATGTGCGCAGCTCAGCACACACACCTTAGCGAGTTGTGTGTGTGTGTGGAAATTTTCCACTATAAGCACTTTTTGGGGGCCTTTTTTGCCCTTTCCTACTGGAAGATTCCGAAATAAGGAGCTTGTTAATTCTCACCCCCCCCTGTTTGCTCTTCACACACACCGACCGTGCAGTGGGGGGGAAATAGTCCGTAGTGACGCCACATCCCCCATGATGACTCAGGCTGGGAAAGTGTGTAGTTTACCACATATGATTTCCATGTGGTTTGTCAAGTACAGGATCCCACTTCAGTTACCAAATATGGTGGTCATGTAGTTTACCACATATGATGTCCTTGTGGTTTGTCAAGTACAGGATCCCACTTCAGTTACCAAATATGGAGGTCATGTAGTTTACCACATATGATTTCCATGTGGTTTGTCAAGTACAGGATCCCACTTCAGTTACCAAATATGGTGGTCATGTAGTTTACCACATATGATGTCCTTGTGGTTTGTCAAGTACAGGATCCCACTTCAGTTACCAAATATGGTGGTCATGTAGTTTACCACATATGATTTCCATGTGGTTTGTCAAGTACAGGATCCCACTTCAGTTACCAAATATGGTGGTCATGTAGTTTACCACATATGATTTCCATGTGGTTTGTCAAGTACAGGATCCCACTTCAGTTACCAAATATGGTGGTCATGTAGTTTACCACATATGATTTCCATGTGGTTTGTCAAGTACAGGATCCCACTTCAGTTACCAAATATGGTGGTCATGTAGTTTACCACATATGATTTCCATGTGGTTTGTCAAGTACAGGATCCCACTTCAGTTACCAAATATGGTGGTCATGTAGTTTACCACATATGATTTCCATGTGGTTTGTCAAGTACAGGATCCCACTTCAGTTACCAAATATGGTGGTCATGTAGTTTACCACATATGATTTCCATGTGGTTTGTCAAGTACAGGATCCCACTTCAGTTACCAAATATGGTGGTCATGTAGTTTACCACATAAGATTTCCATGTGGTTTGTCAAGTACAGGATCCCACTTCAGTTACCAAATATGGTGGTCATGTAGTTTACCACATAAGATTTCCATGTGGTTTGTCAAGTACAGGATCCCACTTCAGTTACCAAATATGGTGGTCATGTAGTTTACCACATATGATTTCCATGTGGTTTGTCAAGTACAGGATCCCACTTCAGTTACCAAATATGGTGGTCATGTAGTTTACCACATAAGATTTCCATGTGGTTTGTCAAGTACAGGATCCCACTTCAGTTACCAAATATGGTGGTCATGTAGTTTACCACATATGATTTCCATGTGGTTTGTCAAGTATAGATCCCACTTCAGTTACCAAAGTTCATGGTCATGTAGTTTACCACATATGATTTCCATGTGGTTTGTCAAGTATAGATCCCACTTCAGTTACCAAATATGGTGGTCATGTAGTTTACCACATAAGATTTCCATGTGGTTTGTCAAGTATAGATCCCACTTCAGTTACCAAATATGGTGGTCATGTAGTTTACCACATATGATTTCCATGTGGTTTGTCAAGTACAGGATCCCACTTCAGTTACCAAATATGGTGGTCATGTAGTTTACCACATATGGAACACACTTTACTCACCAAGTATGTTTAGCATGTGGTTTACCACAAGTATTGGATCCCACTTCAGTTACCCCCAATGGTTACTATGTGGTTTACCAAGTATGGATCCCACTTCAGTTACCCAACACTGTATGTTTATTGTGTGTGTTGTACCACTTGCCACTTAAGTCAAACACGGGTTCACTTCATGTTACGCTATGTCAGTGGTTCTCGGTTAGAGTTTACTCTGCCCCCCAGGACGGGCCCGCCCCACTCTGAGCCGACATAAGTGTGTTTGCGCTTAAACTAGTCATACAGTGCAATTCTACAGCAGTTCAAGCACCATTATAATATTAATATAATTATAGTAGATGATGATAATAATGATGCTATAATCAAGTAGAAGTTAGATTGTGTGGTGCCCAGTGAAAGAGAAGAGGAAGCGTGTCAAACGTGTCCTCTCTTTGAAGGTGATGAAGAGTCCATGTCAGTGGGTGAGCCACACTGTGTGTTCGCTTGTTTGTGGAGCAAAGAGGCGGGCCCTTCTGTAAGCGGGGAAAAGGAGGAATGCGCTGGAAGTTTTCCTGCACACTTTTGAGGAGCGTCTTTCCCGGTCCTCGTCCCGGCCTGTCCCGTCCTGTCCCGCTTCTCCCAGCATGGACATGTGGTCTGCTCTGCTGCTCCTGTGCGGCGTCCACATCTACATCTGCTCTGCGTATGAAGGTAAGATCCTACAGAATCTGGCTTAAAAAAATGTAGAAATCCTGCTTTTTAGCCGGAGGGAAGACACCCGGCTGGCTGGGATTGTTCAAGCGTGTGCTTGGCAGCAGCGTTTTTAGATGTTGTAAATGCAATGTTGGTTTTTCTTTTTTGGTGGAATTTTTGTGTGTGTTTGAGGAGGGGGTATGGAGCGGGGGGAGTGCAGTGTGCATGCGGGGGCACACAAAAAAAACACAGCCCAGGCGTCCTGCGTCCTACCAGTGAGTTTCCAAGCCGGCCTTAATGGCCACTTAATGCGTGTTTTGGCACACACGGGCACGCTTTTTGATGAGGTCAGGCTGACTACTCCAGCCTGCATCAAACCTGGACTTCCAGGGTGTGTGTGTCGTATGTAATCACACAAGCTGGAACATGAACACATTCATGCTCATGCATCTTTCTCTATGGGGACCTTTTACCAGTTCCACACTAGAAAAATGCCTAAATTCGTTGTTTTTTTACCCCACTAGCTTCTTCATGTGTGTGTTTATGATGACTTTATTTTACAGGAGTGTGTTTGTTTGTCTTTGCTGAGCTGGCCCACTGCTTTTTTCCCTCCATACTGGTGTGTAGTGACGCTGACATGCCCACTACGCCAAAGAGAGATGTAGCAGGAAGCCGCGTTTTGGGCCTCATTTTTTGCTACACGCTTGGGACTCAGACGACGCGTTGAATTTGTGGTATTGAACGCAACTCCACCAAATTGTCATTTGGCGCACACACGCAAAAAACTTTCCAGTTCACGTGCATACATAAGACTTTTAGTTTCTGTCGTCAGCACTTTTGTGAGGGAACTCTAACGCTGGTGTACGGAATTATTGGCCGCCCTGAGCACAAAGTCACGTGATGGACTGACTCATCAACTTTAAGTGTGCAAAAGGCGCATGGCTGGAGTTAAATGATCTCAGTGTCCCACCTAATTGCATGTACATTGGTGTGGAAAAACTATTTTCCTGACTTTTTAGTCTTTTGCATGTTTGTCACACTTAAATGTTTCCGCTCGTAAAAAAATAGTTAACTATTAGTCAAAGATAACATAATTGAACAGAAAATGCAGTTTTTAAATTAAGGTTCACGTTATTAAGGGAGTTTCTGAATGAATGTTTCTGATCATCAAACACATTTTAATATTAGTCAAAGATAACACAAGTAAACACAAAATGCAGTTTTCTAAATGAATGTTTTTGTTATTTAGGAGGAAAAGCTACAAATCTACATGGCCCTGTGTGTTAAAAAAATAACTTAACTGTGGTTTATCACACCAGAGTTCCATTTCTGTAGCCACCCCCAGGCCTGATTACTGCCACACCTGTTTCAATCAAGAAATCACTTAAACAGGAGCTACCTGACACAGAGAAGTAGACCAAACGCACCTCAAAAGCTAGACATCATGCCAAGATCCAAAGAAATTCAGGAGAGAACAAAAGTAATTAAGATCTATCAGTCTGGTAAAGGTTATAAAGCCATTTCTAAAGCTTTGGGACTCCAGCAAACCACAGTGAGAGCCATTATCCACAAATGGCAAAAACATGGAACAGTGGTGAACCTTTCCAGGAGTGGCCGGCCGCCCAAAATTACCCCAAGAGCGCAGAGACAACTCATCGGAGAGGTCACAAAAGATCCCAGGGCAACATGTAAAGAACTGCAGGCCTCACTTACCTCAATTAAGGTCAGTGTTCACGACTCCACCATAAGAAAGAGACTGGGCAAAAACGGCCTGCATGGCAGAGTTCCAAGACGCAAACCACTATTAAGCAAAAAGAACATTAAGGCTCGTCTTAATTTTGAATAAAAAACCCATTTCAATAATTGCCAAGACTTTTTGGAAAACATCTTGTGGACTGACGAGACAAAAGTAGAACTTTTTGGAAGGTGCGTGTCCGTTCCATCTGGCGTCAAAGTAACACAGCATTTCATAGCAACAGTAAAACATGGTGGTGGTAGTGTGATGGTCTGGGCTTGTTTTGCTGCTTCAGGTCCTGGAAGGCTTGCTGGGATAGATGGAAGCAGGAATTCTACTGTCTAGCAAAAAGTCCTGAAGGAGAAGGTCCGGCCATCTGTTGGTCAACTCAAGCTAAAGCCATCTTGGGGGCTGCAGCAGGACAATTTGTTTAGCAGTCAGATGTTCCTAAAAAACCCAGCGGTCATTGCGACTGTAATGACATCAGAACACGAATAAAACATCACACACACTCAGGAGAAGCCATTATTGCCTCAAATAGATCTCCGTCCAGTTTTTATGTCTTACACGAACAAGGAAGTAGCCTGCCGACGAAGAAATGAGCAAACAAACACAAAAATGGAGCTGCACGATTTTTGTTGGATGAATTTTCCTCCATTTGGTCACACTTGAATGTTCCCCCACCCCAGAAATGTAATGGTTCTGTCCTGTCCTGTGTCAGTCCCCATAATCCAGAAAGTAGCCTACTACATGCGTTCTTTCTACAGTTTCTCGTTTTGAGTCATTATGGACTGTCCTGTCCATAGTACTAATGGTAGAGTCCTGAATTCAAAAACGATGCGGTCATTTTGGGTCATGTTCGGGATCCAGGGAAAAAAACCGAATGGACAAAAGGATGGACAACTTTTTTTTCCCTTTTATTGAAGGAACTTGAGGATCTCGGTGGGTTCCCAATGGAGAAGCTTCCCGATGCTTGATCACATGTTCCGGTCCCCTAAGGTCCGGTCCCCTTCTTAGACCGGCGTTATTGGACTCAGAAAAGGACAGATCATCGTAATGAAAAGAGTATAAAGAAAATGGCATCTACTTTGGCTCAGCCCGTAAGTGCACGTTAACATTTAGAGGACGCGCTTCCACATAATGACTGCTTGTGTTGCGGGCCCACGGAGAGAAGCTAATTGGAAATCAGCCTCCGTCATTCCCGGAGGTCTACCGGGAATGACGAGGCTTTCATGCCTCTTTTTTTTTTTTTTTTTACACTTGCAGTAGAAAGCGCCCGGAAGTTGAAAAGAAGAAAGGTTGGCACCGGCGGGCCGACATGCTCGTTATCTGCGAGATGTGTCACGTGTTCCCTGCGGACACGTGGAGCTGCTAAGGCCGCATCTTCGCAAACCAACGCTGGCTTTTGCAGCCTTCGCGCTTCGTCATCTGTTAGCGTTCATTCAAATTGTGAGCGCCAGGAAGAGCGGTCACGCTTCACTGCAGGTTAGAAGGAACTTACAAAGTTTTCTGTGACATCAGAGCGGTGGCGATTGCTCTGAAACCGCTAGGGAAGATACCGTTCCAAAGAAAGTGGTGAAATATGTAGTGCTGTGGGTACATTTCATCGGCTAAATAGGCGCTAGATTACCTTCACCACTTCCTTCTCGTAGCGTCTACTACCTTGGATGGGTTGTTCCACTGCGCAGAACTGGACGCTCATTGGATAAATGCTGGGCTTAGTCCCGCCCATCGGATGCTCGGCGTCTCTTGAGGTCTATGGAGAAGTGGGCCGGTCCGGACAATCTGCTTCTTTTGATTGAGTCAGTGATCTTGAAGTAAAAACCTCCACCGGAGCATTTTCCGAGTTTTTCATTCCGTCGTTCAGAACTAATCCCGAGACTTTACAGATCCCCAGCGACTTTGTGTTAAAAATGACCTGCGTTGTGTTGTAGAGAGACGCTTATCGTGTTAAACGATGCCAATGCATCAGAAAATGAGTTTTGCGCGTTTGGAAGGAAGCCCGGGAAGTTCTGGACGGCTCTACACGCTATACTGATATACGCCGAGTTCCACTGACGTCAAACAATCCGGCCGTCCTTATATGGGCAACAGTGAGCAATGGCTCCCAGGAAATGTTGGTTCGGGTGAGAGGGAAAGCTAATTTTCTTTAGCAATGGACTGTCCTCCAAACTGTTGCTGAAGTCTAAGACCTTTCCACCGCTACTTAGCGCTTGAGAGTGTGACCAATCACAGCAGAGTGGGTGACCGTTTGGGCGCGAGGCAAGAAAAAACTGCAGGAAAAGACGCGGGGTCTGGAAGATCTACTGTAGATAGGTTATCGTGTGTAGCTGCTAGGTGTCCAGAACTCAATACAAAGGCCCGAAAACGAGTATAACAGCGGTCTAGCTGTGCTGGCCTTTGAGAGGACACTGGTCAAGTCCCTGGAAAAGACGCCTAGTTGGTACGTCAGGGTCACAGATGAAAGGAACGGGGGGGGGTAGAATTTACATGTAAATAAATAAACACTTTTATGATGTCGCTCGGGGAAAAAACGAGCAGCCGCCCCAAATTGTACGGAATTCAATTCATTTTGGCAAGTGCATACACCAAAAACTTATTTGTAGTTATTAGCCTCCACTTTGTGTGGCCTTCCCGCTCTCTCGCTGCTTGTGTCTCCTTCTGCGCTCTTGCGCCATAAAAGTCAGCGTGATGAGTTCAGGCTGCGGTTGCTTAGCTTGGCACACATTCTGCAGCACTTGGGGGGAAGATAAACAGGGTTGACGCTGTTGCGAGTCTCCTCGTATGCACTCTGATGAAACACAAACTGTTGTCTTTTGTACGATGAAAATAGACGAATAATTTGGGATCCTTCGGGGAAGTGTTTGTACTGGGGCTCCTCCAGCTCCGGTTGCACCACAGGAGGAGGATGACTGTATAGGGCTTATCTCTATCACGCTGTTTCAAGAGTAAATTCATCAATCATGCTGTTTTGTGGTTGAATACAGCCTATTAGTCAAAAATATGCATATTTAAGCAGAATTTATGCGTTTTGTACAAATAAGACATTCAGAAGACGCATTCAGAGACTGACTTATATGTAGTATTCTTCTACACAAGCACCAGATTTGATCACCAGAACAACAGGCTTTTATTGCAGGTTTGAATGATCACTCTAATAAAAATCTCTAAAAAAAGCTTTTGCTGCGGCGTAACCCACGCCAAGCTAAAACTCAACTCTCAAACCACGACATCACTTCCTGTCCGCCATCCACTCTGGTATCCCAGCAGCGGAATGCATTAATAGCAACACACCCAAGCAGGAGCTAGATGGCCTATTTTTTCTTATTTTGTGTACAATATTGGGAAATACAGGTGTAAAGGTGACATTAGTTGTATTAGTCCATGTCTAAAAAGGTTCTGTTAAAGTTAAAAAAAAAAATCCCAGAACCCGTTTGAGGACATCAGCGGTGAGAGATGGCGTCAAGCTGAAGAAGAAGTTCTATCCCATTTTTGTGGCGCATGGGACTTTGGAGACAGCTGACAGGCCAAGCGGTTTGCAGTTCTAGTAGTCTAGTAGTCGCCAAGTCCAGAACTTGGGAGGAATCTGGGAAAGCCATGGAGAACGACTACCGGATGGCTTCGAACAGATTCTGGACTGCACTGTCAACACCGTGTATGGTGGGGATGGTGTGCTGCTGACCTCAACTCGAGACGTTTGTGGACCGGTGAGAGGTATACTTCTAAGACCTTCCCAATCTCACCGACACGTCTTCCAATGAGAAGGCAGAGCATGAGGACTCCATGGTGAGCTCTCCAGTATCTAGGGCTGAGTTTGCCGTGGTTGTCAAGAAGCTCGGTTGACACGACACATGGACATTGGGGGCGCTGCCTCTGGATTGGCAGACAGTCATGGTGGTTCAACTATTGTGGATTTACACTCCTGAGCCTTCCTGGTAAGGTCTATTCAGGGGTCGAATAGTTAATCCAGATTTAAAGGAGCAGTGTGGTCTTTTGGCCTGGTTGTGGAACTGGGGGCCAACTCTACACTCTTGGCAGGATTCTTGAGGACGCATGGAAGTTTGCCCAAATGGTACGCATGTGTTTTGGACTTGTTCCTCAAAGAATCTTGTGGGGAGGACCTTGGAAGTATGGGGTACCGGACCACCTAATTAAGGAATTTTGGTCTTGGTGCCAGAGCTTGGTCTGCATTGCCGGCAATAAATCGGATTAGTTTCCCAGGGGGGATGGACTTTGTCACATTACTTTTACAAACAGAATTTCTAGGCGCAGCCAATTTGGTGGCTGCAGGACTGGATCTCTGCTTTTTGCAGATGATGTGGTCCTGTTGGCTCCATCGAGCCAAGATTTCCACTCTCACTGGATCGGTTCGCAGCCAAGTATGAAGCGGCTGGGATGAGAATCAGCACTTCCAAGTCCCGAGTCCATAGTTTGTGCTCAGAAAAGGGTGGAGTTCTATCTCTGGCTCAAAATGAGATCGTGCCCCAAATGGAGGAGTTTAAGTAGCTCTTCAGGGTCTGGTTCGCGAGGGACGGAAGGGTAAAATGCGAGATTGACAGGTGAATCGGCGTGGCGTCTGAAGTGACGCGAACTCTGTACTTACAACGTTCAGAGTACGTTTCCGGACAACGGCAAGAGTCTTTTGAAAAAGCGCCACATATCCGCAACCCTCGCTTGTTCATTTTTGTACGTGGGTAACAATTATCTTCCGTTGCCGGACAATGGCAACGGTACCGTACTACGTTCCTACCCTCACCTATGATCATGAGCTTTGGGTGGTGACCGAAAGGACAAGATCTGGGTACAAGCGACCCAGATTTGTGTTCTCCGTAGGGTGGCTTGGCTCTCTTGTAGAGCACTGTCATCCGGGAGAGACTCGGAGTAGAACTGCTGCTTCTCTGCATTGAGAAGAACCAGAGGAGGTGGCTCGGGCATCTGGTCAGGATGCCTCCCGGACTTCTGCTTGGGGAGGTGTTCAGGGGAGTTAGCGTCCTTAGCTCGCAAACAAAATAGCAAAAAATGTTTTTCTATTTTTACAATTATAGGTTAACATGCAGAAATAAATTCTACATGCATAGAAAGGATGAAAGAAAGGGCTAAATGGACATTTGAAGGTTATTATTACCTTCATTTCAGACGCTACTGTTTCCAAAGACACCATGTAGCAGCGAGATCAACACCTTCCTGTCTTCACGTCTGCGATGAAGTCAAAAGTAACCTTATATGTTCATTTATCCCTTTTCATTTATCATTGTTGTATATTGTTTATGGACATTTCAAACAGTTTCGTGCATGTAAAAGGGGAACTTAATATAATCCTTTCATAAATAACAATAATATAATGATGTATAATCATAATTTAAATAATGATCCAAACTTGCAGCTGTCACTGGCCGCTCTGCTTTGCAGGCATGCCCACAACGATACTACTGTATATAAATAAACTATATACACCAAACTATGTACATATACGTGATGTGTTACATAATACATGATACATAAAACAATATACATTTTGGGTTTTCTGGAATGGCATTATTTCTTACTGGAATGATTGATTTGGTTAGGGTCTGTTTTGGTTAGAGTCTGAAATTCTGGAACGTATGGATGACACTAACCGAGGTTCTACTATACCAGTGGTTTTCAAACTGAGGGGCTGGGGGGCTACCAGAAACACACCATTTTTCGGCCGGCGGGCGCGGAAAATCATTTTATCTTCAAACAGGGTTGCTGCAAAAACAGTTTGGGAACCACTGCGCTATACTGATACACACTTAGCAGTCATTGGTCAGGCTACTTGTCAATCATTACAACACCACTATCCCATCTCTAGAACTGATTGATTGTGGTTGTAATATTTCTTATGGGGCAAATAAATTCACAATCCGAACATCTTTTTCCGAGGGTTCACTGTGTTTTGTGTTAAATGTTGCTACTCAAACCCAGTCATCGCTTTCTGCCAACTGACAGATGAACGGGTTGAGACTTTAGTATGAAGCTGAGAGGAGGAGCACGGGAACACATCTCCTCTGTGTGATCAGCGAACAGAGCGCACATTCACCGCCCTAACGTGCCGAGGTCAGCAAGTCGAACCCCTGCCTCGCTTATTGATGGACCTGCAGTATAACGCTGGCACTTCATGCTCCCCAACGCCCAATCACTGAAACACGCCGTGTCAATCCAGCAGTATGCTCTTTTTAGATTTGTGGTCTTCAAAGTCTGAGGCACAGCACTTTGAAAAATAGTATTTTTTTTTAATGCATTTTTTAAGGCTGATCCCTCCAGCCGCGTGCAATGGATCCATTTTTTCTTTCCTCAACAAAGCACAGCAGTTTGAAAAAATAAAATAAAAATGTATTTTTGGGGCCCGCGACCCTAATGAGGATAAGCGGCATAGAAAATGAATGAATGAATGTACTTTTGGGTCCTTTTGGGTTTGGAAATGTTCGTCTGCCACAGAAAATGGATCCATTACGTTGGTCCTGTATCGAGGGAAAGCAGACAAAAATGCATTTTTAAAGCTGATTAATTCAGCCATGCACATTTTTCTGGGGTTAAGAAAAGGAGCAAAATTCTGACTTCATTTTTGCAGAATACATTGATTTTTTTTTTTCCCACCAAAAATAATTTTAGCTATTTTTGGTTCATACAATGAGGTTTTCTGTTCTTATAATGAGGTGCAGCAGTTTGCAAAAAAACCTGCTATTTCTGCTGCTACTAATTTTCAAAGCTGCTAACTCCAGTGATGTGCATTTTTTGTTTGTCAAAAATGCTGACATTGCTTTAATTATGCTGAGTGGATCATTTTGGGGGGAAAAACAAAGAGAAAAATGCATCTAATGAGTTTTTCAGTGTTTTTGGTGGTTATTTTTTTAGAAAAAACATTGGGTCCTAAGTGCATGGGAAAAAATGGATCATTTAAGGTTCACTTTTTCTGCATGACTTCAACCCAAACATGCCCCACCCCCACCCCCTGCTCTCTCACTTGAGTCTGTTTCAGATGTGAAAGCAATTTTTAAAAAAACGTGATCCTGGAGATGTCTTCCCAGGAGAGTGCGTTTAATACGTTGCTTAACATCTTGGATGCTTTTTCTTCTTGCTTATTAGATGCTTGGTTTCTTCATGCTTTGCTTCCGTCCCCAGGGTCAGGACAGCGCGCCTACGGAGATGACGAGGACTGGTATTCTCATGCATTTAAAGGTGATACCGTCCATACCCCCGATACAGCAAACACTCTGATGAATGCTGCTTTTTCTTTTTTATTTGGAGTGGAAACTAGCCGGGCGTGAGCGTCCTCGGGGTGTGAGCCAGCAGGAAATAAACTGCAGATTTGGATTCCTGCTGGAAACATGTGGGCCCCCCGAACTTGGCAGAGCATCTTTTACGTAAGCATCGTAGATTTGAGCCCAGTTTGGGAAAGCGAGTTTGTTTTGTTCCTATTGGTGGTCTCAGAGGGAGATTTGTGGGTTAGCGTTGGGCTTTTATGCTAGGCTAGGCGATGGTTGACATAGTAACTAGTGCCACTTGAAGGCTGCACACGGGAAACCAACGGCGGTACGGTCCAGTTCTTCGGACGAACCTGAGAGAAGCTCCTGCTGCCTTTTTTTTCTAGATAGTAAGCAGACTTGCGGCTTTGATGCTGGCTCCAGCCTGTCTTTGTTATACAAACGGCCTGCTGTGCAAGCAACAAATACATGCATGTAGGTCAGGGGTGTTCAAACTCTCTCCAATGAGTGAAAAATGAAAGGATGCAAGGGCCACTTTGATATTTGGTAAAGCCACACAGGCAGATATGCAAAGAGGTTACATATATTTCAAGAAAAAATGCATCTGTTTGTTTTTCTAAATACCTTTTTTTATACCATTTTTAGAGCCCGTTTTTTCCCATTCTATTTTCCTCCGCTTACCGGGTCTGGGTCACAAGCGGCAGCAGTCTCATTAAGGAAGGACTTCCCGATCCCCGACCACCTCGTCCAGTTCCGCCGGGAGGACACCAGGGCGTTCCCTGTGGGACGTAATCCCCCCCCAGTGTGTCCTTGGTCTCACTGCTGGGCATGCCCTGAACACCGCCCCAGGGAGGTGTCCGGGAGGCATCCGGACTAGATGCCCGAGCCACCTCAACTGGTTCCTCTCCATGTGAAGGAGCAGCAGCTCTACTCTGAGCTCCTCCCGGATGGCCGAGCTCCTCACCCTATCTTTTAGGGGGAGTCCAGCCACCCTACGAAGGAAACTCATTTTCACCGCTTGTATCCGCCATCTTGTTCTTTCGGTCATGACCCATAACTCATGATCAAAAATGAGGATGGGAACATAAATTGCCTCAGCACGACGGTCCTCACGCTCCAACCATCCCGTACTTATGAACAAGACCCCGAGATGCTTAAACTCCTCCACAGGACCTCACTCCCAGCACTGAGGGTTCTCTGGAGGTTTCACTTAATTTTTTGTTTTTAGTATGTTATTATTATTGTATGATGGCTTAGCATGTTGGCCACAGAGTCAGGAAATCTGGAAGATCTGGGTTTGAATCTCCGCTGGATCTTTCTGTGTGGAGTTTGCATGTTCTCCCCGTGCGTGTGTGGTTTTCTCATTCATTCCACTTGTCTTTTACGTACAGTGGTGTGAAAAAGTGTTTACCCCCTTGCCAATTTATTTTTTGCACGTGTGTCACGTTTTACATCATCAAAGAAATGTAAATATTAGTCACTGGCTACACAACTGAACACAAAATGCAGTTTTTAAATGAACCTTCCCAGGAGTGGCCGGCCGACCAAAATGACCCCAAGAACGCTTCGACGGCTCATCCGAGAGGTCACAAAAGACCCCACAGCAACATCCATAGAACTGTAGGCCTCGCTTGCCTTAGTTCAGGTCAGAGTTCATGACTCCACCATAAGAAAGATACTGGGCAAAAACGGCCTGCTTGGCAGAGTTGCAAGACCAAAACCCCTGCTGAACAAAAACAACATTAAGGCTCGTCTCAATTTTGCCAGATAACATCTTGATGATCCCCAAGATCCTTGGGAAACTACAAAAGTTGAAATTTTTGGAAGGTGTGTGTCCCATTTCAGAAAAAGAACATCAAAGCAACTGTAAAATGTGGTGGTGGTGTGATGGTCCGGGGCTGTTTTGCTGCTGCAGGACCTGCAAGACTTGCTGTGATAAATGGAAGCATGAACAAAACCTGAAGGAGAATGTCCGGCCATCTGTTGGTGACCTCAAGCAGAAAGCAACTCGGGTTGTGCAGCAGGACACCAACAAGCCCACCTCTTAATGGTTGAAAAAAAAAAACCAAATGAAGACTTTGGAGTCGAACCCGAATCCTATTGAGATGCTGCGGCATGACCTTAAAATGGTGCTCCATGCTGGAAAAGCCTCCAATGTGACAGAATGACAACAATTCTGCAAAAAAAAAACCCTCTTGATTGCAGTTGTTGCTGCTAAGGGTGGCCCAACCCCTTTTGTAGCTTTAGGCTAAAATCACTTTTTCACACACGGCCGTGTAGCTTAGCATTTTTTTCTCCCCTAATAATAAAAAGTTTCATTTAAAAACTGCATTTTGTGTTGTCATAGACTAATATTTATATTTGTGTGTGATTTTGGTGTGACCAACATGCGGAAAAAGGAAATGGGAAAGTGGCACTTCCCAATTTCCCACCGCTGTATTGATTTATTTGTTTCTTTTTTTTATTTGGACTTGTACAATCTCAGGAGCTTGACTTTCAAGGTTCCACTGTAGATGTAAACAGCACCCTCTGCTGGGTCTGTTTGGGCACTGTTACCGGTTTTGCTCAGCCCCTCTTGCAGACATACCATATAGGGGCATAAGAAATCCTCCATGAGTCTTTGTAGTCTTTAAAAGTCACCAGGAGGTAAGCGCCGCTTATTGCTATCCATCCCCGTCCTGGCAAAGCTCCTCCAAACATCCACTCTAAAGACGACTCTTTTCAGGCACGGCATGGTGCGCGCCAATAAAGGTCAAACACGGCGACGTGAGCTGCCGCACCCCCAGAGGAGAACCCTCCAAGAACGTGATGGGGACCCGCTGTAAAATCCGCTGCAAGCAGGGTTACGAGACGCCGAGCACGGAGGTGGTGTGCATGGCCAGCAAGCACTGGTCCTCCAACTACGCGTGTCGGGGTGAGCGGATGCGTTTGCGAGGAAACTTTATTATTTTATAGCTTCCCACTTCAATTCCGAGCATCCTTGGAAGCGTCCTCCTTTGTCTCGCAGAGATCCGCTGTCCCAAGATGAGCATGCCGGCTAACGGCGGCTACAAGTGCTCAGACGGCTCCTACTACAGCTCCCGCTGCGAGTTCTTCTGCTCGCCCGGATTCACTCTGAAGGGCTCCAAGACGGCCACCTGCCAGCACAACAAGGCGTGGAGCGCCACGCCCCCCACCTGTGTCGGTAAGCTGGCGCGTCATGGTCGTTGGACTATCACGATGCGCTCCAAATCACGCCTCTATTTAAAGAGTGCTCGCCGGGACTGGTTAACATCCACAGCTTTATCTACCTCTGCCTGCGCATTAAAATGCAATATAACACAGCAGTGTGCAGATAACGAACGGCCAGCCGACAGAAACGTCACTGCATGGAAATCAATACAGACGAACCTCGTTAGCGCGCAAAAAGTGTACCGACATTTTGCTTCGGTTTGCGCGCATTTTCCGGTTAGCGTACACGTCTTGTCGCGTTGTCGATGCGCTGCATGAGTCCAGCTGTGCTTTTTATGTGTTGTTGTCACAAAATGTCCTCGTTAGCAACCTTTTTACTTGCTAGCGCGGCCACACGCTATCGCGGTTTTTCAAAATTAAATTATTTCATTATTGATTGCTCTGCGGTTGACTACGGCCTATTAGTAGTCAAAAATGTGCATATTTAATCAGTGGTATGTATTTTTGGCGTAAATGAAGCGTTTTCAAGTATAACAAAATATACTAAATAAACAAAATACTAATAGGGCACTCAGAAGACACAGTCAAAGATGTTTATGATATGCAGTGTTCCACACAGGCCACTAGGTGTCAGTAATGTTACATTGACGAGACAATAGCCACCGCAGGAATGACGAAGGAACGCTCCCAATGCTGACATGTGAGTCTATGTAATGCCTAATTTAGGTCTTATTTTCTGTTTACTAAATTGGGTAAAGCGTTTCATGGATGTGAAGCATGGACCCTGAAGATACCGTGGAGCTTTCAAAATGAGCTGAACCCTGCGTATTGGCTGGACGCCCCACGGAACCAATCAATGTGTTCTGGAAGAAATGGGAACAGAACGGAGCATCCATCATGATAAACAGCAAGAAACAGAAGTTGCAATCCTTGCTAAGAACCTCGGCGCCCACATTTTTGAGGGCCGTATTACAGACAGAGGCGACGGTGGAGCCACAACATCAAGGACTGGACAAGAGAATCATCGACTGGTGCAGGAATGTAATGAGGATGGGAGTAGAAAGAGAGTTTGGCTAATACGAGGTGACTGTAGGGTGTTATTATTTCTAGAGGGCGCCAATGATGTTAAAACCCGTAATTAGAAGGTTGTAAAAGTTTTTTTTTTTTAATGTAAGTACTACGAAAATTTTCCGTTTTAAATCCTACAGACAAGTCCAGAACCGAATAACTTGATTATTATTATATTTGGGCCTTCTGCCTGGCAGTTCAAAACTCAGCATCCTTCGACCAATATATTCACTATCTCTCATCCTGACATGTCTGAACTCTCTCAATCTGGCCTCTCTGACTTTACCTCCAAAACATCTAACACGTGCTGCCCCTCTGATGTGCTCATTCCTGATCCTGTCCATCCTGGTCACACCCATAGAGAACCTCGGCATCGTCATCTCTGCTACCGCCAGCTCTTTAGGCGCCACTTCTGTTGTTTTTTTCTGCTATATTAATAGAAAATATTTAAAATACTTTTATTTAATTTAAATGTGTAATAATTTTCTATAAATATTATAATTATTTTCTGAATTTTTTATTTTATTCCCTTAATAGTTTGACTTTATTCCTCTAACATAATTTTTCCGCAACCTAATTTTTCCCAAAAATATTTTGTTTTGTTTGCTTCTCACAATACTGCATTACGACTACTAATAAAATGTATATATTTTTTAACCCTATGCTACTAAAGTTAGATATTTTTCTCTATGCAACATTATTGCCGTAAAATGTTTACATTTTTCCATTGTTGTTGTTTTTAATATTTAATATTTTGGGAATGTGCCGTGGGCCAATACAAAACTAGCTGCGGGCCAGCAGCTGTACGCTGTAGTTCTTTACTAGCTCGTTAGTCTCAGAAATGCTCACACAAAACACCTTTTTGTGGTCTTTCATGCATCCTTTGTTGCCTTTTCCATTCCCCCCCAGATGTCGATCCTCCTAAAATCAAGTGTCCTCACGTGAAGGACAAGTGGGCAGAACCAGGCAAACTCACCGCCAGGGTGAGGTGGGATACGCCAGAGGGTTTGGACACGGCCGACGGCGTCCTTACCGAGTATGCCGGCCTCCCGCTTGGTATTCCGCGTTGCAGTCACACAAAGACACATTCCGACCGTAAAGCCTGTCCCTTTGCAGCGTGATCCTGAAAGGGAAACCTCCCAAGTCTGACTTCCCCGAGGGTCTCCACAAGATGTCCTACACTGTGTTGGACCGCGCGGGGAACAAAGGGTCTTGCCGCTTCACCGTCAGAGTGAGAGGTGGGATTTATAAAAGGATCGGAACGCTTATCCTTACGTGCATAGACCAGGAACGGGCAAGCTACGGTCCGGGGGCCACATCTGGCCCACCGGGAGTTTGATTGCGGCCCGCCAGATGCTGCCTAAGTGTGTAATATGAACTTTCAACATAGTTGTAAAACCTTTTGATGGTTTACGTAGCTTTTGGCATGCAACCTTTGCCCGAGTAAAGACGTACAGTAGTGTCAAAATAACAGCAGTGCAATGTTATTCATTCATTTTCTATACCGCTTATCCTCATTAGGGTCGCGGGGATGCTGGAGCCTATCCCAGCAGACTTTGGATGGGAGACGGGGTACACCCTGGACTGGTTGCCAGTCAATCGCAGGGCACTTATAGACAAACAAACATTCACACTCACATTCATACCGATGGACAATTTAGAGCGGCCAATGAAGCTAACATGCATGTTTTTGGAATGTGGGAGGAAACCGGAGTACCCGGAGAAAACCCACACACGCACGGGGAGAACATGCAAACTCCACACAGAGATGCCCAACGGAGATTTGAACCCAGGTCTTCCAGATCTCCTGACTGTGTGGCCAATGTGCTAACCACTCAGCCACCGTGCAGCAGCAGTGCAATGTTATTCGTGTAAGCATTATACGCGCTATAAAGCATATTTTCACAGCAAAATGTTGACAGTGGGGGCGGGGCATCGGCGGTGACGAAATGCACAATGAAAAAGACAAATTAAAAATACTGTCTTGTATTTTGGTAGAATAAAAATTCAAGACCCAGGGTGGGAGGATAAAGCACAACGGCCGTTTTTATTTGATTTGGGTTTTAAAAAAAAAAAAAACGAGCCTTGAGCCACAATCATCCGACGTCTTCTCCTGCAGTGCGACGCTGCAGTCCACTGTCCCTTCCTGACAACGGCTACATGAAGTGCGACAGCGACGGAGACAACTACGGCGCCACCTGCGACTTCACCTGCACGGGCGGCGCCGATCTGCAGGGCAGCGCCGCCCGGGTGTGCCAGTACGGACTCACCTGGTCCGGAAGCGACACCACCTGTGCACGTAAGTTTTCCTTTCATTCTATTTAGTTGCAGTGTGTGTTTTTATATGAAAGTAATTGATTCAATACAAGCAGATGATGTCTCCTGTTCGAATACGGTCATGGGAAATGTCGTACAAAACGTCTGACTTCATTTTTATTTAATACAAGAGATGTATGTCACATTTTTTTCATTTTTTAATCTCAGAACCACAATAATAACATATTTAGATATATTTTAAGTAATTTTAAAATACATATATCTAGATGAAATAAATACGCACATGAATAGATTTATTCAAAATGTACAATTTTCACTCACAATAACAATTTAATACATGTCCTTGAATTACCTCCCATTGTTACAAATAGCCATACCCATAATGCAATAAAATAAAAAATGAAATATTATATCATGTGTTAATGTATCATTCAATGCATCATAAATGTTTTAATGTATCATATATATTTATTTACAGTAGCAATGTGACTAACCAGATGAAGTACTGTTATTAGTATATTTTTATTGCTGCACGGCAAACAAGTTACCAGTAGGTGCAGTAGATTCTCAGAAAACAAACAAGACCCAGCATTCTTGGTATGCACGCTCTTAAGACTGTGCAATTGGCCAATTAGTTGAAAAAAATATTAGTGTGGCATTCGTTCAGTGATTGGTGATGAATTTAGTGACAAAACGGGCGTGAATCAGGTGGCCCCTATTTAAGGGATGAAAGCAGCCTGAGGAAAATGGGTCCTTCAAGACATTGTTCAGAAGAACGGCGTACTTTGATTAAAAAGTTGATTGCAAACCCAGAAAAACCAGAGACACGTGGCAGAAAACGGAGGACGACTATCAAAATGGATCAAAGAATAACCAGAATGGCAAAGGCACAGCCAATGATCAGCTCCAGGATGATGAAGACAGTCTGGAGTTACCTGTAAGTACTGTGACAGTTGGAAGACGTCTGCGTGTTGCTAATCCAGCTTCAAGATGATCAAAGACAGCCTGTAAATACTGTGACAGAAGACGTCTGTGTGAAGCTAATCTACAGTACTTACAAGAATCCCTCGCAAAGTCCATCTGCAAAGTCCATCCAAAAAAAAGCAAGTGCAGAAGAGGTCACAATTTGCCAGAGAACACATCAAACTCGCTCCTTTCGACTAATTGGCCAATTGCACAGCCTTAAGAGCGTGCATATCATGCTGGGTCTTGTTTGTTTTCTGAGAATCTACTGCACCTACTGGTAACTTGTTTGCCATGTAATAAAAATATAAGAGTGATTCATCTGGTTAGTCACTTTGCACTGCTATTATTTTGAACACTGCTGTGTATATGTATGATATGTATTTCAAGAAAACCTGCACCGTGTCCTACAGGTGAAAAATCCTACTATTAGTATGAACTTGTGCCTTTGTCCTTTTTTTCCATTTTTGGGAGGAGGAGATGGGGCAGCACTGGCATTTTTGCATTTTTTTTTTTTTATTTTCCAAATGTTAACTTTTTTTATAAAAAAAAAAAAAAAACTTTTTTGTAACATTATGACTTCATTCCAGACATATTTGGACTTATTCTGACAATGTCACTTTGTACCCAACCTAATTTTCCAGCAACAACTTTAGTTTATTTCTCATAATATTATGACTTTTAAAAATAATGCTTTCTATTCAACTAACTATTTCAACGTTATGTTACTAAAATGACATATTTCGTCTTATCCCTGCAGGGGTCGCCACAGCCAATCAATTGCCTCCATCTAACCCTGTCTTCTGCATCGTCTTCTCTCGCACCAACTACCTTCATGTCCTCTTTCACTACATCCATAAACCTCCTCCTTCCTCTAGGCCTCCTGCCTGGCAATTCAAAGCTCAGCATCCTTCTACCAATATATTCACTATCTCTCCTCCGTACATGTCCTAACCAGCTCAGTCTGGCCTCTCTGACTTTATCTCCAAAACCTCTAATGGGTTCTGTCCCTCTGATGTGCTCGTTCCTGATCCTGTCCATCCTGGTCACACCCAAAGAGAACTTCAGCATCTTCATCTCTGCTCCCTCCAGCTCATTATGCGCCACTTCAGTTGTTTTTTTCTGCAATATTTATGGAAAATATTTAAAATAGTTTGATTTTATTTTAATTTGTAATAGTTTTCTATAAATATTATAATTGTTTTCTGAATTATTTATTTTATTCCCTCAACAGTTTGACTTTATTCCTGTAACATTATTTTTCAGCAACCTAATTTTTCCCAAAAATATTTTGTTTTGTTTTTTCCACAATCTTACGATTATAAAAAAAAGTATATATTTTTTTAACTCTGTTACTAAAGTTACATATTTTTTCCCTATACGACATTCCCGTAAAATGTTTGCATTATATTTTGGGAATGTGCCGTGGGCCAATAAAAAAAACATCTACGGGCCACAGATGGCCCCCGGGCCACAATTTGGCCACCCAGGCCATTCCCTTACATCAAAAGAGACTGTGCTGTATATTAGTATACTTTGGTTACTGTTGTGTTCAGTTCAGTGATATTCCACACAGAATTGTAAAAAGCTCCATTATTCTCCTGACTAAAGCAACACTGAGGGTTTATTTGATGTATGATGCGGAAGGAACCCGGCCCAAAATGTTGTGCCTTCTTGGCCGTGCACCAGAATCCCAAGCCAGGCTGAGTAATGTATGAAGTATTACTCTTCTATTATTCATGCTGCTTATTTATCAGCTTCTGCCCGCGGCGAGCGCGTTTCACAGTCGGCCTGAATGTACTCCTCTACCGCCATGTCGCCTCCTTCAGTCACGCTCCATTGTCCTCATCGCAGCCATGAACATTAACGTGGGGGTGCGCACGGCGGCCGCCCTGCTGGACCAGTTCTACGAGAAGCGACGACTGCTCATTATCTCTGCCCCGACGGCTGCCAATCATAATTACCGCTTCCAGATGACTAATCTGCAGGTGAGGCCTGGAGAAAGTAGCAGCCCGTTTTCTCTCTTTAATGCTGTATGGGTGGCAAACGCGCAGGGGCGGGGCTGAGGGGGCGGCTGCAGGGAGAACATGTCAAAGTGACGAACATGTGACGCCGTCACCTCCGCTAATTAGGCTATTCTCAGAGTCCGCCTCGTCACAAGCTAGTAAGTCATAGATGATGTCACCTTTCCAACTGAATGGAAATCAACAGTTGGGTCCAGCATGGGTGGTGGGTCCGTAGGGGTGATCCCCTGCGGCTCCTTCAGGCTAAGACCAAGCCAGGCCCCAAAGGTGAGGGTCTGACCACAAGGCAACCTCATGGAGACTGGGGGTACTATGAGGTTTGCCCCATGGGTTGTGGTTCTACTTAAGGCTCAACACCAATCCAGGCCCGCTTAAGTGTGAGGGTGCCCTCCCTTGACTGGCCAGACTGAGAATCCTTATGTTTACCACTGGGTGGGTGCATGGGGCACGATCACCATTATTAATTAGGGCCCATCCATGTGGTCCCCGTGACGGGGAGCCCCTGGGATCGTCTCAGCTGGGAAGGAAAACACAACCACCAGGCTGCCCACGTTGCACTGGAAACCTTGTTTTCCATGCAGGGTGGTAGGTCTGCGTGTGTGGGGTCACAGAGGTTAGGACCCAACCAGCAGGTGCCCACGTTGCACTGGAAACCTTGTTTTCTTCGCCAGGTGGTGGGTCGGTGGGTGTATGTCTGCTTTGGCCTGCTTTCAACTACTTTGGGTCCTGTATGGCGATGGCCCCACAGGGGGTTATCTTCTCTCCTGCCCCAACCAGGTCCCACATGGGAGGGCCCAACCACCTGGCACTCCCTGTGTACTCTTCCCCCTGGCCTGGTTTCCACCTTTGACTTTATAATCTTTTTTATACGTACACGCTGTCAAAGTTGTTTGTCTGTGGTGACAACAGCACGCCCAGTGTGGACTGGACCTGCGTCACGTGACCGTCATTGAGCTGGTCGGGACTTACCCGGCCCAGATTGGCCGCATTCGACACAGGCTCCTTCCCCCGGTGCTGTCCCTGCAGCTCAGGTACTCACAAACGCGCGCACACACACACACACAAGTGCGTGTTTATTAATGCTGTCCTGCGCGTTGCCAAGGTTGCTGCTCCAGATCCCTCAAAGGTCCTTCCAGATGGTTGTGGTGGACAAGCAGGGCACGGACAAACAGCGCTACCCGTTCCCCATCACGGCGGCCGAGCTGTTCACCACCATCGACACCTTCCCCCTGCGCAAGGATGAGATGCTGCTGCAGGAGGCGGCCGGACAGAGCTGTCAATCATAACGTGGCCCCCGTGGACTCGGCCCCTGGACTTGCAGCACTCGTGCAGGAAGTCCGCAAGGTGTGTGTGCGTGTGTGTGTGTGTGAAAGATAGATGTCACGACAATCATGTTGATTCCTGTGTCTTTGTACTTTTTGTTTCTCCAAACAAAAACACTTTTTGTACAAAAAAGTCTTTTTACTGTATGGAGTGGAAAGATCTGCTATTTAATAATAATAATAATAATTTCCACGTATTCCCGTATGGTGTGTTTGTGCAACAACATCCGAGGAAATATGTAGACTATTTGGTGTCCTGTAATATAGATGATCTTTTGACTATTGTTTTTGCACTAGGTCTTTAAAAAAACAGCAACATTCTCCCGTTAGGTAAATGATCTTTGACTAGAGATGTTTTTTGGCAGCACAGTACATTCCTGAAAACAGCAGTCCTGTCAAAGAGAGGATCTTTGACTATTTTTTGCCATCGGTCCTTAAAAACAGCAGAGCATTCCTTTTTGAAGAGAATGTTTTACTTTTTTTTAACAGCAGAGAGCTCCTGTCATATAAAGAATTTCCGTAGGTCTTCAAACAAAGCTGAGTGCTCCTGTTCAATAGACAAGCTATGATTGGTGTGTTGTTTTTTTTTGTGTCCTGCAATATAGATGATCTTTGACTGTTGTTTTTGCAGTAGGTCTTTAAAAACAAAAGGGCACTCCTGTTATATAAAAGATCTTTGTATTTTCAACACACACAAAAAGACAATGAATGGGTGTAAATGTTTTTGTTTTTATTCAAAATAGTAAAACAGGCTGGAGAGGAGGAGCGCGGACATGGAGGTAAACATGCTGTACATCAAAAGTCAGTATTCAGGTATCTAAAACCACGTGGTGTTATTATTAATTTAATTATTATTAGGATTATTTCTAGTGCATTGTTCACACACACGATCGCCATTCATTGCGTTTTGTTTAACTAGAGACGAGTTTCACTGGCTGAAAAGCGTGTTGTGGTATCCTCGAGCGGCACGCTGACGCGGCCTCACCTGCTGTACGTTCACACTCGAGCTGGATCCAGTCCGCTTTTGCTTGCAATTCCCGGCCAAGCCCACGCACAAATAAGGAAATGAGACGAGAAGTCATGCTGGCTAGCTAGAGGCTGAGGTTGTGCGTGTAGGCACGGTGGTGCTAGGAGCTAAATGCTGATGTTAGCATGCTCGCGATGACGGCGCCGATGAGCGGATTCTTTTTACAGCTTTGGTACGATGGGGTGCTTCATAGGGCCACATTTCAAAAAGAGCCTAAAACTTTAAGAGAAATGTAAAAAAAAAAGGGATTAAAATGTGTAGTTTTCCGAGGGAAAAAATGTAATATTACGAGATTAAAAGTCGTCATTTTATGAGATTAAAAACTTGTCATTTTACAAGGTTTAAAGTCGAAATTTTACGAGAAAAAAGTCTTAATATTGTATTATGAGATTAA
>QODF01000052.1:1680002-1695203 GCA_024372805.1 Oostethus manadensis | reverse complement strand
AATCCCAATTTTACAAGAAAATATTTTAATATTATCAGATTAAAAGTCATAATTTATTAGATACATATTTTTAATTTTATGAGAAAAAAATCATAATTTTACAAGTCCATAAATCGTAATTATACAAAAAAAAATGTTGAGATTAAAAGTCGTAATTTTATGAGATACATTTTTTCTGGTTTTATGAGGAAAAAAAGTCATTCTTTTACAAGATTCGAAGTTGCAATATTACAAGTATAAATTTTCTAATATTATGAGAAAAAAAAGTTGTCATTGTACAAGATTTAAAGTCGATTAGCTTGGGTTAGCATCATGATTAGCATCATCTGACCGGTACCCTCACATACCCCGCCTCCTCCACACAAGACCCACCCTCTTCATAGCTGCCTCAGGCAATGCCTGTAACGTCAAGACCAGCGTTTTCTCGTGAACGTCCGCCGTTATTGACGGAAATTTATGACTTTATTCTCGAAATCTGATGATTTTAATACTCTGTCTTAACAGGCATTGCTATAAACACAGAAGACTTATGTGACCTTACGACCTTTTTTCTCGTAAAATGACGACTTTTAAACTGTAAACGTGTCCGTGATACTCCGTAGTACTTCATTAGAGTCTGACGAGACCGTTTGTTGCTTTTGGGAACGGGATTTACCAATCGCGGCTAGCCAGCTAGCTAGTTAGCAAGCGAGTGCAATGCTGAAGACGCCAGGCGTCGTGTGCGCTCGGCAGCAAGGCCAGCCGAGTGGGGCAGGACGGCCAATCGGGCCATAAATCAGTGCTTTGACTCGCGTCCGAGTTGTGGATCAGAAATAAAAAAACGTCCGTTAGCCGTCGTTAGCTACCTGCGGTTCCGGCACACAAACTGTGCTTGCCGGAAGCGGGACGTGTTGGCAGTCATCGAAGAAGTTCTGAAGGCATGGCTGGTTGTTTTGTGGACAAGCGAGAAGGTGAACGGCCCATCTTTTGGCTCAGGAGGAGGAGATCTTCCTCATGGTGGACCTCAGCATCAGCGTGCACTCCTGGGAGACTTCTGGGTTTTCCATCATACGCTGCCACAGACGCCGCTCCTCTCCGTACGAGTCCATCCAGTCCACCTTGTTTCCGTAACTCGTGCCTTGACAGGAGGACAGAAGCTTTGACTTTTCGGGTCGTTCTACGCGAATGATACGTTTTACAACATGTATAATGCTTGGAATGCTTGTCGCTATGGTGGGCTGGTGTTTAGAAGACCATAAGACTCATTTGCTTTCGTGGCAACTTGGACGTCTTTCTTTTTCATCAGGAATAGCATCCTAGCATCCAAAGTGCATTTGTCAAGCCAACTGCAAAGACCAGAACGCGAGGTCCATTTGTCTCTCTGCTCTGTGTACTTGCTTCCTTCATTGTAGTCTTGGTCGGAAAAGATAACCAACTTACAGTTTCAATGGCATAGTGTTAACATCCAGCGGCATCACGACATCGGCATGACAGATATTTTGATTAGAAATACATAATATTCTATGTAATATAGAAATACGCCCTTTTCTGGCCAGAAAATTCTTATGGTGTTAGTTTGTACAATAAATGTCATTTTTCCAAATTTAACGATCCTAAAACAAACAAAGCAGAAGCCAACTACAAACAATCAAGAGCATTTTGAAGCAGAATTGGTAGAAACACCAATCCAGGGGTGTCCAAATGTTTTCCAGGGAAAAATGAAACTTTGCTATTTTGCATAGCAACACATGCAGATATGCTAAGAAGGTATTTTTCCTCCTAATACATTTTCTTCCCTTAAATATGACTTTATTCCCATCAAATTACGACTTTATTCCCATAATATCATGACTTTATTCCCATCGTATTATGACACCGCAATGTTATTCTCATAAAATCACATCTATTTTGAATTTATTCTAGTCAAATGACTGCAGATTTGTTTTTTGTTTTTTTATACAGCCAATAAAAAAACACAGATTAAATCTCTTAAATATGAAATAGGAAAATAAATCCACAAACAACGAAAACAAACAAAAAGTGGAAAAAATTACTAACGTAAAAAAGGTTGTAATGTAAGGAGAATAAGTCATCATTTTACAAGAATGACGAGAATTTTTTTTTTAAGCAGCATACCATTGAAATAGTACAAAAAATACTTTTTTTTTTGTCGTAATAAACAAAGCAACGAATAATGTTAATTTTTCGAAAATGAGGTTGCAGAAAAAGTTATAATGTTGCAAGAATAAAGTCAAAAGATTATGGGAATAAAGTTTTTACTAAAGTAAACGTGTAAAATGACGAGGAAAAAAAAGTGATTTTAGTAGCGCAAGGTTGCAATATTTAAGAGAGTTGTAATATTATAAATATTAAAAATCTTTGGAAAATTTGGTGGCAGATATTTAGAGAGTAAAGTGAAAAAAATATTATGGGAATAAAGTCCTAAAATCACGAGGAAGAAGAAAAGCTAGAAAGATGACTGAAGAAGAGATTTGTGAAAATATCAAAAGTTTCATCCTTTCATTTTTCAGCCTCGCTGGAAAAAGTTAGCACACCCCCATCCTAAGCCGAACCCTCACTTGAGGTCTGCAGACGGCGGATTTTCTCCTACTAATACGGTCGGTTCCGGCTGGGCTCGTACCTGTACCGGCTCCTAGCCTGACCCCTCCCAGGAAGACGTTACTGGCCAGGGCCTCCTTGTCCCACACGGTCAGCTCCAGGCAGACGTTGTCCAGGTCTCCCGGCTGCAGACCACAGTAGGTGAAGGTGTGGTTCCACTGGGGGTTGACCGTGCGGCGCTCCACCGCCGTCTTGTGCTTGGTGGACTTGTTGCTGTCGGGGAGAAGGTACCTGGACGCACAACGTACGGCTCCGTTTTAGGATGCGGGGGCGCCCCGTCCCGGCGACTCGCTCACTCACCCTTTGACGAAAGGATCGGACGTCCCTCCGGACTTGACGGCGGTGAGATTTTTGGCCCCTTTGACTAGCAGCTCAACCATGCCCCCTTTAGGGGGTGTGAAGGTGCTCTTCTTCTTGCCCTTCAGGAGGCCTTTCTTCACTGGGGGAAACACACACACACACACATAAGCACTCATCTGCAGAGTAGAGCGTATAGAAAACAAACACACCCCTGTTAAATACCCCTTTTCCCGCCTGGGGCAAGAAAATGTACATTTTTTAGAACCTGTATAAGTTCAGGTGTATTTCCGAAGCACATTAAAAAACAGCTGAAAGTAAAGTACAGCATCCAAAAACCACAAACCAGCCAAAATAAAAACATTACAATCGCGGTTAGAACACCAGGTTATTATTTTACGCCTGCTTCATCGTTGTTTATCTGTGACAGCGATGTGTCATGGAGTTCTCCTCCCTTTCTGTGTGGAAGTGGTACCTTTTTGGCTTCTTACTTTGTCCTCCTTCACCACTCCAGTTCAAACCCTGCACATTAGAGGTGTGGTGTAAACAAAGACTAATTGGAGAGTAAAGGGGATTTCATGGCTACAAGGCGCCAATAATGGTAAAAAAAATCATATTTAGAAAGTTATAAACAGGGTTTTTACGCTCTAACTATGAAAATATTACATTTATTAATATTCAATCTTACTTCACAAAAATTCGCCTATCACAATCTGGTCGGAACCGCTTAACCCTGTTTGGGCACCGCGGTCCTCGTGTACCCGGGGTGCCCAAAGTGAGGCAGCATACTGTACAAGTTAGCATAACACAGTATGTACGCTATTAAACCACCAACCAGTGTAGATGCCCTACATTTACAGAACTGGTAATTCTGGTGTTTCTGTAACGGTTAGCACACCAGTAGGATTTGTTTAATGCTAAAATATATTCATTATTATTCATGAATTAGCAAAAAAAATAGGGAGCGGCTTTTTCAAGATCACGCTGATCCGCTAGCAACACCTGAGAAACTTTCCTCAAGAGATATTGGATTTTCAGCCAGGGGGAATATGCTCACAAGCACAATTTAGATATTATTTATATATCCCCAAAGAGCTGTCAATCCATTCACATATTTGTTCGCAATTAATCGCATTTTTGTCCACAATTGACTCAAAATTAATCGCAGGTAAAAATAATAATTTCATCTGTAATAAGTAGGGATGTAAATCTCTTTGTGGTTCGATATGCAACTACTATAACGGGATAATATCAATTTTAGAAACATTGGCTGTTATTTTATTCAAAAATAATAAACAGTTAGAAAGCCCCCAGTTTTTTTATGTTTAATGCTAGCGGCAATTTGTCCCACTGTTTGACAGTCCTTGAATGCACCTTCTGCACACTTCTTCTGTTTTATTTAGCGTATCCCTTCAGGGGGCGCCACAGCCAATCAATTGCCTCCATCTAACTCTGTCTTCTGTATCCTCTTCTACTGCCTTCATGTCTTCTTTCACTACATCCTTAAACCTCCTCTTTGGTCTTCCTCTAGGCCTCCTGGCTGGCAGTTCAGAACTCAGCATCCTTCTACCAACATATTCACTATCTCTCCTCCGGACATGTCCCAACCATCGCAGTCTGGCCTTTCTGACTTTACCTCCGAAACCTCTACCATGTGCTGTCCCTCTGATGTGCTCATTCCTGATCCTGTCCATCCTGGTCACACCCAAACAGAACCTCAGCATCTTACTATACTGCATTTTTACCTTTTTCCTTTCACTATTTGCTCCCAAATCCTGATACTACGTGGGAATCTATAATCCATAAGATTTTATGACCTCTCTGAAAAAACAACTTCAAGTAGAAGAGGGTTCTGTATTCATTTAGTGCTTTTCATTTGATGTTGTTCCTGTCGTAGTTTTGCACAATCCCCACTAAATAGGACAAATCAAAGTGTTACGGTGTATGTCCGATTGCTGTAACGCTAGTGTCAATGGCATAGCATTAGCTAGCGCCCCAAATAGCTGTCAACGGCGATGCAGCTAGCAGCTCCTAGCCTACATTTTAGCAGTTCAAAGCAAAACGAGAGACGGCTCGCATCTAAAAACACTGGTTTGTAGGGAAACTTTATGTCAAGGCACCGCTGTATAAAGACAAAACAATACCTGCGGTGCGCCGGTAACTTCTCTCTTCTCCCAGAGGTGACGTGTTCGTGACAAGTCAAGTCACGGCAACACAAATAACTTCGGTCTTGTTGAGAGAGCCATCAGCCAGGGCTTTCAGGCTAAACCTGCCATTCCAAATACCCTTTTCTTTGCCCATTTCTGCTCAATATCTGTTCCTTCTAGTTTCGCTAAAAACACAACAGGTTTTCATAGTTTTACAATGATAGTTTTACATGCATATAAACAATGAATGAAAGGGACACGTGAACATTTGAGGTTACATTTAGCTTCTTGCCGAAGACACGATGAGGCAGCGACGGCATCAAGAACGCCACCTTCTTGTTTTGCTCTTTTGTGAATGCGGTATTATTTCTCACCTCCACGTTTGATCACGGTTGCAAAATAACCCAAAATGGAGCCAAAGAAAGCTGCAAGTGCCAGCTTTTTGATGAAGAAGGCGGGGAATAATTCATGGCAAAACAGGAAGGTGGTGTCCGTGTTGCTCTCGCTGCCACGTCGTGTCTTTGCCAACACTTACTTGTTTATTTATTCGGCGACCAGTTTATTGATGGATCTCAATATCTCTATAAGTTACTGTTTATTGATTTCATGACGAGTTTATTGATTGACTAATTTGATGACCTGTTTGTGTATGTCCAAAATGTATTTGATGACTCATTTATTTTATCATTGATCCATAAAAAAATCCTCCACAGTATAATATAGCAGTATATTTGTTCTTACCACCCTTTGGTGATTGATAGTGTACCTTGTACTTGGTCCAGAGGGAGCATGAGGTTCTTCTCGGCAGGAATGTACTTCAGCACCACAGTCAGCTCTCCTTTGTACTGCACGTTGGCGTCTATGATGCTCTCCTGCTGCACAAACACGCACCACGTCCTGTCAGTTGCACGTCTGCAGGCGACAGTGGAAGCGCCTCCGCTACCTTGGGCTGCAGAACGAACCACTCGTCGATTTGGGAGTCGAACTCCCAGGAGTCGAAGGTCAGCTCCACTTCTCCCAGGAAGCTGTTGTGTCCGAATCGGTCGTGGTGCCACACGGACACCTGCAGGGTGCGCGTTTCCAGCTGGGAGTGGCTGATCACATACTACAAGAAGAACACACACACACACACACACGTTAGCGTTCCAGTAAAACTGTACGAAGGGTACATAAACACACACCCTCAGGTTCTCATTGAAGACAGGATTGATGCTGTTGGCCTTGATGCTCGTCTTCCTCTTGCTCTGTCGCGACGTGTCCGGCAGCAGGTACGTCTTCACGTAACTGACATCCCACACACACACACACACACACACTCGCTGGTTATTATTACAAAGGGTGTCCAAAGTGAGGGCCACTACTTGTTACTGGCCCACGGCACATTCTAAGAATGTCCTTTAGCAATAAAACTTCAAAACAAACAGCATAAATTGGAAACTCAGCAGTCCTTACACAAAAATAAAGTCAAAATATTAAGAGAAGAAAGTCGTAATCGCAGTGGAAAAAGTATTACGAGAATAACTTGATATTATTAAAAAAATATATTTTAGTAGTATAAAGTGAAAGAGGTTTTATAAAATGTTTTCAAAAACAAAGTTGTCATTTTTGAAAATTACATTGTTACAAGAATAAAGTCAAAATTATGAGGAAAATTACCAGACAAAAGTTGAAATAGATAGAAATACAAATATATAGAAATACAAAAATTATATAAATAAAAATATAAATAAAAATAAAACACAATTTAGTAATTACACAACAATAAAGTCAAGATTTTAAGAGAAAAAAGTCTCTGGAAAAAAACGAGATTACATAATATTATAAAGAAAAATATTTTAGTGGTATAAAGTAGAAGACTTTTTTTTTTTTAAGTCGTCGAAAACAAAACAAACAAAAGGTGTGGGTTTTGAAAAATCAGTTTGCAGAAAAGGTGACAAAGTTACGAGGAAGTCAAAATTACGAGAATTTTTTTTAACAGAAATAGATGTAAATAAAAATATTAAAAATATATAGAAATATATATTAAACAAATATATAAATGAAAATATAAAACAGCAGAAATGAAAAAAAAACAGCTGCAATCACGCAAGAATCAATTCAAAATATTAAGACAAAAAACTCATCTCAGTAAAACAAGAAATTTAAAAAGAGATTAATATTATAGAGCAAAATGTTTTAGTTGTATAAGTAAAAGACGTTATTTTAAAAAAAATAGTCCTAACAAGCAAAACAACAAATAAGTTGTCATTTTTGAAAAATTAGGTTGCGGAAAAGGTTATAATGTTACAAGAATAAAGTCCAAAAACATTAAAAAGTTTAAATAAAAAACAAAACAGCAGAAATGTAATAAAACAATTACACAAGAATAAAGTCAAAATATTAAGAGAAATATACTGTATAATATTATGACGAAAATAATGCCACTTTAGTAGCGCAGTAAGATTTATTTTATTAAAAAAGAAGTTTTAGGGCCTCATTAAAAAAACTAACCAAAAAAACCCTTAGGATTTCAAAATTAAAAGTTGTAATATTACGAGATTTAAAGTCGTACATTTACGAGAAGAGTCATACATTTACGTAAACGTATGTAAAATTACAACTTTAAATCTCGTAAATGTACAAAATGTCATAAATTTGCGAGATTAAAAGTCATAATTTTACGTGTCCGAGGGAAACTAGAGCAAAGTTCTTCGGTAGCGAGGGAAACTTCCCTTTGGCTTCAGAAAAGCTTTTATTTATAACGAGACAGCAAAACAGAGCAGTTGGGTACAACCAAGTTAGCTTGAGCTAGCGTCGTCTCACCGCTACACTCTAAAACCCCGCCCCTCCACATTCAGCTCCCGGGGGTTTCATAGCGCTCTCAGGCAATGCCTACAAAATAAAGTTACAATTTTTATCCCTGACGATCTTTTCTCGTAAATATGAAACATTGGTGTCATCAATTTACGTCGTAATTCACGAAATCTTGATGATTAATTTAACAGGCATTGCCCGAGACAGCTATAAACACAGGGGGCTTGTGTGAAATTGCGTGTGAATGCTGGCAACGTTGGGGCTAAACTGCAATGCCGCTGCATGCTAACACTTACGGCTTTTTTTCGTAAAATTATGACTAAAAATATTGTAAATTTACGACTTTTTTCTCGTAAATTTACATCTTTTTTTCTTGTAATGTTACGACTTTTAATCTTGTAAATTTCCGACTTAAAATCTTGTAAATGTACTACTTTTTTTCTCGTAAAATTTCAACTTTTTTTTGGTATATGTGTAATGTTATGACTTTTAATCTTGAAATCTTAAAAAATACGCCGTCGTAAGAAACTGAAAAAAACAAAACCAAGTTGTCCTTTTTGGAAAACTAGGTTGGGGAAAAAAAACATAATATTATGGAAATCAAATTACAAATTTTATATATTATTAAAATATTAGGAATATGATTTAATATCAAAATATATATTTAGGTACGCTTGCAGGACAAAGGCTAATTCGAGGTAAGGCTGTTCTGCTGCTTTGTACGCTAACGTGACCATGAATAATTCCCAGTAAGACTGTTTTTCAATGGGAACACAGCGGCGGTTAACTTCTTTTTACGCTTGCAGGACACCGAGTCCCGGTAGAGTGTCGCCGGGTGGCGGTGAAGGGGGCGCATGTCTCACGCGTCGGTGCGTTGCCTCCTCTCGTCCCCCGTGGCCAGGTTGTGGCACTCTCTGACCATCACGTTGAGCGCGCCCGTCTTGTAGCTGTAGCTGATGTTCAACAGGATCTCGCCGCTCACCCGGGCGGTGCCGTAGTCCCCCGTCTCGCTGTACATGCTCATCGTGCTGCCGATGCTGCTCTGGGGGGTGGGGGCGGAGACAACGGACAATCGAGGGCTTAAAAAAAACGTACGCGATGAAGCCCGTGAAGCATCAAATAGACAAAGAGGGCGGTCGATTTCCTGTCGTTGGGTAAACTTTCATAAAAGTCACTCGATTGTTTTTTTTTTATTAATAATTTGACTGTGAGGCTAATATTTTGCTGAATATTTTGATATTTGAATACACATCTTAAGGAGGTTCTAAGTAGAGCTTCAAAAGGCAAAAAGGTTCAATTTTGGGAAACTTCCCTTGCCATCCATCCCCAAATGTTCTACACTGGATTTAGATGAGGGTAACACGCAGGGCCGATCCAAAAGGGTGAGCTGGTTCATCTGGAAGAACTCCCTTGTGAAGTGCAACGTCTCCACACAGCCAGCTGCCGTTTGACGCCCCTGCACAACCCGAAGCTCCGCTGTTCCATTTAAGGCTCATGATGGCGCCCCCTCCACTGTGCCGTGCGGATAACATCTCAGGTGGGATCTCCCTGCCATGCATGTAACTTTGGAAGCCATGAGGAAACTTTGGAAGCTTCCATTTTCTCTCATTTTTTCCTCAAACATTCTTCCACCTTTCAATGTCCCGTGTTTAGTACTCATGCAAATTCCAAACGGGCTAGTTTGTGGCGTTGAATGACGCCTTTGAAGACCTTTTTCTGGTTTTCTGGTTTCTGCAGTCTTCTTTTGGGCCGAGGATCGTCCCGTGTCTTGATGGACTGCCAGTCGGGGCCCTCGACATTTTTTGGGGCGTCTACCACTTGACGTTTTCCTTCCGTACCCCTCAGGATGACGTTTGAAACGATTGCGTCCAACCTCAGCATCAATGGCGCTGACGCTGCGAGAGGCCTTCCTTCTGCAGCTCAACAGCGCCACCACGTTCCAGGAGAGAAAGCTTTTTTGCCTTTGCCCTCAAAAGGCCATGACAGTCTGGAGATGACCTTGGACCTTTTTGCCAAGATTTTGCCTTTTAAAGGCGGAGGTTTGAAACTTTTGATCATCTGATGAACAACGTGAATGCTTGTCTCACTTGGGCACTGTGCGGCCAACTTGCTAACCACCGGGTCACCGTGCGGCCAACTTGCAATAAATTGCCAGCTCAATTTCTCCTTGTCTCACTCCCATTTTTGTCTTTCTGCGTCTCGAAGCTCCACTTAGAAGCTCCTTAGGAGTGCAAAATGTCAATTCTTGCAATTTTGGTCCTAAAATTGGGATCAGGAGGTTACGATTTGCAACTTTTCTCGTAATGTTTCTGCACGATTCAGATAACTTTCTTGGGACGTGAAACAGCATAACTTTCTTGTCACTGTATTATGGGCCACTTTTTATCTGCATATAGAAGACGTTTTGCAATATTTCGACTCTGATGATGTTTTATGGCGATTATGTGGGCTTTTTTTCCCCCCACATTGCAAATGTATTCTCACAATTTTGCATTTTTTCTACTAACTTTATCCTCATTAATTTGTTCAATTCATCAATTTATTTCATTGATTTTATGACTTTTTATGTTTTTCACTTTTCACGACTTTTTCGTGACACGATGACCTTTTTTCCTCAGGACATCAACACTTCGCTTCCGTACTGTAACTTCTCTCTTTCTCACAACGTTATAATTCCGTTCTTTTAGCAGGCGGGATAAAAGAGCACGTCGATCAGCCTGACAGTGTCAATCGAAAGCGTTTGGGATGCAGCGCTCCCGTTCTAGTCCTGAAATGGTTATACTGGGTGTATGCGCTACGATGCATCAGACGTGAAGCTGTTGTAGGAAGAACGTGAGACAACTTACTGTCTCGGCGTCCGAGTCGGGCACACTAAGGAAGCCCCACCTCCTCTCTGAGGCAGGAGTGGAAGGCTTTGAGGAGAGAAAAGGGGAAGGAGGGGAGGGGGGAAAAAAGGACGGAGGCTTTTTGACGTTAGTGGAAGAGACGGGAACGAAGCACAAGACCAGCAGCCAGGAACAACATTACGCTGGGTTACCATGGCGATTATCAGACCGAGGCGAAGAGGCGCCGGCTCATCGGGAATTGCACACGGCATCTCGCTGAAGGTCACTTCCTGCATCGCCGCACTATGAGTTTGAGGGCATCACACGTGTCTAGTCTGTTTCATAATTCAAACGAGACGATATTTCAGCGCAGCAAGAACTACGGTGTTGCTACGGTGAATGAGAACACACGTGCCAGGATCGGAAGCGCACGTTACGTGTTTCATGCACACTGTAAACCTTGCGATGCAACCTGTACTCGGTGTTCACAGCATCCCACGCTTGAACCCGCGGACGTGTTCCTCTCCAAGCCCAGGCTGCACTAGTTCTACATTTGATCAAACGTACTCAAGATTTGTCAGATCAAAACAAAGTCAGAACACGCGGTAGTCGAATCTTTTTCGGAAGTGTAGTACTTCCTGCTGCCGAACTCTAGGCATCATGGGAACTGTAGTTCGTAAAGGCGATCTCGCTCGCAACAGTTTTATGAGTTGAAATCCTAACCTGAATACAGTTTTGTCATAATAGTGCGACTAACATCGCATCACACCTTTTTTCCTCGCAACATCACTGCCCTTTCTCATGCAACAGTGCCATTTTACTCTTTTATCATGTGCTCTAGCAACTCTTGTCATGTCCGTGTGACCTTTATACTCCTCTGTATTATTATCTTGTGTGTGTTCTTTTGTGTGCCCTCCACACACACACACACACACACACACACACGCTGAATGAATGTATTGTGTGGTGCATATAATTCAGACACACACTCATGATATTATTAAGCAACAACGTGGAGTTGATCCTCCAGCGAGGGCACGGTGCCTTAAAGCTCGCTCCATATTTACACTGTCAACACACACACACACGCACACGCACACACACAACAGTTGGCAAGCACACACCCAGCTAGCATGCATGCATGTTTGCTCTGCGCCGTCACAGTCACACAGCTGCCGTGTGTGTCACGGGTTCAAACGAGGTAGCGTCGTTACCATCGACGCGGCGTCGCCGAGGCGCAGGCCGGCCGCCCGGCCGTGGGCCGACATCAGGGCGTCGATGTCTTCTTCGGCGTCCTGGTCGGAGAACTCCTGAGGAGCAATCGCACTGAATGAGAAGCGAGACGTGGGCGCAAACGAGGCGGCACACGCGGTTGTTGTCTGCTAGATCACTATGTGGTGCACTAGGACCCTGGGCCAGACCAAGTATTGGGGGTTCATTAGCCTCTGGAATGTCATGAATTGTGTTATTATGGCTTTATAATACAGGAAAAAGAAAATAACACAATTGTAAATATAAATTAGAATAAATGAATAAAAGAAAATGTCAACACTCCCCAAACACACAAATGTTCTTATTATGGCATTACAACACGCTACCTTAATGAATGGTGAAAATGTGCACCTAAAACTCTAAATCAAAATAAAAATACACAATTGAAAAAAATTAGAGTAATTTAAATTAGAATACATTAAAAAAAAAGTCAACACTCCCCAAACGCACAAATATTATTATTATGACATTATAATATACTACCTTAATGGATAGTTAAAATGTGAACACATTAAAAAAAACATTAAAATTAAAATGAAAATAAATTAGAATTTTTTCAAATAAATTATAAATTATCACCATAAATTAAAATAAATTAATTAATTAAATTATAATCAAAAGGACATTATTTTTTGTATTTTCCATAATGCTCACCAATTAGTGTCTGGGTTTCAGTAAAATGTAATTAATCAGATTGTCGCAAATTCATATTATTACATATGAAATATATTAAAGAGATCAATTCTGGCCGCACGGTGGCTGAGTGGTTAGCACATTGGCCACACAGTCAGGAGATCTGGAAGACCTGGGTTCAAATCTCCGTTGGGCATCTCTGTGTGGAGTGTGCATGTTCTCCCCGTGCGTGTGTGGGTTTTCTCCGGGTACTCCGCTTTCCTCCCACATTCCAAAAACATGCATGTTAGCTTCATTGGCCGCTCTAAATTGTCCATTAGAATGTGAATGTTTGTTTGTCTATATGTGCCCTGCGATTGACTGGCGACCAGTCCAGGGTGTACCCCGCCTCTCGCCCAAAGTCTGCTGGGATAGGCTCCAGCATCCCCGCGACCCTAATGAGGATAAGCGGTACAGAAAATGAATGAATGAATGAGATCATTTCTGTCGTGTGAGGAAATCATATAATACATTTGTTCTGAAAGTGTCAAAGTGTGTAGAACAGTCCAACAAAAGTTCAGCGCGTGTCCGATATAAACTACCGTCCTTTCCGCACTGGTGTAGGAGCCACACCCACTAAATTTAGAGAGCGAGAACAAAAGATTTGTACGTTTAGAAGCCGCACGTGTCCACATCCTAAAATGGCACAGAGTAGCGGTGAGGAAGAGGACGCATGAGCTACAACGGAACTCACGAGGAAATCCCAGGAGGTCATGACTCAGCATAACAGTCTGAAGAAATCATCACGCAGCAACTTAACATGCAGCAGGTAGGCAAGAAATATACAAGACAGGTGCCAATACTAGTGTAGAAAAATAAACAACTATCTTTACTGCTTCCCATTATGCATTGCTTTGCGGGTACTTGTACATGCAACCTTTCGCATGTTAAGTGGCTGTGTGATGATTTTAGCGTTCTTTCTTTTACGACACCGTGAGTGTAATGACCTGCGATTTCCTCGAGAGTTCCGCTGTCTGCTGTTTGGCGCCTGTGGATTAAAAAGCTGCCTCTTCCGGAAATGACGGCACTTTGTAGCGTGTAGGGTAGAACTATGAGCTCGGTGAGCCACTTACTGTCTCATTGAGACCGGGGACAGAGCGGCTTCTGAGACTGAAGGCGTCGTCGCTGGTTTCAGAACCTGCCGCTGACAGGTCCATTTGAGATCGACTGTGATCTGATGGGGCAGGGAGGAAAGGAGAAGAGCTAAGGATAAATGCACCAATGGGGAAAAAAGGGATATAGCAAGGGTGGGCAATCTGCGGCCCGCCAAGCGTCTTAATCTGATCCCATTTCCAAATTGCATTTAACAACGGGAAGTGTAGCCGTCAACAGGACTTGTTATTGTGGCACGCTTGAGTCGCCAAAATAGCTTGTACAAAAAAAAACACCCATATATTTCCGCCGCAAGGCATGCTGGGTCGCTTGTGGTGCACCAACACCTACCTGACGACACGGAAGCCCTCGACACGGAAATGGTGGGCGCGTCGTGGTTTTTCCCGTCGTTCCCGGCGGTTTTGCTCTCGGGCGCGCCGCTGCCGGAGTAAAAGCTGCAAACGCTCTCCGCTCCGTCGGGCTGCGCGCAAAAGCACAACACGGTTGCAGGAAAGGAAGCGGCAGCGTGTGGGGTTACTGAGCGCGTGCGTTGGCTGACCCTGACCCGCCGGCCGCTGCCGCTGCTGCAGGTGGAGGATCTGTCAGGAGTTTCCGAGCGGCGGTTGTTGTTGAGGGCGGTTGGCGTCCCGTAGGAGTCGAAAGCCGCCATGCTTCCGCTGAGTGACGGGCACAAAGGAAGGAGTTTAATTTGACACCCATTTTTGAAGTGGTCGGAACGCTCCACCAGGACGCCAATGCACGCTGGTCACCACAGCACCGCCCCGAAACCAGGAGGGTGGCGATTCAATCCTCGCCCCCGCCACCCCGCATCCACTGTGATGTTTGGTGGTGGTCAGTAAGCGTGCGAGTTGGCAGCCATGTTTCTGTCAGACTACCCCAGGGCAGCTGAGGCTACGGATGTAGATAACCACCACCGGTGTGTGACGTGTGAATGAAAGAACGGGTTCACTTCACTGCAAAGCGCTTTGGGTACCTCGTAAAAATATTCCACATAAATCCAGTGCTTTATTATTATTATTATTATTATAGAAATAGTATCAAAAGTCCAAATTTTAGCACCATAAGCAAAAATAACTGCAAGGAGGATCCTTTGTAGATATAAGGCAGTGGTTTTCAAACTGGGGGGTGCGCCCCTTAGGGGGTGCCCAGCGTTATGACGGGGGGCGCGGGGCTACGACAAACACTTCACTTTTACCGTATTTTTAGGGTGGCGGGTGCTGAAAATCTTTTTATCTCCAAAAAAGTTTGGGAACCACTGATATAAGGCCACCCTGGGTGTCAAATTTTGGCTTTGCAAAACGAAGACAAAGTGCATTGGAAAGTAAATTTGAAATTTTAGTAGCCATAATTTGAAAAAGACATACAAAGCCAGGGCCAAGGAGTCTTCTACAACCATGGGGGCCCAGGAAGGTTGGTCACCCCAGGTGCCAAAATTTCAGTTGGTGCAATTTTTAAAAGAAGATAATAATACAGTATTCACATTT